>CM038680.1:383419302-383874222 GCA_021605205.1 Aegilops longissima
GAACTAAGCGGCCCTTTCGGCTCAGGGTTAGAAAAGTTCCGTCTCGGGATTTGGCAGCTGGAGAGTTTTCACTTGCGTGTAATTCGGGATAACAAGCGGCGGGTTGTGGCGCCCGAGTTTGGGAGCATACGATATCTGAATTTTCGGGATATAACAAGGCAGGTTGAATTTTTGGGGAAAACCTAACGTGTAGTAATATTGTACTTGTATGTACCAAATCAATTAGCACTTCCCTCAACCAAAAAGAAAGCGAAAAAATAAAACTATTCACACCACACAAGAGAGTCTTGCCCGTTTTACTATACAAATGCTATTCAAAACTCCTCTCTCCTTCCATCTATATAGGGCCTAAATCGTTTTTGATGCTAACTTTGACCAAATATGAGAGAAATGATATATGACATGCAACTTACACAAAGCCGCAAATTAACTTGTGCATGAGGTTCTTTCAATGATATAATTTTCACATTGTGCATGTCATGTACTATTAATCTTGTCAATAGTCAAAGCGGTCTTAAAAATCTCATTACGCCCTATATAGATGGAAGGAAAATATAATCCATGTTATGTCGATTAAATTTTTTAAACTTGCTTTGTATAATGCATGTAACCTACTCATACCAACATTTAGTGCATTCCAAATGTCTATACTACGCTGCAATTCGAACTAAATTTGAATTAGTTTCTCTATTTCAATAAGAATCTACAATCATGATTGTTGCCAACTTCAACCATCATAGTTTCCTTGCTATCCATGAAATATAAATCGGATGACCTATAATGCGAGGATGGCGGGCACACCATCATCAACAACTCCGTTTTTTATAAGAGTAGAGATAAAATATATTAAATGTAGTATAACATGTTCATAAACACACCATGTGTATCACCGTTATATATATTCACACATCGGTTTAAAACACTATGATAAATTCTTCAAATATCTAAATTCGCTTTTTATAATGAAGTATATATGATCTCTATTAGTCTTTACACCCACACAACCCTCTTATCTTTGTAGCTAAGCCTAACTTTCTCTTGTGCATGCTGCGCCCATCCCTCTCACCCTCCCTCGGCATTCTCTAGCTCCATCAGCATAAATTAGTCTTTTTCACTTTAGGTCGTTCACCCACGGTGTGTGTAGGCCCCCAGCTCCTTCTTTACGGCACACATCGGTCGATATGCCTCTCTAGCAGTGTGCCTAGCACAAACACAAGCTTCCCTCTTCTCTTGTCACCGTCCATGCCTCACTCCTACCACTCTTTTCATCGTTCTCGTGCTGCCTTCCTCCTCCCCCTCGATATAGTATGCCTCTCATACCACCTCCTACATGCATCCCTCTCTCTATCCTTCTCCTCATGCCTCATTTGCTTCTACACACACATGCATGTATACGATCGATCTCCCAACATATACCTAGATGGGCTTTCTTTTCCCCATCGATCAGCGTACCTCACAAGTTATGTCTCTCCTTTCTCTAACAAAGGGCGATTGATCTTCCTATGTAGTTATGTCAGCTTACCACAGCACAATGTCCCCCCTCATCATTTGTGCATGCCTCTGACCCGTCTCTCTGCATACGTGCCTGAGACAACAAGCAGCCATCTCCTCTCTTATTGATATTCTTGAGGCGTGCCCTCCGTTTGTCTAACAAGCCTATCCCACCATTTGTTAGAAGCAACTCCACTACCACCCCCTCCAACACTCTAGCTTTGTCTCTCTCCAACCTTATTCCTCTCCTGCACATATGCATGGATGCTTGGATCGATCTCCCTTAATACATGAGGCGGATCAGTCTCCTTAACATCATGAGGTGGGCCTCTCTCCTCCTCCACACATATACCAGCCATTGTACCTCTATAGTTAATTGGGCCTCCTCTTCCCCCACCACACACCAGATGGTCGGCTGCTGTGAGTAGGTATCCATGCCACGAGACAAACTGCACATGTGTCCCTCTCACGTTCAATAGGCCAGCCACTCTATATCTTTGGCGTGGGCACACACAAATTCGATGGCACTCTTTATCGATCAGGCTTGCACACACACACATCATCCCTCTTTTCAATTCTATGGACACCTCAAGTTGATGATACCTCCACTCTCTTCTCGTGGATCGCCCCTCTATATATATGTTATATCCAGGACTCTATTTCACACACATTGCATATGTTACATTTTTGATTGACCCCCCAAAAAACTCTCAAGAACCCACACATTACTCTCTCTGGGTTTATATCTCTCTCACTAACCCCACGTGGGTGGTGTACGTATCTGAAGAAGAATAGGTGCACCGTGCATACTCACTTGCCCGTGCCCAGCCACACCGCAGCGGGTACGCGGTGGAGCTCATTTCTTTACGAAATGGCAGCCCACGTGCTAATTTGAACGCACTGGCGGTTTGTTTACCTAGGAGGTCGTGTACCACGCTACACGAAACAAAGTTTGACTTGACAGCGTTGCGCGTTATTTTTTAATAAAGTTATAGCGCTCAATAGCGCGTCTTACAAAATATAAAGCGATTTTTATGGAGAAAAAGGTAGTCCTCTCACTATATACAATGGAGCCTTGCGTTCTGGTTTATCGCTCTTGAGTATCTCACACAAGGCTGCGGTGGTCTCTCTCTCTCTCTCTCTCTCTCTCACCGTTGGTCTTGCAGTCCGGCCGCATCCGTCGCAGGGGAGAAGTCTTGTCACGGTGGCTCTCTCTCTCTCACCGTTGGTCAGCGATCCGGCGCATCCGTCCGCTGAGGAAGGGAGGAAGTGCATCGTTCTCCGTTACCGGCGCGCCGGGCAACGCATGTCCCGATCTGCGGTACCGCCATTCTCTCGACCAAGCTACGGCCGCGCCGAGGCCTCGCTTCACCTGCTACGCCAGATTCCTTGCGCCCTCACCTAGTTACATCCGACGACCTCGGTATCCCCTCCGGCCTTGCTCGATTGCCCGTCTTCCCGTCATTGCATGTGGATCTTCCATAGTTCTTTGCCCCAAAAGCGTAGCTCGTCCGGTGTACTTTCCATATTGCATTCTCGTCCTCACACCGTTTTAGACAAACACAACCGTGTTGTTATCTTCCCTTAAGGCAAGGAATATGCTTCTTTTTTGCAAATGCATGTGTCATCAAGTTGTTATTGGCCAGTAATTGTTTCCTTTCTACCTCTTTTTTGCAAATAGGGCTATCCATTTCACCTCGTTGCTATTGCGACCTTTTGGTGAACTGCACAAATCCTTTTTTCTTAAAAGTTGTTTGTGCGGTTGTACTAAATATCACTTGGAAGCATCTCTACATTTACGTCTTGTTGCACAAGGGAGATTGGTTTTGCTCTATCCTCCTCATCCAACTCCGAGCCTAATCTTCTCCAACTAGTTAGTCTTGAGAAATTTGCAAAGGTGACCGGCTTCTATTTGTGTGTTTATTGTTTCATCGGCGAGTCCTCTATTATCGTAATCACACTTAATATCTTTGGACAGGGGACGCTCGGCTCTATTTTAGTGGAGCTGCACAAAATGATCGGAATGTTGCATGCTCGAGACAGCTACTTTTTTCCCCACATGCCTTGTTGATTTAGGCACGCTGGGGGACGTTCTGCGCCAATGAAAGCATGGATCAATTTTAATTTAACACCTTCTCACAACTCATCTTGATTGCATTGTAATTATTAGCTCGATCTGCTAATAATTGACATGCATTAGCAAGGAAGTTAGTTTTTATTGTTTCGAAAGAGCATCGATGGCAAAACACGTGAAACAAAAGCTGAAAGCTCACACATTGTACAATTTCATATCATTTGGAAAATTATTTGTATAGTACGTCAATTATGTAAACAAATGATGGAAGCTTGATAGCATTGCGGAAGCCTCTTCATCATCAAGGTCCATGTGCCATGCACAATTATACTCCTTCGTTTCTAAATATTTGTCTTTTACAAATTTCAAGCGGGCATATTTTAGAGTGTAGATTCACTCATTTTGCTTTTATGTGTACTCCTCCGTTCCTAAATATTCTATTCGTCTTTCTAGAGATTTCAACAAGTGACTACATACGGAACAAAATGGTGAATCTACACTCTAAAATATGTATATATATACATCCGTATGTGTGCGGTCCATTTGAAATCTCTAAAAAGACAAATATTTAGTAATCACTCGTTGAAATCTCTAGAAAGACAAATATACTCGGAGTATATTTAAGAACCGAGGGTAGTGCACAACCGCATGGGAGACTCAGCCGATCGTTGCGCGCATTAATAGTGAGTAATGAGCAGTCAAATCATAAGCCCCACCTTTCCCACTTTAAGTTGCTCGAAGAAGCAACCATCAATCGCTCTTCTTTGAATCCGCTCATACTACTCCATCCATCCTTTGTTTATACAGCAGCTTGAGAAGAAGAAAAAAAATCTGTGGGACCAAAGGCGACTAGCGATAGGCTGAAAAATAGCATTAGTAGTTATAGCAATACACACATGCATGTAGAGCTTCCACCCGAGGTACACACATGCATGCACGTTCTTCCACCCGGGTACACATGCATGCACTTACTCCACTCCGTAGTAGTACAGTACATGGAGAAAATTGTGGACTTGATTGCGGTTACTTACGCCCTAATTAATTGAGCATTAAACCAAGCGTCTAAAGTCTCTCAGTGGTGAAAATGCATTGAGAGAAATGCATCATAATGAAGCGCCATACATGGCTGTGACGGAGGAGGAGTAGTATGAAGGTGCAAAACCAAAAATCGCAGCGTATGGCGGTCGGTCAGCGCACCTCCTCTTAGCATATCAACGACATGTGGGACAGAGTGTGAGCAAACCGATCTCAATTGGTGGCAAAGAGCCAACCCGCCGTTCCTTGAGAGAGAAGAGGCGAGAACACAGCCCAGGCTCGCATGGAGGCCAAGATATATTCGAGCATGGTTGGTTGATCGATATCATTCATTACATGTTGGGCTGCCGTTTTCCGCCCTTCTCCGGAATAAACGTGTACTTTATCGGAGATAAAAAATAAAATGCAGGCGGCTCCACCATGCGGTTCTAGTAGTAGTACTACTCGTATACTACTGCGCTTGGCTCTTCGCCTCTTCGTGAAGTCGAACAATGATGGTACTCCGCATGTTGGGTACTACGGTGTATGCCTCGACAATCTAACACGAATGGACTGATGCATGTCCACCGAGGGTAGGTTGCATTAGTCAAAAGTAGCGAGCTTCACCTTGTCACGCAAGCTTCTCCTCGTTCTGCGAGTTGTGGGACACACCAAAAAGTAGTGCTAGTCCATACTCCCTCCTTTCCGACTAATATGGCTTAATATTTTTGCGGGTAAATGGGAGAGCTTTATTCATATAAAGCATTCTTAGGACGATCAGCCAAGACCTGGTCACTAGGCGCGAGGTACCCATAAAAAAGTAGGAAGCAAGGTGTTTCATCAAGCCAGCTCTCGGCCACATTCAAAGTGCAGCAAGCACGGTTCGCATGAATGCGCCGCAAGGTTTCTGACCTGTTTACATGCTGAATAACAAAAAAGGAAATATTACAGCGCTACTATTTGTAATAGGATATGAGCCAGAATTAAGCGAGAATTGTGGCGAGTGTTCCATGCAATCAACTTCCATTATCACATGCGAGAACCCTCGAAGAGAACCAAATGTGTTGAAGATTGCTTTATCACATTTAAAATTATAATAAAGTGTGAACACTCCTCCATCCGGTTCCTAGTATAGTATCGTACCTTTATAGACTATAGTAGTAGTACTAGTACTAGTAAACTTTACACTTGGCTGTTAAGCCTATTAGGGAAGTCGAACAATAGTAGCACTAGTAGTATAGTGTATGCTTACGGCAATCGACACGAATTAAGCGTTGCCGTCCACCGCTTGAGCGAGGAGAGCTTGCATTAGTCAAAAGTTTCTCCTTGTCCTGCGAGCCACGGCAGCGCAAGCATCTCCCATCTGCAACCTTCTCCTCATTCGGCAAGTTGACGGGACACAACAAAGTAATGGTAGTCCATACTGCCTCCTCTCCGTTAATATGGCTTAATTTCAAGCGAGATAAATACACTGTTTGTCACTGTATATTTGTAAAAATACGGTCGATGGACTTCATAATCGCTCATTCGCTCAATATATATATTTTCCGGTGTTTATCGGTCACTAGCTCACCATTGAGTATGTGTGTGCATGCACATGTAGGTTGAGCACTTAAGCGTGACCGTGTGTGTTCCGTCGTGTGCTCGTACATGCATGCATTAGGGCATCGCAGCGTTTTGCGTCCATGTGTATGTGTGTTGTTGCATACATAGGGGGAGTGCGTGTAGGGGCCACTAAGGAGCAGTCAAATCACATAGTAAGTTAGTCGGAAGAAGCAACCATCATTTCACTCTTGAATGATGCATCGCAATATAAAATGGTTGATATGGAGAGAAAAAGAAACCACTATATATACACTAGCAGAGAGCCTAAGCTACAAGCACGCTTGCTAAGGTTGCTCTCTTCACAAGCATAGAGCGATTGGCACGATCCGCGGGTGGGGAAGGAACAATGTTCTGCGTGAGCCTGCGATCGACATCGGCGGGGAGAAAACCCACAGTCGGTGTGTCCCAATCGAAGTCACCGTGATGCGGGCGATGTCGCGTCCCAACCGCCCTTCTAGCTATAGCGGCGTCCGGGTAGTCCATCTTCCTTTTGGAGCCGGCTTGCTCCTTTGCCGTAGCTCCATCTCCATGTCGATCTTTCTCTACTTCTACGGCTTCTACTTGTGATGAGTTTATGTCTCATAAACTAGTGCCCGATACTATTATTCTAATCACACTTCTTCAATATCTATGCCATCGGGGATGCTTAGGTCGATTTTAGTGGGCGCACAAAAGCATCGTATGATCCGAGGGTGCCGGTCGTCTTTCCTTGACAGGTTCTACCTGCCAGGAATTAAATCATGTTTAGGGTTTAGGGTTTAAGTCGTGGTGACCCCATCAGTAGTTTTCTTTTTCGTACGCTCTCACAACATTTTCTTTAGTTGTGAAGTAAATATTAGCTATGATCATGAATCATTGAGATGCATCGACATGCATGTTAGTTTTCCTTTGTATTTGATGGAATGTTGTAGCAGGGCAACCTTGGAATAGGAATGAAAATGGGTGGAAAGTTTCCATTTTTCAGGAGAAAAATGGAAGCGGAGAGAAACTAACGTTTCGTTTAGTTGGATCGCGCCATCGAGCAAAACCAGCGTTTAAATCACGTCTGTCGTGTTAGTGTCTCACCCTCCTCCATGGCTCGACCTCCACGGTCGCTCGGCATACCACTCACCGCAAACCGGTATCGATAACTTTCCCGCTGCTTGTCGATGGATCGCGCCATGGAGTACTAGCACTCTGGAAGAGATTGGCGAGTTGGGGAGGACAGCTAGTTCTGCTCCGGCTATTGCGACCTTTGAGCGAACAGCAGCGCGTCTTGCCCGAAGCGGCGGCGGCGCTCTCTCGGTCGGTCGCGCAGCTTCAATGCCGCGCCAGTGAGAGGTCGCGTCCGCTCTGGCGGGCATGAATCTGGCATTGACCGTTTGGCGGGAAGCGCGGGTGATGAAGAGGGTTCGGGTTGGTCAGGACCGGCCGTGGCAGCGGTCGGACATGCGCAAACAAGAGATGTTGTACGTTAATATTGCTGCGTATATAATTAACAGCGTAAATAATGTGCGATTGGACAAATATGATTGGAGATGGAGATGGAAATGGAATTTTACGTAAACACGGATATGCATGTCTATGTCTATGTGTGTGTCTTGTGACGACTCTCGCGACACAGGCGGGGCGTGTTTTTGATCGAGTTTTCTTTCTTGATGCGTTAGAAAATCAGTTTGTCTAATTCACATCTAGATGTTATTTAAGGATATCACATCTAAGCTCCCACAAGTATATAATGTAGCAACAAGAAACAAAAAACTAGGAAAAATAATAGACCACAAGCAGTGGACATCAACTTAGATGTGACATAACTATGTCACATCTAGATGTATCCTAGACAGACCCATAAAAATTGTCCACGGTTTTCGTTTCTTTTTTTCCGAGAAGCAGCGTATTCTATTTAAAACCACTGCTATGGAGAGATTTTTTACTCCATTATAGCCTCTTGTTTGATAGAGTTTCTCGCATCTCGCTCTCTCACCCTCTCCATATCAAAACAAGATGACAATGTCCTCTATCTCTCTCCTCACGGTGGTCACAGATCCGGCGAATCCCATCCGCTGCGGGAGGTGAGGAGGTGTAGCGTTAGCGTTATGCGCCGTGGCGACGGAGGGAGCCGATGTGCACCGTCCTCTTGGAGCCGGCGTTAGCGCAGACGAAGATCCTCCAGCGCCCTTGTTTGCTTTGCCGTCGTGTGGGCAGATCCCGGCCGCCCGCCTAAACGACATCTCGCGCACCTAAGGTATAACTTCTTGTACTGGTCCAGCTCCCCAGTTCGTTGCGTGCGGGTTTTCTTCTATCGACTACTCCCCAGCTCCCCATGCATAGTAGTAGCTAGGGTTCGTCGACTGGTCCAACATCACCTACTAGTACTATTATATAGGAAATGCCACTCGAAAAGTTGTCTGATTTATGCCTCGGTGGAGGTATACATGTTGTTTAAACAAAAGTACATGGTGGTTGTCGGTCATTGTCCATATGGTGGTAGTACTATCCTTTGGTTAAATGAAGAAATGCTTTTTCTCGGGTATCTGGTTTAGTTCCCATCAATATATAATTATGATGCTTACATTTGTTGGTGTACTTTTCATTAATTCTTATTGACAATTGAGATGTCGTTGCTAACCCTTTTTTATATTTTGGAAACAGCGATCGTGTCTCCATACCGGGTATGTCTTCCTCAATTTTAGTGGAGCTGCACAAAATTGGATGGCCATTGTTGTTCCGCCTCCTGTCCTCTGCCACGTGGTTCTTCCTTCCTCGAGCTTGATTACTGAAAAAGCAGACCACGGTGAGGATTTGTCGAACTTCATAGGTGCCTCACCCAAACTTGATGCCAAATGGATGATGCATCACCACGATGACCTATCGATGCTCATGGTTTGCGCCTCATGGTTGCGTCGGCTGGTGAAGCTGATCGATTTTCAATGAAAAACAAGCTGTCTTCCATCGGTGCTCTTTGCTTGTTACACAAAGATGATATCCCGTGAGTTCACCTTGGTTGCGTTGGAGGCGCGATGCTTCTTTCACGTTGGTGCAATTTTATCACACAATTGGCTATGAACCAAATGTTTCCTCGAAGAAGGATCGGCGTTGGTACTAAAAGCATAAGTTTTGTATTGATTTCTAAGCCTTCTCACAACTTTGTCTCCAGCTCCTGTAATTTTATTTGTCCAGCTATTAACTTTGATTTAAAAATGGTGTGGACTAAAAACCGGATGGACGTAATAGCCCTCCATTTTATTTACTCCGCATATTAGATTTGACTGAAGTCAAACTTAGTAATACTCTCAAACCTTTCGATAATTGAAATTAAAATTATTTATTTACACACTCTCACGTTTCCGATAATTTGGCGCATTTGTGGTTGTTCACTTAAGGGAGGGTAGTGTACCACACGTGAAGGGCGAGGAAGTGCGACCGGGGCGCGTGGGCGTGGATCGTTAGTTCATCGGAGTAGTACTAGTTTTCTTCACTATACATTAAATAAAGAGTTTAGTTTAGTACTTACACAATTTAAAGCGATTGTTATGGAGAATAAGAAAACCACTCCTACTCTCTCCTTTCCGGTTTATAAGGCTTATCTTAAAATTTTAGTTTTCCCATTTTATAAGGCTCAATTTGGTTGTTTCCCATCACATGATCAGATTTCAAGGTGCATTAAATCGTTGCATGCAAGTATTAGAAAAATTGGCCAGCATGTACTTTATACATGCATGCATTACAATTAATGCATTGGTAAACATATTTTTTGAGAAAAACAAGAGCACTAATTGGGTGCTTTGCAAACTACAAAAAGTATTCCACCACTCACCATCTACCTTGATTGGTGAGATTTTGATGAGGCCTATAAACGGAAAGGAGGAGTAGTATATATTAGTCGTATACAGTACTATATGGGCTGGCTTCATTGACTTAGTGCACCTGCCTTTGGGTTTATAACAGGTGGGCCCAAAATGTGTGGCTCGGTGTCATCTGACCAAAGCAGGTGCAGATGACACGGAGCTCGATCCATACTACAGATAGTATATATAAGCGGGAGCCTCGGCGCTTGTTAGCTAGGGTTTGCACTCTCTACGCGCACTACATATATGTTACCGCTAGAGCTCAGCGTTCATTTGCTAGGGTTTGCTATATTCACAGTCTCTCACCCTCTCTTCACGAGATCTAAACAAGACTGCGTTGGCCTCTTGTCTCTCTCTCCCCCTCACATTTGGTGAAGGATGCGTGCGTATCCGTCACACGGGAAGGGAGGAGGTGCGCGTTCACTCTATCGCCTTGGCCGAGGAGGCAATCCACTTGCCGGCTCTGCTGTTCTCTTTCACCCGGCGTGCATGTCGGGAGGCCCCGACCCCTTCTTCCTCGCTACCGTGCGTGGTGTGGGCAGATCCGACCTCCCTTGCGCCTTGCCACATCCCGGCGACCCTAAGGTATAAGTTTCTTTGAAACCGTCGTTGCTCTAGCTGCATGTGGATCTTTTTGATCTGTAGTCGAATCTAGGTCTTGGTTCAAAGAGGAAAGAAAGGTGCGGTGGGCTGGAGCAAGAATCTGGGGCGTGGTTCAATGAGGAAAGGAGGCGGAAAGTAGTATAGGCGGCTATCCAGCCGCTTTGTAGGTCGAAAAGGGAAAAGGGGGTAACCAGTACACACATCTGTGAGAACCGATCTCTTTGTTGAAAAGGGAAAGAAAGCGGGGGTCGGGTAGTTTGTGCAGGACTAGATTTGCTGCCCTCACTTAGGAAAAAGGTTCAAAGAGAACAAATATGGGACCAACGCATATATGCTGCTTGGCTACATACTACTGCATCACCCATTTATACGTGTGGGCCTTTGTGGTCTGGCATGTCCCATACAGCTATTTTGCTGTTGTTAATCTAAGAATGCATTACGGAAAATTGAAGCAATGCCATTGTTAAAAAGTAAATTACATTTTTTATGAATGTTGTTTCAAGAGAATGTCTCTGTTAATATGAATCAATCCAACCGTTTTAGAAATGCTACTATCCTACTTTGTTTTCCATCCAAGATAAGTTAGATGCTTCTTTCTGTCACCATTTGTTTCATCCTCCTTTATCGGCAAGTAATTGTTTCCTTTTTTGCCTCTGTTAAAACAGGGGTATCAATTCAACTTGTTGCTATTGTGACATTTTGCTTCGCTACTCGAAACTCTTATGTTTTAAGAGTGTTTTGTGCAGCTCAACTTGAATGTCACACCGGTGACTTTCTTAATTTTGTGGAACTGCACAAAGGAGATCGAGATTGTTTCCACTCTTAGTGGCGAATTGTTTCAAATCTTGGTCTCATCCACATGATGTGCAGTGTGCTTTGAGATGTTGTGCTACTTGTTTTGGTATTGTTTTAAATAAATATTGAATTGAAGCTATTGTATTGCTGTCTTTTCCCATTAAGTAGTGAACAAAAATGGGACCAACCCAGACATGATGCTTGTTGCTTTGTTACAACAAATTTAGCATCACCCCCTTTATAAGCCAGTAATTGATGCCACTCTCAGAATTAACTAATGAATCTTATTTCAAAACTGCAACACTTGTTAGGGATTGGCGGGATTACCATTTTTGTGGCCGCATGTTTCATCCTTCTTTATTAGCGATATGTGATTCCTTTTTTGCCTCTGTTTAAGCAGGATATCTATTCAACTTGTTGCTATTGTGACATTTACTTACTCTCTGAAACACTTTGCTTGATTTGATTGCAAGCTGCACAAAGCGAGATTCGATTTCCTATTAGTGTTGGCAGATTCATATTTTATCCTGGTCTTCTCATGAAAGGTCGATCTGAGGCCTTCATCCACATGATTGTGTAGTGTGCTTTGAGATGTTGTGCTACTTGTATTGGTACTGTTTTAAATAAATGTTGAATTGAAGCTATTGTATTGCTGTCTTTTCCCATTAAGTAGTGAACAAAATGGGACCAACCGGACATGATGCTTGTTGCTTTGTTACAACAAACTCTGCATCACCCCTTTATAAGTAGATGGAAGCACATCTTGTTGTTGCGCCACTCTCCCCTGAACTGTTTATGCTTTTCATTAATCTAATGCTCTTTGGTAAAATTAAGCAATGCCACTTTCAGAATTAATTAACTCTGAATCTTAGTTCAAAACGCAACACTTGTTAGGAATGGTACTATCCTGCTTTGTAGTTCTTTCTACATGTAACCAAGGTATTGTTAATATAATGTCTCTGTTAAAATGAATCAGTCGCATTGTTTTAGGAATGATACTTTTACGCTTTTTAGTTCTTTATACATGTTGAAACAAGGCATTGTTAAGATAATGTCTCGATTAATATGAATGAATCACTTTGATTGAGAATTGCTACTCTCCTCCTTTGTTTCCCATTAAGATAAGGCAGATTAGTAGATGTTTTTCTACGGGAGTACAAGTCATCAACCGCTATTTCTCAGTAATTGTTTCCTTTATACCTTTTGTTGCTTACGGGGATATCACAATTAAAGCTCGGTTTTATTCCGACTTTGATTTTAGTTCAAGCTGCACAAAAGGAGCAAATGTGTCAAGGCAAATGCTGCATTCTTTGGTCGGTTAGTGCGTTCACTTTGCGAGAAAAAGCACTTACTGTTTGCGCTACATTACGGAAGGAATGAGAGAAGCTTTACAGTATTGGGCCTTCTACTATGTAGGCCAAAAGAGGTGCCAATTTCACCTTTTCTTAGTTTGGCACCAAATCCCTCCATTGCTTCGGCGGTGCCATAAATATTGACACCGGTGACATGACTAATCTGCAAAGACCATTGGAAATTTAACAACACGTGGAGTGCCTTGGGCAAAAGTGCCCAAACAAGTACAAGCGACATGACTCCACGATCATAGGCATTACATATTTTGAATGGGAAAAGCTTGTCAAAGTTTAATCATTGATGTTAGCAAAAGCGGCAGGACTCCACGATCATAGGCAATACATATTTTGAATGGGAAAAGCTTGTCAAAGTTTAATCATTGATGTTAGCAAAGAAGGCGTTAGTTTAATATATTGGAATTGGAAAACCTTGTCAAAATTTGCTCATTGATGTTAGCGGAAGACATGCATTTGATTTTTTGAGGGGCGCCCTTGCTGTGTGGCGGCATCGAGTGTTTTTCCTATTCACGTGTTTAGTTTAGAAGTAAATAGTTACTATCTGAGATATTCCTATGTTAAGAGTTTGTTACGAATATTGTCTATGTAATGCTAGGCCATGTGTTTGATTGCAAAGTTGAGCTTGGAATGTTGTGGCATGCGGCATCACAAGTTGTTCACCGTGCCTCCTAAGAATAATGCTTCGTATTGTTTTGCATGTCGATCTAATGCCGTGATTTTCTTGTTAAGAAGATCATCCTCTTACATTGTTCCGTTCTTAAGAAGTTCATCGTCGATGTTTCATTCATAGCCTATCGACAAGTCGGGTAGGTTAGGCGTGAAACCATATGATCTTCGACCAACTCATGATATTAGGCCGTGATTGGATCGTCGCTTTCCAGCAAAACCGCTTGTAAAACGGCGCTTGTAAATTAAAGCAGATGGTCTTGGCGAAGGTGCTTGGTTGGTCGATTTCGACTAGTAAAATATCGGAAGTACTTCACACACGATAAAAGCGTTGAATGACACTCGGACGATTGCTAATCCAGTTGTTGCTGTTGTTTCAGCCTTGCCCATGGATGGCATGATCGCCGCGTTGTGCATGTATCGTCGGTAATATCGTCCATATAGTGATTTCGTAAAATATACTGGTCTCTCAAATTACACATGTAACCGCCGATTTTACTTACGGACCTCGGGCCCTCGGTTTCATTACGCTTGTATTTTTCGCGTTGTTTAGATGTGAGTAAATTACACTTGTATTTTAATACAAGTTTGAAATAAACAAGAGCTCCCAAGCGGCCTTACCGTTTCATGCCGTCTCGGTTTCTCGAAGGTGCTCATAGGTGTCCGATGATCCTGGCTTCTGAATGCGTGGCGGTGCTCGTCAGACCTCCGTAGGGCCCATGATCCCTCTCCGTTGTCCTTGAGTTTTTGCGATGCCGTAGTGGCACCGAGCATTATTAACATGGTCAGCGAACATGAGGATTCAGGAGATGACTTTATTTTGTTGGATGACACTAGGGCCATAGCAAATGCGTACGCATAAGTGCCCCTTATTATGTACAACTATATTTTTTGCTTTCTCCTGGTTTCACGACATCACGGTCCCACACCATTGTCAACCTATGTAGTCAATATAAGCGAGAGAATTGCACAAGGTCGGCCGACAATTTGGGACCAAGCAGCTCGGCGTATTTGTGTTTTTGAGGCGTGAGCCTGCGGAGTTTTTCTTGGCGATGATTTCGTTGTTGTTCGGAGGAGGCAGGGTATTAGCTGGCGGGCTGTGGCCCGTCTAGCTAAACCAGATATCCAGCCCGGATACTAATTTTTTCAAGATGAAAATGGCTAGCCAGCTATCGTCTTTTGAGGAATACCAGGCAAGGTCAACTTGTTATTCTCCGCCCGTTGGCTGCAAATCTTTCCTAGGAGGGATGCATTAGGCTTAACAGGAAAATGGGCTTTAAAAATAATAAATGGGATGTAATTATAAAAACTGGGCAGTAACTATAAAAAATGCACAAACACGAAATTAGTTTATAAAATATTATTTATGGATTTTGAAAATCTTAAATTTTCATTGTTCTTACGTAATGTTTCGTTGGATTTTCACGTAATACAAATTTATATTTAATCTTCTTGGAAATTTTGGGATAAAAATATTTGGATCCCATCAAAATGTGGGAAATTTTATTGAATTATGTCTTGACGGTTGGTTGAAATTATTAATCGTTGTCCTAGCTAGAAAATGGGTTGTACTTTTAACAAGCTGTAAATGGGCTGTTGTAAATTCCATTAGAATTCAAAAATGGGTTGTACATTCTTACAAAGCATAAATGGGATTTAAGTTCTACGCCACACACTTGTGGGCCTACTAAGTGGCGAGGGCTGACCTGTGGGCCTACTAAGTTGGAGGCGTACCAAAGGGCTTTGTCAACTTAGTCAATATAAATGATTCTAGCTTCGGTGACCGTATGATGTCCATCCAGCGGCCGTGGTGCTTCTTCAACCTCTGGTCTTCTTGGTCCGGCCGCCTAAAGCAGCGCCGGTCGTGCCGCTTGCTCCTGCCTCCCGTGGCGGCTGTGCATCACGGAGGCCTCACCGCCCCATACTACTCCCACCGTGGCAAGGCCATCCCTCCACTCACCCACACCCCTGTTGTGCTGTGGCGGCAGCAGCCTCACCTTGGCCGAACAGTGAACCCTCGTACTCCTCTCCTTGGCGGGCTTCCTTTGCGTCTTCCCGGCTCGCGTCGTCCCTTCCTAGGCGTCGCCATCGTCCACGCCTGGTGCTCTCGGCGTGGTCAACATAGTCAACGAGTGACTTCAGCGGAAAAGTCTTGTCACGATGGAGAGCTGACAGTGGGTCCACGGCGGCCGCAGGAAGTGCCTCCTTATTACAGCAAAATAATTATTCCTCCACGACAGCGGGACCCACCGAGCAGGCCACCTTATTTGAAAAAATGTTTCCCCCTGACTGCTGGGACCCACCGGACGAGCCACGTGTTCGTGAAAAAAATGTTCCCCATTGTCATTTCGGACCCACCGGAAGTGCCTCTTTATTACGCACAAAAAAATGAATATTCCCCTTGCTAGTGGGACCCACCTTGGTGGGTGGCTGACTTAATGGGCCTACTAAGTTGGCCGGGGAAGGAGGGCTTTGTCAACTTAGTCAATATGAATGATTCTAGCTCGATGGCCGTCGATGTCCATCCAACGGCCGTAGTGCTTCTTCAACCTCTTGTCTTCTTGCTCCGGCCGCCCAAAGCAGCGCGGTGGTGCCTCCTACTCCTGCCTCCGTGGCGGCTGTCTTGCCTGGAGGCCTCCGCCCTACTATTTCCACCGAGGCCAGGCCTGCGGTGGCGGCAACCTCACACCCTGACCCGAGCAGAGTGAACCCCATACTCCTCTCCGCATGGGCATCCCTGCAGCGTCTTCACCGGCTCGGCGTCGTCCCCTTCCTAGGCCTGCGCCGCCGTCCACCTCTCTGGTGCTCTCGGCGGCGTGGTCAATGTGGTCGAGGCGACTTCCATCGGACATGGGTATGCGTGGAGAGGCGACAAGCGGGTCCACGACGCAGCAAGGAAGTGCCTCCTTATTACGTGAAAATAATGATTCCTCCACCTAACAACAGAGGACCCACCGGACGGGCCACCGTATTCGCGAAAAACGTTTCCCTCATTGCTGGGACCCACCAGCTACACCTTCGCCGCGAAAGGAAGTGCGTCCGGGCAAAAAAGCGATTAAGCCCCATTGCTGGGACCCACCGGCTACATCTTCGCCGCAAGGAAGTGCGTCCGGGAAAAAATGATTTGCCCCCACTGCTGGGACCCACCAGCTACATCTTCGCCGCAAGGAAGTGTCTAACAGTCGGGACCCACCTGGTGAAGTGTGCGTGGTGTTGTCATTCAGTGGCGAACATATGCGTACATACGGTCGATGTAAGCGGCGCCGCGTGTCGTAGTAAGCGCGCACGTAAGCGTGTACGCGTCGTCACGATGGCTAGGGTGCAAGAAATAAATACGGCCATGTATGTGTATGCGTCGGCGGGGCACCGTGTACATGGCTGGGTCGGAGCGGAGAAAGCGGCGTCGTCGCCCGTGTTCATGGGAGAAACAGCAGAATGCGTCGTGTTCGCCGGGAAACAGCGAGCGCATAGAAGCCAACGGCTGGGTCGGAATGGAATGCGTGGTCGTGTTCGCCGGGAGGCTTGGGCCGGAGCAGGCGATGGAAGCGAGGCTGGCATACCGCTGCGGAGAAAGCGGACCTCCACGTTGGAGCAGGGTCACATTGATCGGGAGGGTGTGGCGTACCGCAAAAGCGGAGAAGCGGACCTCCTCTTGTCGAAGCAGGGGTCCTTTTGATCGGGAGGGTGTGGCGTGCCGCAAAAGCGGAGAAATAGGCCTCCCTACGGTCGAAGCAGGGGTCCTATTGAGCAGGAGGGTGTGGCGTGCCGCCAAAAGCAGACGAAACGGACCTCCTACGGTCAGCAGGGGGTCTGTTCGCCGGGAGGGTGTGGCGTGCCGCAAAGCGGGACTCCACGGGATCTGTTCATCTCCACCGTCCACCTCCTCCGGCCTCCATGAGCTCGTCGACCTCCTCCGGCCATCACGGGCTCCTGTTCATCAAGCCTCCACCGCGCGCTACTCCACCGGCTACTATTCAACCACCCCTCCACCGTCTACTGTTCATCCAGCCCTCCACACCACGGGGTCCTGTTCAACCAGCCCTCCACGGGAACCCCTCCACCATCTACTGTTCATCCAGCCCTCCACATGAGGTCTGTTCAACCACCCTCCACGGGCACCCTCCATCGTCTCTGTTCATCCAGCCCTCCACCACACCACGGGGTCTGTTCATCTAGAAAGCGCCACCGCTCCTTTATTCACCCAACCCCCATAGCGCTCCTGTTCATCCAGGCAGCATCGATCGGCTTCCGATTAGCGGCGATGGCGAAGAATCGCTCGTCGAGTTGATTAACAGCCATCGATCGATCGCTTCGGGTTCGATAGCATAGCACGATGTGCAATCGCTCGGGTTCGATTAGAGCCCAACACCTCGCTCGGGTTGATTAGAACCAACGCCTCACACACTGCAGCGTGCGTGTACGAGAAAGCAGCATCGCTCGGCCCCGACCTCCACCGTAACAGGAACTCCCGAAATTTTCCTCGCCTCGCTTCTACCACGGTTTTTCCGTCATGGATAGCCCAAAGAATGTCATGCAGCTGCGTCTCCGGCCCGCCCGGGCGAAAATCCCATTTTACATCATGATTTTTTTCATAGAAGTAAGGCCCACCACATCTATGATGATACGGGTTTTGTCACAATTATCGTCATAGAAGTGTCATATGTATGTGAGAAAAAAATCGTTGACCCAAAATGTCATGGATGTGTCTTTTTTTTGTAGTGTCCATAGCCGTTGATCGCCTAGTTGATGTGAGACTATCTTCTCCTTTTGTCTTCTCCACAACCACCATTCTATTACACATATAGTGCTATATCCATGGCTCACGCTCATGTATTGCGTGAAGATTGAAAAAGTTTTGAAAGCGTCAAAGTATGAAACAATTGCTTGGCTTGTCATCGGGGTTGTGCATGATTTAAATACTTTGTGTGGTGAAGATAGAGCATAGCCAGACTATATGATTTTGCAGGGATAACTTTCTTTGGCCATGTTATTTTGAGAAGACATAATTGCTTTGTTAGTATGCTTGAAGTATTATTATTTTTATGTCAATATTAAACTTTTGTCTTGAATATTTGGATCTGAATATTCATACCACAATTAATAAAATTACATTGAAATTATGCCAAGTAGCACTCGCATCAAAAGTTCTCTTTTTATCATTTACCTACTAGGGAATGACGGGAATTAAGCTTGGGGATGCTTGATCGTCTCCAACGTATCTATAATTTTGATTGCTCCGTGCCATATTATCTCTGTTTTGGACCATATTGGGCTTTATTTTCCACTTTTATATTACTTTTGGGACTAACCTATTAACGGAGGCCCAGCCCGAAATTGCTGTTTTTTTACCTATTTTAGTGTTTGAAGAAAGCGGAATATCAAGCAGAGTCAAGCGGAATGAAACCGGGAGCGTGATTTTCTCACGAATATGACCCAGGAGACTTGGACCCTCGTCGAAAGCCACGAGGTGGGCACGAGGTAGGGGTGCACCTACCCTAGGCGCGCCACCCACCTCGTGGGCCCCACGAAGCTCCACCGGCGTGCTTCTTCCTCCTATATATACCTCGTGCCCCCAAGCGATGGATCTGGGCCAAAAACCTAATTACACGCCGCAACCTTACATGCCCATGAGATCCCATCTTGGGGCATGTTAGGAGCTCATTTGGAAGGGAATCCACCACGGAGGCTTCTACATCATCATAGCCCCTCCGATGAAGTGTGAGTAGTTTACTTGAGACCTTGGGTCCATAGTTAGTAGCTAGATGGCTTCTTCTCTCTTTTGGATCTCAATACAATGTTCTCCCCCTCTCTCGTGGAGATCTATTCGATGTAATCTTCTCTTTGCGGTGTGTTTGTTGAGACCGGTGAATTGTGGGTTTATGATCAAGATTATCTATGAACAATATTTGAATCTTCTCTGAATTCTTTTATGTATGATTGGTTATCTTTGCAAGTCTCTTCGAATTATCAGTTTGGTTTGGCCTACTAGATTGGTTTTTCTTGCAATGGGAGAAGTGCTTAGCTTTGGGTTCAATCTTTCGGTGTCCTTTCCCAGTGACGGTAGGGGCAGCAAGGCACATATTGTATTGTTGCCATTGAGGATAACAAGATGGGGTTTTTATCATATTTCATGAATTTATCCCTTTACATCATGTCATCTTGCTTAAGGCGTTACTCTGTTTTCATTAACTTAATACTCTAGATGCATGCTGGATAGCGGTCGATGAGAGGAGTAATAGTAGTGGATGCAGGCAGGAGTCGGTCTACTTATCTCGGACGTGATGCCTATATACATGATCATACCTAGATATTCTCATAACTATGCTCAAATCATCAATTGTTCAGCGATGAATTCGTTCACCCAGTAAAATACTTATGCTCTTGAGAGAAGCCACTAGTGAAATCTATGGGGGCAGTCTATCTCCATCATATTAACCTTCCATTACTTTATTATTGCCTTTGCTTTTACTTTGCTTTTATTTTACTTTGCATCTTTATCACAAAAATACCAAAATATTATCTATCATATCTATCAGATCTCACTCTCGTAAGTGACCGTGAAGGGATTGACAACCCCTATTAGCGTTGGTTGCGAGGAGTTATTCTTTGTGTGAGTACGAGGGACTGCGCGTAGCCTCCTATTGGATTGATACCTTGGTTCTCAAAGCGGGGAAATACTTACGCTCTTGTGCTGCCACCTTTCCTCTTCAAGGAAATCCAACGCGATGCTCAAGAGGTAACATCGCGCATCTCACCGAGGAGGAGATCGACCCGGGGCAGATTAGGGAGCCACGACCGAGCACCATCTTTGAGAGCCATGGGAAACCAGTTAGCCATGACTTTCTCGTCGCCGTCGGCCACCTCGATGCTCAGCTCGTAGAGGTGCAAGAACTCCAGGGTCGAAGTGCTTGTCGTGGCGTGGGCGTGCAGCTTGAACTTGCCCGGCCAAGCGGCCTTCGTAGCGGGTGAAGGCACGACAACCTGCAGTGGCCACGGGGCCAGCTGCGGGCAAACTTGGTCTTGATTCCGCGCTGCTTGCGCCGGTGGCACAGTCTTGGCGTGGTGGCGCCGGAGTCTTGAGGCGTCTTCTGTGATCGGGAACTTTTGGCAGCTTCCTTCTTCATGCGCGGCGCTGGCGCGGTGGTCGCGATGAGGGGCGCGTCTTGGTGCCAGGGGCGCCTTAGTGCGGGCGGCGGAGAGCACTCCGTGAGCTACATCACCCGCAGGTGGAGGAGGCGAGGCAGCGAGAGGGGCGGTGCGAGGCCCAAGCGGCGGCGAGCTCGGCGATGCGGTCCAGCCAGTCCTCATAGAGTGCGTCGACGGGCGGTGCTAAGAGATCGTGCCATGAGCAGCACGGCCTGCTGGCGTCCGTGGGGCCGCGGCGGCGTGGGGCGATGAGCCGGCGGAGTTAGTAGCGGGGTAGCGGTGCGGCCGTCCTCCTCTGAAGAGGTGCAGCGAAGATACTTGTTGCTCGTTTCCGTCGGGCAGTGGCGGCGTTGGTGGTGGGTGATGGAGAGCAGCGGGAGGCCCGGCGGCGAGGGCTGTCTGAGTGACACAGGCGGCGAAGGCGGCGGCGCTTCGGTCGGCTTCGGCAGCGTCTGCCATGGGCGTGGTGGGCGGTGGAGCACGGATCGATCGAAGGGAAGCTTTAGCGCACCCCTACCTGGCGCGCCAAATGTCAGATTACGGGTTTCGGCAAAACCCTTGAGGTTCGAACTCTGGGGTGCGCACGAAGATCTCTCTCCCCCTAGCTCACGCTCTCACCATGATCTCAAAGCCTAGCTCGCCGAACCCGAAGAACAAGGGACACAAGAGTTTATAATGGTTTGGTCCACCGATGTGGTGTAATACCCTACTCAAGTGTGGTGTGGTGGATTGCCTTGTAGGCTGGGGAAGAACAAGTACAAGGGAAGAACTACCTCCTGAGGAGAGGTGTTCTTGAGCTCAGTGAGATTGTGCATGTGTGGATGGATTGGATCTGATCCAAGATCAGTTGGGGCAAAATCAGTTGCCTCCTATGGTGGTGCCTAGTCCTATTTATAGAGGCCCGGGTCCTCTTCCCAAATGTTAGGCGGGAAGGGATCCCATAACGGCCAATTTGAAGGGGGATAGCTAGTACAAGCTATCCTGATAAAAGGTGGTGTTCGCCTATCAAAGGCTCTGGTGGTGATGTTGTCGTGGGCTCCGCGATGACCTCCGTCCTGCCGTTATGCTGGTCTTGGTCTCATTGCACCGATACGGAAACCTTTGCCTGATGCCTCGGCATTCCTCGCATGCGCCTGCTCCTTTAGCACCAAAGAGGAAACTAGTACTCTGCGCCCGCTGGCGCCCGCTGCAGGAGTCCTGGATTAGGGGGTCCTCGGGCGGCCGGCCTATATGATATGGGCCGGACTGATGGGCCGTGAAGATACAAGACAAAATACTCTCTCCCGTGTCCGGATAGGACTCTCCTTTGCGTGGATGGCAAGCTTGGCGTTCGGATATA
Organism: Aegilops longissima; assembly: GCA_021605205.1. Lineage (NCBI taxonomy): Eukaryota > Viridiplantae > Streptophyta > Magnoliopsida > Poales > Poaceae > Aegilops > Aegilops longissima. The sequence continues at coordinate 383,441,233 of CM038680.1, forward strand.
AAGATTCCTTTCTCTGTAACTGACTTTGTACAACCCTAGTCCCCTCCGGTATCTATATAAACTGGAGGGTGTAGTCCGTAGAGGCAATCATAATCATATAGGCTAGACATCTAGGGTTTAGCCATTATGATCTCGTGGTAGATTAACTCTTGTAATCCCCATATTCATCAAGATCAATCAAGCAGGAAGTAGGGTATTCGTCCATCGAGAGGGCCGAACACAGGTAAACATCGTGTCCCCGTCTCTGTTACCGTCAAAACTAGGCGCACATTCGGGACCCCTACCGAGATCCGCGGTTTGACACCGACATTGGTGCTTTCATTGAGAGTTCCACTGTGACGTCGAAGACATGATCGATGGCTCACCTTGTCATCAAGGACAACATCACCTCCGGAGGAGCCCTGGCCTCAGGACAAACCCTCCGGTTAGGCGGCTTTACCATGATCGCCCGTTCGGCCGTTAAGCTGACGGTGACCTCTCAGGTCACTGAAAATCGCCTCTGTGTTGACTCCGAATACTCCAAACGGATGGATCCAGCAGAGTTGTCGTCTTTAAACGAACTCCTGGATTGCATCGCTGCCATGGGGGGCGCTACAGACTATGATCAGATTGGTCTTAAACCCGATCATAGATAAATTAAATCTCCACCGATCACCCATCAGATAGCGGTCGTAGAGGAGCAAAACAACGACTCTTCCCCTACGTTGAAGACAAACTATGTTCAGATATCCGAGATCGCACAGCCGAATACCTGTTTGCGGAATGACACTCCCAGCCCTCCGAACCTAGAGTCGGATGTTGGGCCTAAAAAATCAGTTGACATCCCGGAACCCGAACTATTAAGCTTGGAAATTCTTCAAACTCCGGACTCCAAACTGGGTCAGGGTTCGGATTTAAAGCCACCCACCCACCACAAGAAATATTCGCCAATTAATTCCGGTCATCCGGATATATGCGACCTCACGTGCATACGACAGCAGTCTCAGGAAACAGTCCATCACTCCTGGGCCAGGTTCCTCCTTGTCAAAGACAAGATTAAAGATTGCCGCAACGAGGACGCGATTTCAGTATTCTGCAATAATTGCACAGATGAAGGAATCCTCAACGCCATCAACCGCCGTCACGTATTACACGCTGACTTGGCAACTATAATCTGAAATCTTGTGCAATGGAAGCGCTTGGAAAACTCGAGAAGCTCGTTGGGAACCCCGGGTTCCGCTCAACCCCGAGGCGGGAAAAGAGGTGCACCTGCGCGGCACCCGCCCCATATTGAAAAACTAAGCCCGTTACGGGGCGTGGAACCGTTACGGAGGCATGGCTCGATAAGCCATGCAAAATACCTGACGCCCGAACATCGAATCAACCCATAGCCTCGAGCATGTTGGATACTCCGGCAAGTGGCCAAAACAGCGAGATATCCTCACCAAAGACACCCCAAGCACGGAGACCTCGAGTCTTGGCAGTCTTGAGACTATCGCTTCAAACAATCGGTGCAAGAGGCGCTCCGTGACCTTGCGAAATCTGCCAAAGTCGCAGCAATAAACCCACAGAGCGACCACGGCTATAACTTTCAATGCGGTGGCAGAACCAAGAATCTGGTCGGTCCGGGCACCAGCCGCCTTGGTCCTCAATCCAATTGTGGATGGCTTCGGCTCACTAAAGTGCTCATGGGCGGCGATGGGCTAAACCTCATCTGAGGACACACTCAATAAAATAGAAATAGACAAGAGCCGCATCGAGCGAAATGTCGACCTTCAAGGAATAATTCCCGGTGAGAGGCGCGGTCTTGTGGAAAATCACACTTGGCGTGGTATTGACGCGCGGAGAACTACTAGTGCGAAGAAATAACCTTCCAAGTGGCCCCTTTCAGCAGTGAATATCATGCCTGTTGGGCGAGATGCATTCTGCGCTTTCAAGCCATACCTCACTACGGTTATATGAAGCTCCGGATGCGGGCCAAGCGGTATTATCACTCACGCGGTGATCCGTACATAACCCTCCGTGCGAATACAAAACCGCATCCACGGCCCTCGAGGCACTATCAAAGAGCCCTCGCGGCCAAGAGTTAACACTTTTCGCTCCACGATGGATAGGGCGATGTAATCCTTGATAAATTCCCCAATCCACCTCTTTCAAACCAGCGAGCGAAATATCAATTTCAGGTCCACCCAACGGACCCCAAGAAGACAGCCTCCATTGGGGCACAGCTGGACCCAACGGTTGACGCCGCACTATGAGCGTTCCTACACGAAAACCGGGACATATTCGCCTGTCGCCCTTCCGATATGCCAGGAATCCCACGCAGGTTGGCCGAACACAGCCTCAATATACTAAAGGGATATAAGCCGGTCAAGCAAACACTGCGGTGCTTTTCTGAACCCAAATGACAAGCTATGGGGGAGGAGCTAGCCAAGTTAATCAAGGCCGGATTCATCAGAGAAATAAAACATCCGGACTGGCTAGCAAACCTGGTGATGATGCCAAAGAAGGATAAATCCTGGCGTCTGTGCGTCGATTTCAAAGACCTCAACAAGGCCTGCCCTAAGGATCCCTTCCCCCTCCCCACATCGATCAGATTATCGATGCTACCGCAGGACACGACTCACTGTGTTTCCTCGATGCATACTCCGGATACCATCAAATCAAAATGAAGGAGTCAGATCAAGCCGCAACAGCATTCATTACCCCATACGAACCTTTGTGCTTCAACACTATGCCCTTCGGTCTCAAAAACGTCGGCGCCACCTACCAACGCATGATTCAAACATGCCTCGAGAAACAAATCGGCAAGACAGTTGAAGCATATGTGGATGACGTAGTCATCAAGACTAGGCACGTTGAGTCACTAATAGACGACCTGGGTCTCACATTCGACAACCTCCGTACATATGACATCAAGCTCAATCCGGAAAAGTGCGTTTTCGGCGTTCCCGCTAGAAAACTGCTAGGCTTCATCGTTTCCAATAGAGGAATTGAGGCCAATCCAGCCAAAATCCGGGCATTGTCACAATTGGTTATACCAATAGACCTTAAACAGGTCCAGAAACTAGCCGGATGCATGGCATCTTTAAGCCGCTTTATCTCCAGATTAGGAGGAAAAGTATTGCCACTGTATCGCCTTCTCCGACGCACCAACCACTTTGAGTGGACGGACGCGGCAATGGCCGGACTGGAAGAAATAAAGGCTCTTTTAGCAAGTAACCCAATCCTGGCCGCACCGAGCGTCGGCGAACCAATGCTATTATACATCTCCACAACACACCAGGTGGTGAGCGCGGTGCTCGTTGTTGAACGAGAGGCGGACGGACACAAATTGCCACTCCAGAAACCAGTATACTATGTATCCACTATCCTCATGCCATGCAAATCCCGGTACCCTCATTACCAAAAGATAGCATACACGGTCTTCATGGCATCCCAGAAGCTACGGCACTACTTCCAAGAGTTCTCTATCACGGTGGCTTCCGAAGTTCCACTCAATGAGATAATAAAAACCGCGGCGCTATGGGCGGATTGCTAAATGGGCAATTGAGCTCTGTCATTTGACATAACATACAAACCGCGCGGGCCATTAAATCCCAAGTATTGGCTGACTTCGTCACCGAATGGACAAAGGCCAAACTCCTAAAAGTCGACACATATTCCAAGCTGGGTCATGTACTTGATGGCTCTAAAATGCTGGCGGTTTAGGAGCAGGTGTCATTTAAAGTCCCCAACAGGAGACACAGTCGATCGTACTCAAATACTATACAGACTCCAACAATGCAGCCGAATCTGAGGCCTTATTGCACGGTCTTGGATGGCTACCTCCATGGACATACTGGCGCTTGGAGGTCGCGAGGATTCAAATCTTGCAATATCCCGGATAAATGGAACTTCAGCGCCAAAGATCCAAAGATGGCAGCCTATCGTAGCGTCGTGCTTAAAAATCAGCTCGGTTCGAGGGACTCGAGTTTCTGCGTGGCTCAAAAAGCAATCAGCGGCGGCGTCCTTGCTCGCATGGGCACCAAGCGTGACCCGTCCGCCTAACATCTTTTGGAAAGGCTCTTTAAGCCATCCGTGGTGTGGCAGGATGAGCGGCAACACTAGTCGGATCGATTATACCCCAGATTACGAACACAATACCGATATCGCCGGGGCTCGAGCCACGAAATAACACCATCGGCCCATCGATAATGGCGTAATTTCCCCATGGACTGAACCCTTCTTGGCCTACCTTAATAGGCAAAGCTCCCGAGGACGAGAATGAGGCTCGCTGCATTGTTCGGTGTTGAAAGCCTACAAGGTCCATGCGGAGATCTCTACAAGAAAAGTGCTGAGAGTCCTTCAAAGATGTATCTACGAAGAAGAGGCGGTAGCTCTGGCTGAAATCCATGCTGGTCTTGGCGGCCACCATGCATGGCTCGGGCCCTGTAAGTAAGGCTTTTAAATACAGGTTTCTTTTGGCCGATGGCCGAGCGGATCTACAGGACCTGGTCCAACATTGTGTCGGATGCCAGCTCTTCGCCAATCAAAGCCATATGCCGCCTACTTCTCTACAAACAATCCCCATTACCTGGCCTTTTGCGGTCTGCGGGCTTGATATGGTAGGATCCCTTAAAGGAGGAAGCCATAAGAAAAAATATCTGCTATTCATGGTAGATAAATTCACCAAGTGGATAGAGGCCAAACCAGTGAAAACGGCTGAAGCTGGACCGGTGATAGATTTTATATCCGGTATCGTGCACCGTTATGGTGTCCCACACAGCATCATCACTGATAAAGGCTCCAATTTCACGGCCGACGAAGCAAAAACCTGGCGTGCTAAATTGGGCATTAAACTCGATTACGCCTCCGTATATCATCCACAAACAAACGGTCAGGTCGAACAAGCTAATGGTCTTATTATGAGCGGCATTTAGCCTAGACTAGTGCGGTCGTTGAAAGAATCAGACAAGAACTGGGTTGAGGAGCTGGACTCCGTACTCTGGGGGCTGCGGACCACGCCCAATCGCACTCCCGGATACAAAAAATTCTTCATGGTGTACGGCGTAGAGGCCTTTTTGCCCTGCGACATTATTCATGACTCACCTCGAGTGCGCATGTATGAAGAGAGAGAAGCCGGGTTGGATCGGCAGGACAACCCGGATGCCATGGAGGAGGGCGTGGCGTTGCAAAGCCCGATCCGCATTCTATCAACAACAGGCTCGCACATATCAAAGCGAGAGTGCGGGCCAAGACTTATAATGTTGGTGAACTCGTTTGTAGCGCCTCGGATTCGATGCGCCAAGTGTCCGCCAGTTATTCGCCGTCGTTGCCATGTCTTTTGCTTGCGTGTTGCATTTTGCCATGTCATCATCTGCAATTCATCCACATGTTTTTCAAAACTTGCATCCGTTCGGGTTCCCCCGGTTCTCTTCATTGTCCGTTCGGAGTCTAGACCACACTCGCACGCGCCGCGGCACCTCCGAAATATTATTTTATAAGTGGCATAAAAATGTTCTCGGAATGGGTTGCAACTTGTCGTGCGGTCTTATTATAGTGTAGACAGACCGCCTGCCAAGTTTCATCGCATTCGGAGTTCGTTTGGCTGCCCAACCGTTAAATATATAACCACGATATAGTCGGTATATTCGTCGGGTGTTTTCGGTCTCCGAAAACCGTTGCCGGGCTGCCTTCTCTTCTCTCCTATCAGCCCAACTCTTCTACACAGCCCACCTATGCCTAGCCTAGTCCCCCCCTCGATCCGGAGCCGTCCGATGTCGATCTGAGGCCCCGAACGCTCCTAAAACCCCTAAACCTAGCCCCCTTTCTATATATAGACGCCTCCCCTGTCATTTTTGGCCTCCTACCTACTACCCTCCTCAATTTCCGCAGCCAGCCACCTCCCACCTCTTCCTCGGATCGCGTGCCGCCGCCTCCTCCTCAAAATCCGGCGCAGGACACCTCGCCGCCGCCACTTGGCGCGCCCCGTTTGGCCAGCAGCCGCTCCTCCTGCGCCCGCAGCCAACGGGCGGCTGCCACGTTGCTCCCCCGTCGCCACCTCGCCTCCCCCTCGCGCCTCCTCCACCATGGGCCGCCAAAGCCCGATCCAGCCCGCCGAGCCCATCAGGGGCCGGGAGGGACCAGCGCCCCGCCGCTCCCGAGAAACCCCCACGTCGATTCGCCATCCTGCGGTGTGTCGGGCGATGCCGCCGCTGCCCGGCTGGCTCGTCCGCCGCCGTCGCCTCCGCCCGCGCCTCGCCTCGTCGATCTCCGGCGAGATCCTCCGCCGCATCGAGAACCTTGCGCGCGTCTATTTTTTTTCCCGGAAGCTGCTAAGTCCCTAAAATATTTGCATTCTGGTGCATGCTTTGATATGCCATAACTCTCTGCATATTGCTCCATTTTGTGCGTGTAATATTTCAAATTGTTCATCTCGACAAGTACATCATTTCATCTCATTGCATCATTTACATTTGAGCTCATCTTGATGCCCGAAATGTTGTTAGAAGAGGGCTATGTGATGTTAGTTTGATTCTTATCGGGACATGCACTTTTGTCATTTTGCCATGATTGATGTGTGCACCCTATGAACTTGAGTCCTACATGTGTTTTGTAATATGCCATTCCATCTTGACAGGGGTGTATGCCATGTATTTTTGTGATCTCTGTGGTGACTAGCACAAGCATGCAAACTAGGCTTCATGATGTTGCTGATTTCAGCCCCTGTTCTGCTGATATTTTTATGCCATGTAAACTTGATGCTAACGAGAGATCCATGATTATTTTGAGATACTTCAGTAAGATTGTTTTGAACATATGGTTGTTCTCTATCCATCCATGTCCTTGTTTGCAATTATGGAGTGCCATAGCTTGAGTCAATCGAGCTCTACTTTTGCTATAAAATGTTTCCTGGCAGATTGTTTTCATGTTATTCAATTTTGCCAAGGTTGTTGTAGTTGATCCTTGCATGCTATGATATTGTTCTTGCCATGTATAGCTTCTATGCCATGTCTTCTTACTGTTGGTTGCCTTTCCATGCCATGTACTGCTCTGTGGTGAGTGGTTCAAGCTCACCAACATGCCTACTTATTGTTGTTCCTGCCTTGTATGAATCTATCATATAACTTGCCATGTTTACATGGGTGCCATTATTTTTCTGTGCCCTTTTGGCTCATGGTCGATAAGGGAATTTTGTTATATGCATTTAGTAGTATCATGCCACGCCTTTGTTTGCCATGATAAGTTCTGTAACATTTTGTTTGATAGCTCTGAACATTGCAACTTTGATGTTATTTCTGATAAGTCTGGCTGTTATTATTTGCAATCTTGCCATGCCATTTTGAGCATGTTCTAGTGATTTCTGGAGATAGCTCAGTGTTCATGTTTTGTAATGCTTTACCTGTACATCATGCCCATGCCTTTTTTTTATGTTGAGGTCCTGTAGCATGTTGTTTTGATGCTTGCAATATGCCTAGTAGCTGTTTTGGACAGATTGTTGTCATGACTTGTATAGAGTGTATGTGTTGCACCGTTGCTCCGTTTTGAGTGTGCTCTATATGAAAATTGCTTGTTTTTGCATGTAGTTTCATATTATCATGTTGCATCCTTGTTTTGAGGTGTTTGCTTGATGTTTGTATGCATTTAGCATCAATGCCATGTTTAACTTGTTTTGCTCATATCTTCTAGGCCGTAGCTCCGAATCTAATGAACTTTATATGTAACTTGACTAGAATTTCGTGTAGATCATCGTGGTGCATCTTAGCTTGCTGTTTAACAACTTGAACATAAGGTTTATTCAGATCTGGACCAATTTCGAAATTTGCATATGAGGACTTACCGGAATTGTTATATGTAGTTTCCGGCCTCATTTAAACTTGCTTTGATGTGTTGTTCTTGTTTGCATCATCTCTTGCCATGAGTGGCTTCATGTAGTACTGTCTTGCATCATGCTTGTTGCGCATCATGTCTTGTTCATGTGTGGTGTGTTTACCATGTTGTGTGCTTCTTCTCGATAGTTCCCTTTTCGTTGCGATCGTGAGGATTCGTTCGTCCACGCTTGGTTCGTCTTTGTGGCTTCATCTTCTTCATGGAATCGTTCTTCTTCCTTGCGGGATTTCAGGCAAGATGACCGCTACCCTGGATCTCACTACTATCATTGCTATGCTAGTTGCTTTGTTCTATCGCTATGCTGCGCTACCTATTACCTGTTTATCAAGCCTACCAAGTTGCCATGAACCTCTAACTCGTTGTCACCCTTCCCAGCAAACCGTTGTTTGGCTATGTTACCGCTTTGCTCAGCCCCTCTTATAGCGTTGTTAGTTGCAGGTGAAGATGAAGTTTGTTCCTTGTTGGAACATGGAGATGTTGTTCCTTGTTGGAACATGTTTACTTGTTGGGATATCACAATATATCTTATATTATTAATGCATCTATATACTTGGTAAAGGGTGGAAGGCTCGGCCTTATGCAGTGTGTTTTCCACTCTTGCTGCCCTAGTTTCCGTCATATCGGTATTATGTTCCCGGATTTTGCGTCCCTAACACGGTCGGGTGATTTATGGGACCCCCTTGACAGTTCGCTTTGAATAAGACTCCTCCAGCAAGGCCCAACCTTGGTTTTACCATTTGCCTCACCACCACCTATTTTCCCTTGGGAGTAATTAACCCAAGGGTCATCTTTATTCAGCCCCCCGGGCCAATGCTTGTCTAAGTGTTGGTCCAAACCAGAGCCACTTGCGGTGCCGCCCCTAGGCAACTTGGGGTATCGTCGATTGCCGTCGTCTGCTCATCCGGTGTTGCCACGAGCGAGATATGTGCAGCTCCTATCGGGATTGTCGGCGCATCAGGCGGTCTTGCTGGTCTTGTTTTATTCTGTCGAAATGTCTTGTGGCAGGATTCGAGACTGATCGGGTCTTCGGGAGAGGAATATCCCGTTGATCGCGAGCTTATCATGGGCTAAGTTGGGACACCCTGCAGGGTATAAACTTTCGAGAGCCGTGCCCGCGGTTATGTGGCAGATGGGAATTTGTTAATATCGGTTGTAGTAAACTTGAAGCAAACTCTTCTAAAATACACCAACCGTAATGCGTAACCGTGAGTCTCTCTTTTGGGGTTGATCGAGAGGAGAACACGGTTTCGGGTTATGTCGGCGTAAGTAGGAGTTCAGGATCACTTCTTGATCATTACTAGTTGACGACCGTTCCTTTGTTTCTCTTCTCGCTCTCATTTGCGTTGGTTAGCCACCATATATGCTTAGTCGCTGCTGCAACCTCACCACTTTACCCCTTCCTTTCCCGATAAGCTTTGCTAGTCTTGATACCCATGGTAATGGGATTCTTTGAGTCCTCGTGGCTCACATATTACTACACCAACGATTGCGGTACAGGTTGTCGATGATCATGGCGAGAGCGATGTTTGCTTGTGTTGGAGGTCTTACGCTTCTTGTTCGATCGGGGATAGGTTCCACGTCGGCAACCTGGGCTAGCAGGGTGGATATTGCTTGAGTTTCATTTATGTTTCATCCGTAGTGGGATGTTGATCTTGTATATGATGTGATGTTGTATTAGTGTCGCATTGTATGCCTTATGTATGTATCCCCATCTATTATGTAATGTTGATGTAATGATATCCACCTTGCAAAAGCGTTTCAATATCGGGTTTATCCTTGGTGGGACCTCGATTTCCTTTTGCATAGGGTCGCATATTAGGCGTGACAAGTTGGTATCGAGCCTCGACCGACCTTAGGAGCCCCCTTGATTGATCGTGTAGTTTGGCCGTTGTTGAGTCTAGAAGAGACCTGATTTCGGAGTCTAGTTATATCGGAGAGTAGGAATTCTTTTTACTCCTCAGCCCCTTCGTCGCTCTGGTAAGGAATCTTGACGTAGGTGTTTTGAACTACTCCTCTTCCCTTTCAAATTCTCCTTTAGGATCACGCAGTTGGTTTTCCGATCGTTGTTCCTCTTCTCTTTTATCCGGTGTATTTCTCGTCAAGTTGACTCGACCATCTTCATCTTTGCAAGTCCAATCCTAAGTTGTTTTCTTTTCCCACCCGCCCACCCTTCTTCTTCTCGGAAGCGGAGTCCGTAATCGAGTATCCATCCTACTCGTGCGAAGTCTTTGCTTTCTTTCCTCAATGATTTCAACCGGTGTTCTCTCTTCAAGTTATTAAATCGACTTCCCTTCAAGTTGCCTTTGTTTTCCCGCCCTCCACCCTCTTATTCACTGGAGCACTGAGTCTTTTTCGACCATCAATTTCATACGTATGGAGCCTCTTGGTCTTCCCTCAATCATTTCAACGGTGAATTCTCGTCTCGTTCGTCATTCTTCATCTCTTTCTTTTCGGTGCACTCAATTCAAGTTTTTCGGGTGATCACATTCTTTTCCTTGGATCAAGTGTTTTCCTTGCTTGTTAGCCTCTCGCCAGTTTATCATTCGGAGTTAGGAAGACATCTCGGAGATTAAATCGTGTTCCAATTAATTCGAGGTTGTCACCTCATTCAAATATTTCAATTCTTCGGTGCATCATCTATCATTCAACATCCCTTTCCAATGGTGTTTTCTTTTAGTGGGCCCTAACCCACAGGTCTTTTCCCAGGATCTTACCTGACTCTTCTAATTCCCCCGGAGCCATTCATAATTCTTTTCAAGTGTGATGTAAGAATGGATTTCATCAGTCACATGCCTTCTCCGAGATCGATTTCAAATCATTTCATTGTTGGCTCAACCTCTCTGTTTTTCTTCTTCCAGAGTATCTCATTAATTTTGGTGGTGTTTCTCGTCGTATTTCTCAACTTTGAAGATCGAAGAAGAGTTCCTCTTAAACCTTGTTCGTTCTCTCGAAGTTTCGTAGTTCTAGCTTCATATTATCCTCTCAAATTATTCCGTTTGTCAGGTATTCTTTCTTACCCATACGGAGTATTTCAGGAGTTGCTATTTTGTTCCGATCATCCGGAGGCCATCTTTTCGGAATATCTCTCCATTCTAAGTTTTCAAAGTCGTTCTACAATTATTCTATATCCGTGCCCCTTCGTTCGTCTCAATATTCTTCCGGTGCTGCGTTCAAGCATTCATTAATCAGTTCGCGATCTCTTCTATCTCTTTTCTCTAAATTCCCTCAAGTATCTCCGTGCTTCTCTAATTCTTCCCGGTGATACATTCTCTTCCATCAGTCATTTCCAAATTCTTACGGTGGTTCGTTCAAGATTTATTTCCGTTCTTTTCACATATATTCATTCGTTCTTTCCAATCCTACCGGTGGTTCAAGGAGACCTTCCCAAATTTGGCGCTATATCTTCCCTTAATCTTTTCCCAACGTGAATAAGTAGTATGCAAAATCCATTGCTTGTCGTCAATTTAAATTGATGAAGGATAAGCATACAATAAATCTTTTTATTATTCCATCCAAGTGTTTAATCCTTTTCTTCGGAGTTTGTTCTTGAGGAATAAATTCTAGTTCCATGTCTTTTCATCTTTTCTTTTCCGGAGTTCAATTTCCTCAGCCATTTCGTCGGAACCTCCATCTAAATCATCGCAATGCTCATCTTATTCTTTATTCCTCCATTCTATCTCATCATCCTTTTGTCACCGGAGTTCTTCATGGTGGTTCTTCATGATTTAATTCATTCTTCAAGGGTTCATCAAGTATCGTTCCATCCTCTCAAGCTCCCGTTCTATTATTTCCATGTTCAGCCGGAGTGCCGTCTAAATTCTTTTGTTCATTCATTTTCTATATTGTTCTAACAGGAGTTGTTTCATAGTCTATCTGATTCCGTGAGCTTTCAATTCTCGTCATTCTCGTCGTTTCTCTCTTCTTCTCGTGTGCTCTCGATTCTTTGCTTCTACTCTTGAGTTCTTGTTTCACCTCATCCCTTTTTCCCTTCCGTCTCGGTCCTAAGATCTCGAGACGAGATCTCTTGTTAGTGGAGGAGTGTTGTAACGCCCCGGATTCGATGCGCCAGGTGTCCGCCAGTTATTCGCCGTCGTTGCCATGTCTTTTGTTTGCGTGCTTCATTTTGCCATGTCATCATCTGCAATTCATCCGCATGTTTTTCAAAACTTGCATCCGTTCGGGTTCCCCCGGTTCTCTTCGTTGTCCGTTCGGAGTCTAGACCACACTCGCACGCGCCGCGGCACCTCCGAAATATTATTTTATAAGTGGCATAAAAATGTTCCCGGAATGGGTTGCAACTTGTCGTGCGGTCTTATTATAGTGTAGACAGACCGCCTGCCAAGTTTCATCGCATTCGGAGTTCGTTTGGCTGCCCAACCGTTAAATATATAACCGCGATATAGTCGGTATATTCGTCGGGTGTCTCCGGTCTCCAAAGACCGTTGTCGGGCTGCCTTCTCTTCTCTCCTCTCAGCCCAACTCTTCTACACAGCCCAACTATGCCTAACCTAGTCCCCCCCCCCTCGATCCGGAGCCGTCCGATGTCGATCTGAGGCCCGGGCGCTCCTAAAACCCCTAAACCTAGCCCCCTTTCTATATATAGACGCCTCCCCTGCCATTTTTGGCCTCCTACCTACTCCCCTCCTCAATTTCCGCAGCCAGCCACCTCCCACCTCTTCCTCGGATCGCGCGCCGCCACCTCCTCAAAATCCGGCCAGGACACCTCACGCCGCCACTTGGCGCGCCCGTTTAACCCGGCGGCCGCTCCTCCCACGCCCGCAGCCAGCAGGCGGCTGCCACCGTGCTCCCCGTCGCCACCTCGCCTCCCCTCGCGCCTCCTCCGCCCTGGGCCCGCAAAGCCCGATCCAGCCGCCGAGCCCATCCCGGGGCAGGAGGGACCAGCGCCGCGCCGCCGCTCGCGAGAACCCCCACGTCGATTCGCCATCCAGCGCCGTCGAACAATGCCGCCGCCGCCCGGCGGCTCATCCGCCGCCGTCCGCCTCCGCCCGCGCCTCGCCTCGTCGATCTCCGGCGAGATCCGCCGCCGCATCGAGAACCTTGCGCGCGTCTATTTTTTTTCCCGAAAACTGCTAAGTACCTAAAATATTTGCATTCTGGTGCATACTTTGATATGCCATAACTCTCTGCATATTGCTCGGTTTCGTGCATGTAATATGTCAAATTGTTCACCTCGATGAGTACATCATTTCATCTCATTGCATCATTTACATTTGAGCTCATCTTGATGCCCGAAATGCTGTTAGAAGAGGGCTATGTGATGTTAGTTTGATTCTTATCGGGACATGCACTTTTGTCATTTTGCCATGATTGATGTGTGCACCCTATGAACTCGAGTCAACATGTGTTTTGTAATATGCCATGCCATATTTACAGGGGTGTATGCCATGTATTTTTGTGATCTCTGTGGTGACTAGCACAAGCATGCAAACTAGGCTTCATGATGTTGCTGATTTCAGCCCTGATTACTGCTGATATTTTTATGCCATGTAAACTTGATGCTACCGAGAGATCCATGCTTATTTTGAGATACTTCAGTAAGGATGTTTTAACATATGGTTATTCTCTATCCACCCATGTCCTTGTTTGCAATTATGGAGTGCCATATCTTGAGTCAATCGAGCTCTACTTTTGCTATAAAATGTTTCCTGGCAGATTGTTTACATGTTATTCAATTTTGCCAAGGTTTTTGTAGTTGATCCTTGCATGCTATGATGTTGTTCTTGCCATGTGTAGCTTCTATGCCATGTATTATTACTGTTGGTAGCCTTGCCATGCCATGTATTGCTCTGTGGTGAGTGGTTCAAGCTCACCAACATGCCTACTTATTGTTGTTCCTGCCTTGTATGAATCTGTCATATAACTTGCCATGTTTACATGGGTGCCATCATATTTTCTATGCCCTTTTGGCTCATGGTCAGTAAGGGACTTTTGTTATATGCACTTAGTAGTATCATTCCATGCCTTTGTTTGCCATGATAAGTTCCTTTAACATGTTGTTTGATAGCTCTGAACATTGCAACCTGATGTTATTTCCTGATAAGTCTGAAACTGTTATTATTTGCAATCTTGCCATGCCATTTTGAGCATGTTCTATTGATTTCTGGAGATAGCTCAGTGTTCAAGTTTTAAAATGCTTTAGCTTTACATCATGTCCATGCCTTTTGTTTTTATGTTGAGGTCCAGTAGCATGTTGTTTTGATGCTTGCAATATGCCTAGTAGTTGTTTTGGACAGATTGTTGTCATGACTTGTATAGAGTGTATGTGTTGCACCGTTGCTACGTTTTGAGTGTGCTCTATATGAAACTTGCTTGTTTTTGCATGTAGTTTCATATTATCATGTTGCATCCTTGTTTTGAGGTGTTTGCTTGATGTTTGTATGCATTTTGCATCAATGCCATGTTTAACTTGTTTTGCTCATATCTTCTAGGCCGTAGCTCCGAATCTAATGAACTTTATATGTAACTTGACTAGAATTTCGTGTAGATCATCGTGGTGCATCTTAACTTGCTGTTTAAGAAATTGAACATAAGGTTTATTCAGATCTGGACCAATTTCGAAATTTGCATATGAGGACTTACCGGAATTGTTATATGTTGTTTCCGGTCTCATTTAAACTTGCTTTGATGTGTTGTTCTTGTTTGCATCATCTCTTGCCATGAGTAGCTTCATGTAGTATTGTCTTGCATCATGCTTGTTGTGCATCATGTCTTGTTCATGTGTGGTGTGTTTACCATGTTGTGTGCTTCTTCTCGATAGTTACCTTTTCGTTGCGATCGTGAGGATTCGTTCGTCCACGCTTGGTTCGTCTTCGTGGCTTCATCTTCTTCATGGAATCGTTCTTCTTCCTTGCGGGATTTCAGGCAAGATGACCGCTACCCTGGATCTCACTACTATCATTAATATGCTAGTTGCTTCGTTCTATCGCTATGCTGCGCTACCTATTACCTGTTTATCAAGCCTCCCAAGTTGCCATGAACCTCTAACTCGTTGTCACCCTTTCCAGAAAACCGTTGTTTGGCTATGTTACCGCTTTGCTCAGCCCCTCTTATAGTGTTGTTAGTTGCAGGTGAAGATGAAGTTTGTTCCTTGTTGGAACATGGAGATGTTGTTCCTTGTTGGAACATGTTTACTTGTTGGGATACCACAATATATCTTATATTATTAATGCATCTATATACTTGGTAAAGGGTGGAAGGCTCGGCCTTATGCCTGGTGTTTTGTTCCACTCTTGCCGCCCTAGTTTCCGTCATATCGGTATTATGTTCCCGGATTTTGCGTCCCTAACGCGGTCGGGTGATTTATGGGACCCCCTTGACAGTTCGCTTTGAATAAGACTCCTCCAGCAAGGCCCAACCTTGGTTTTACCATTTGCCTCACCACCACCTATTTTCCCTTGGGATTAATTAACCCAAGGGTCATCTTTATTCAGCCCCCCCGGGCCAATGCTTGTTTAAGTGTTGGTCCAAACCAGAGCCACTTGCAGTGCCGCCCCTAGGCAACTTGGGGTATCGTCGGTTGCCGTAGGTACTGCTCATCCAGTGTTGCCCTGAGAACGAGATATGTGCAGCTCCTATCGGGACTGTCGGCGCATCGGGCGGTCTTGCTGGTCTTGTTTTATTCTTTGTCGAAATGTCTTGTAGCGGGATTCGAGACTGATCGGGTCTTCCACGGAGAAGGAATATCCTTCGTTGATCGCGAGCTTATCATGGGCTAAGTTAGGCCACCCTGCGAGTATAAACTTTCGAGCCGTGCCGCGGTTATGTGGCAGATTGGAATTTGTTAATATCCGGTTGTAGTAAACTTGAAGCAAACTCTTCTAAAATACACCAACCGTGTGCGTAATCGTGAGTGTCTCTTTTGGGGTTGATCGAGAGGAGAACACGGTTTCTTGGTTATGTCGGCGTAAGTAGGAGTTCAGGATCACTTCACGATCATTACTAGTTGACGACCGTTCCTTTGTTTCTCTTCTCGCTCTCATTTGCGTTGGTTAGCCACCATATATGCTTAGTCGCTGCTGCAACCTCACCACTTTACCCCTTCCTTTCCCGATAGCTTTGCTAGTCTTGATACCCATGGTAATGGGATTGCTGAGTCCTCGTGGCTCCTGATTACTACACCAACAGTTGCAGGTACAGGTTATGCGATGATCATGGCCGAGTGATGTTTGCTTGTGTTGGAGTTCTTACGCTTCTTCTTCGATCGGGGATAGGTTCGGTCGGCAGCTGGGCTAGCGAGGTGGATATTGTTTGAGTTTTGTTTATGTTTCATCCGTAGTCGGATGTTAATCTTGTATATGATGTGTTGTTGTATTCGTGTGGCATTGTATGCCTTATGTATGTATCCCCATGTATTATGTAATGTTGATGTAATGATATCCACCTTGCAAAAGCGTTTCAATATGCGGGTCTATCCTTGGTGGGACCTTCAAGTTCCTTTTGGATAGGGTCGCATATTAGGCGTGTTCAAGTTGGTATCGAGCCTCGACCGACCTTAGGAGCCCCCTTGATTGATCGTGCAGTTTGGCCGTTGTTGAGTCTAGAAGAGAACTGATTTCGGAGTCTAGTTATATCGGAGAGTAGGAATTCTTTGTACTCCTCAGCCCCTTCGTCGCTCTGGTAAGGAATCTTGACGTAGGTGTTTTGAACTACTCCTCTTCCCTTTCAAATTCTCCTTTAGGATCACGCAGTTGGTTTTCCGATCGTTGTTCCTCTGCTCTTTTATCCGCTGTATTTCTCGTCAAGTTGACTCGACCATCTTCATCTTTGCAAGTCCAATCCTCAGTTGTTTTCATTTCCCACCCGCCCACCCTTCTTCTTCTCGGAACCGGAGTCCGTAATCGAGTATCCATCCTACTCGTGCGAAGTCTTTGCTTTCTTTCCTCAATGATTTCAACCGGTGTTTTCTCTTCAAGTTATTAAATCGACTTCCCTTCCAAGTTGCCTTTGTTTTTCTCGCCCTCCCACCCTCTTATTCCTGGAGCCTGAGTCTTTTTCGACCATCAATTTCATACGTATGGAGCCTCTTCAGTCTTCCCTCAATCATTTCAACCGGTGAATTCTCGTCTTGTTCGTCATTCTTCATCTCTTTCTTTTCCGGTGCACTCAATTCAAGTTTTTTCGGGTGATCACATTCTTTTCCTTGGATCAAGTGTTTTCCTTGCTCGTTCGCCTCTCGCCAGTTTATCATTCCGAAGTTCGGAAGACATCTCAGGAGATTCGTCTGTGTTCCAATTAATTCGAGGTTGTCACCTCATTCAAATATTTCAATTCTTCCGGTGCATCATCTATCTCTTCAACATCCCTTTCCAATGGTGTTTTCTTTTAGTGGGCCCTAACCCACAGGTCTTTTCCCAGGATCTTACCTGACTCTTCTAATTCCCCCGGAGCCATTCATAATTCTTTTCAAGTGTGATGTAAGAATGGGTTTCATCAGTCACATGCCTTCTCCAAGATCGATTTCAAATCATTTCATTGTTGGCTCAACCTCTCTGTTTTTCTTCTTCCGGAGTATCTCATAATTTTGTGGTGTTTCTCGTCGTCTTTCTCAGCTTTGAAGATCGAAGAAGAGTTCCTCTTAAACCTTGTCCGTTCTCTCGAAGTTTCGTGGTTCTAGCTTCATATTATCCTCTCAAATTATTCCGTTTGTCAGATATTCTTTCTTACCCATCCGGAGTATTTCAGGAGTTGCTTTTCTGTTCCGATCATCCGGAGGCCATCTTTTCGGAATATCTCTCCATTCTAAGTTTTCAAAGTCGTTCTCCAATTATTCTATATCTGTGCCCCTTCGTTCGTCTCAATATTCTTCCGGTGCTGCGTTCAAGCATTCATTAATCAGTTCGCGATCTCTTCTATCTCTTTTCTCTAAATTCCCTCAAGTATCTCCGTGCTTCTCTAATTCTTCCCGGTGATACATTCTCTTCCATCAGTCATTTCCAAATTCTTACGGTGGTTCGTTCAAGATTTATTTCCGTTCTTTTCACATATATTCATTCGTTCTTTCCAATCCTACCGGTGGTTCAAGGAGACCTTCCCAAATTTGGCGCTATATCTTCCCTTAATCTTTTCCCAATGTGAATAAGTAGTCGCATAAAATCCATTGCTTGTCGTCAATTTAATTTGATGAAGGATAAGCATACAATAAATCTTTTCTTATTCCATCCAAGTGTTTAATCCTTTTCTTGGAGTTTGTTCTTGAGGAATAAATTCTAGATCCAAGTCCTTTCATCTTTTCTTTTCGGAGTTCAATTTCCTCAGCCATTTCGTTGAACCTCCATCTAAATCATCGCAATGCTCATCTTATTCTTTATTCCTTCATTCTATCTCATCATCCTTTTGTCACCGGAGTTCTTCATGGTGGTTCTTCATGATTTAATTCATTCTTCAAGGGTTCATCAAGTATCGTTCCATCCTCTCAAGCTCCCGTTCTATTATTTCCATGTTCAGCCGGAGTGCCGTCTAAATTCTTTTGTTCATTCATTTTCTATATTGTTCTAACAGTAGTTGTTTCATAGTCTATCTGATTCCGTGAGCTTTCAATTCTCATCATTCTCGTCGTTTCTCTCTTCTTCTCGTGTGCTCTCGATTCTTTGCTTCTTCTCTTGAGTTCTTGTTTCACCTCATCCCTTTTCCCTTGGTCCGGTCCTAAGATCTGGGGCGAGATCTCTTGTTAGTGGAGGAGTGTTGTAACGCCCCGGATTCGATGCGCCAGGTGTCACCAGTTATTCGCCGTCGTTGCCATGTCTTTTGCTTGCGTGTTGCATTTTTCCATGTCATCATCTGCAATTCATCCGCATGTTTTTCAAAACTTGCATCCGTTCGGGTTCCCCCGGTTCTCTTCGTTGTCCGTTCGGAGTACAGACCACACTCGCACGCGTCGCGGCACCTCCGAAATATTATTTTATAAGTGGCATAAAAATGTTCTCGGAATGGGTTGCAACTTGTCGTGCGGACTTATTATAGTGTAGACAGACCGCCTGCCAAGTTTCATCGCATTCGGAGTTCGTTTGGCTACCCAACCGTTAAATATATAACCGTGATATAGTCGGTATATTCGTCGGGTGTTTTCGGTCTCCGAAAACCGTTGCCGGGCTGCCTTCTCTTCTCTCCTCTCAGCCCAACTCTTCTACACAGCCCACCTATGCCTAGCCTAGTCCCCCCCCCCCCCCTCGATCCGGAGCCGTCCGATGTCGATCTGAGGCCCCGAAACGCTCCTAAAACCCCTAAACCTAGCCCCCTTTCTATATATAGGCGCCTCCCTGCCATTTTGGCCTCCTACCTACTCCCTCCTCAATTTCGCAGCCAGCCACCTCCCACCTCTTCCTCGGATCGCGCGCCGCCTCCTCCTCAAAATCCGGCGCGGGACACCTTGCCGCCGCCACTTGCGCGCCCGTTTGGCCGGCGCCGCTCCTCCCGCCCGCAGCCAGCAGGCGGCTGCCACGTGCTCCCCGTCGCCACCTCGCCTCCCCCTCGCTTCTCCTCCGCCGCGGGCCCGCCAAAGCCCCGATCCAGCCCTCCGAGCCCATCTGGGGCCCGGGAGGGACCCGCGCACGCCGCCGCTCCCGCAGGAACCCCCCACGTCAGTTCGCCATCCTGCGCTGTCGGAGCAGTGCCGCCGCTGCCCCGGCTGGCTCCGTCCCGCCGCCGTCCGCCTCCGCCCGCGCCTCGCCTCGTCGATCTCCGGCGAGATCTGCCGCCGCATCGAGAACCTTGCGCGCGCCTATTTGTTTCCCGAAAACTGCTAAGTCCCTAAAATATTTGCATTCTGGTGCATACTTGATATGCCATAACTCTCGCATATTGCTCCGTTTAAATGCGTGTAATATGTCAAATTGTTCATCTCGGCGTGTACATCATTTCATCTCATTGCATCATTTACATTTGAGGTCATCTTGATGCCGAAATGCTCTTAGAAGATGGCTATGTGATGTTAGTTTGATTCTTATCGGGACATGCACTTTTGTCATTTTGCCATGATTGATGTGTGCACCCTATGAACTTGAGTCCTACATGTGTTTTGTAATATGCCATGCCATCTTTACAGGGGTGTATGCCATGTATTTTTGTGATCTCTGTGGTGACTAGCACAAGCATGCAAACTAGGCTTCATGATGTTGCTGATTTCAGCCCCTGTTCTGCTGATATTTTTATGCCATGTAAAATTGATGCTACCGAGAGATCCGTGCTTATTTTGAGATACTTCAGTAAGGATGTTTTGAACATATGGTTATTCTCTATCCATCCATGTCCTTGTTTGCAATTATGGAGTGCCATAGCTTGAGTCAATCGAGCTCTACTTTTGCTATAAAATGTTTCCTGGCAGATTGTTAACATGTTATTCAATTTTGCCAAGGTTTTTGTAGTTGATCCTTGCATGCTATTATGTTGTTCTTGCCATGTATAGCTTCTATGCCATGTCTTCTTACTGTTGGTTGCCTTGCCATGCCATGTATTGCTCTGTGGTGAGTGGTTCAAGCTCACCAACATGCCTACTATTGTTGTTCTGCCTTGTATGAATCTGTCAGTATAACTTGCCATGTTTACATGGGTGCCATCATATTTTCATGCCCTTTTGGCTCATGGTCAGTAAGGGACTTTTGTTATATTCACTTAGTAGTATCATGCCATGCCTTTGTTTGCAATGATAAGTTCCTGTAACATGTTGTTTGATAGCTCGAACATTGCAACTTTGATGTTATTTCTGATAAGTCTGGCTGTTATTATTTGCAATCTTGACATGCCATTTTGAGCATGTTCTAGTGATTTCTGGAGATAGCTCAGTGTTCATGTTTTGTAATTATTTACCTGTACATCATGCCCATGCCTTTTTTTTATGTTGGGGTCCAGTAGCATGTTGTTTTGATGCTTGCAATATGCCTAGTAGTTGTTTTGGACAGATTGTTGTCATGACTTGTATAGAGTGTATGTGTTGCACCGTTGCTCCGTTTTGAGTGTGCTCTATATGAAACTTGCTTGTTTTTGCATGTAGTTTCATATTATCATGTTGCATCCTTGTTTTGAGGTGTTTGCTTGATGTTTGTATGCATTTTGCATCAATGCCATGTTTAACTTGTTTTGCTGATATCTTCTAGGCCGTAGCTCCGAATCTAATGAACTTTATATGTAACTTGACTAGAATTTCATGTAGATCATCGTGGTGCATCTTAACTTGCTGTTTAACAACTTGAACATAAGTTTTATTCACATCTGGACCAATTTCGAAATTTGCATATGAGGACTTACCGGAATTGTTATATGTTGTTTCCGGCCTCATTTAAACTTGCTTTGATGTGTTGTTCTTGTTTGCATCATCTCTTGCCATGAGTAGCTTCATGTAGTATTGTCTTGCATCTTGCTTGTTTTGCATCATGTCTTGTTCATGTGTGGTGTGTTTACCATGTTGTGTGCTTCTTCACGATAGTTCCCTTTCCGTTGCGATCGTGAGGATTCGTTCGTCCACGCTTGGTTCGTCTTCGTGGCTTCATCTTCTTCATGGAATCGTTCTTCTTCCTTGCGGGATTTCAGGCAAGATGACCGCTACCCTAGATCTCACTACTATCATTTCTATGCTAGTTGCTTCGTTCTATCGCTATGATGCGCTACCTATTACCTGTTTATCAAGCCTCCCAAGTTTCCATGAACCTCTAACTCGTTGTCACCCTTCCCAGCAAACCGTTGTTTGGCTATGTTACCGCTTTGCTCAGCCCCTCTTATAGCGTTGTTAGTTGCAGGTGAAGATGAAGTTTGTTCCTTGTTGGAACATGGAGATGTTGTTCCTTGTTGGAACATGTTTACTTGTTGGGATATCACAATATATCTTATATTATTAATGCATCTATATACTTGGTAAAGGGTGGAAGGCTCGGCCTTATGCCTGGTGTTTTGTTCCACTCTTGCCGCCCTAGTTTCCGTCATATCGGTATTATGTTCAAGGATTTTGCATCCCTAACACGGTCGGGTGATTTATGGGACCCCCTTGACAGTTCGCTTTGAATAAGACTCCTCCAGCAAGGCCCAACCTTGGTTTTACCATTTGCCTCACCACCACCTATTTTCCCTTGGGAGTAATTAACCCAAGGGTCATCTTTATTCAGCCCCCCCGGGCCAATGCTTGTCTAAGTGTTGGTCCAAACCAGAACCACTTGCGGTGCCGCCCTAGGCAACTTAGGGTATCGTCGGTTGCCGTACGTCTTGCTCATCGGTGTTGCCACGAGAGCGAGATATGTGCAGCTCCTATCGGGATTGTCGGCGCATCAGGCGGTCTTGCAGGTCTTGTTTTATTCTTGTCGAAATGTCTTGTGGCAGGATTCGAGACTGATCGGGTCTTCCGGGAGAGGAATATCCTTCGTTGATCGCGAGAGCTTATCATGGGCTAAGTTGGGACACCCTGCGAGGTATAAACTTTCGAGAGCCGTGCCATGGTTATGTGGCAGATGGGAATTTGTTAATATCCGGTTGTAGTAAACTTGAAGCAAACTCTTCTAAAATACACCAACCGTGTGCGTAACCGTGAGTGTCTCTTTTCGGGGTTGATCGAGAGGAGAACACGGTTTCTGGGTTATGTCTCACGTAAGTAGGAGTTCAGGATCACTTCTTGATCATTACTAGTTGACGACCGTTTCTTTGTTTCTCTTCTCGCTCTCATTTGCGTTGGTTAGCCACCATATATGCTTAGTCGCTGCTGCAACCTCACCACTTTACCCCTTCCTTTCCCAGTAAGCTTTGCTAGTCTTGATACCCATGGTAATGGGATTGCTGAGTCCTCGTGGCTCACATATTACTACACCAACAGTTGAAGGTACAGGTTGTCGATGATCATGGCCGAGAGCGATGTTTGCTTGTGTTGGAGTTCTTACCTTCTTCTTGATCGGGGATAGGTTCACGTCGGCAGCTGGGCTAGCAGGGTGGATATTGTTTGAGTTTATGTTTATGTTTCATCCGTAGTCGGATGTTGATCTTGTATATGATGTGATGTTGTATTCGTGTGGCATTGTATGCCTTATGTATGTATCCCCATCTATTATGTAATGTTGATGTAATGATATCCACCTTGCAAAAGCGTCTCAATATGCGGGTCTATCCTTGGTGGGACCTTGAGTTCCTTTTGGATAGGGTCGCATATTAGGCGTGTTCAAGTTAGTATCGAGCCTCGACCGACCTTAGGAGCCCCTTGATTGATCGTGTAGTTTGGCCGTTGTTGAGTCTAGAAGAGAACTGATTTGGTCTAGTTGTATCGGAGTAGGAATTCTTTTAATCCTCAGCCCCTCCGTCGCTCGGTAAGGAATCTTGACGTAGGTGTTTTGAACTACTCCTCTTCCCTTTCAAATTCTCCTTAAGGATCACGCAGTTGGTTTTCCGATCGTTGTTCCTCTGCTCTTTTATCCGGTGTATTTCTCGTCAAGTTGACTCGACCATCTTCATCTTTGCAAGTCCAATCCTCAGTTGTTTTCTTTTCCCACCCGCCCACCCTTCTTCTTCTCGGAACCGGAGTCCGTAATCGAGTATCCATCCTACTCGTGCGAAGTCTTTGCTTTCTTTCCTCAATGATTTCAACCGGTGTTTTCTCTTCAAGTTATTCGTCGACTTCCCCTTCCAAGTTGCCTTTGTTTTTCCCGCCCTCCCACCCTCTTATACCTGGAGCCTGAGTCTTTTTCGACCATCAATTTCATATGTATGGAGCCTCTTCAGTCTTCCCTCAATCATTTCAACCGGTGAATTCTCGTCTCGTTCGTCATTCTTCATCTCTTTCTTTTCCGGTGCACTCAATTCAAGTTTTTTCGGGTGTTCACATTCTTTTCCTTGGATCAAGTGTTTTCCTTGCTTGTTCGCCTCTCGCCAGTTTATCATTCCGGAGTTCGGAAGACATCTCAGGAGATTCGTCTGTGTTCCAATTAATTCGAGGTTGTCACCTCATTCAAATATTTCAATTCTTCCGGTGCATCATCTATCTGTTCAACATCCCTTTCCAATGGTGTTTTCTTTTAGTGGGCCCTAACCCACGGGTCTTTTCCCAGGATCTTACCTGACTCTTCTAATTCCCCCGGAGCCATTCATAATTCTTTTCAAGTGTGATGTAAGAATGGATTTCATCAGTCACATGCCTTCTCCAAGATCGATTTCAAATCATTTCATTGTTGGCTCAATCTCTCTGTTTTTCTTCTTCCGAAGTATCTCATTAATTTTGGTGGTGTTTCTCGTCGTCTTTCTCAGCTTTGAAGATCGAAGAAGAGTTCCTCTTAAACCTTGTCCGTTCTCTCGAAGTTTCGTGGTTCTAGCTTCATATTATCCTCTCAAATTATTCCGTTTATCAGATATTCTTTCTTACCCATCCAGAGTATTTCAGGAGTTGCTTTTCTGTTCCGATCATCCGGAGGCCATCTTTTCGGAATATCTCTCCATTCTAAGTTTTCAAAGTCGTTCTTCAATTATTCTATATCCGTGCCCCTTCGTTCGTCTCAATATTCTTCCGGTGTTGCATTCAAGCATTGTAAGTGCATCTAGTGCCCCTTAGTGATTTTGGTGTATTGAAGACTTATAGGTTAAGTAACTGATGTGTTTTTGTGAGTGTACACAGGTCTATAAGTCTATGAGGAGTTTGATATTTACAGTGAAAGTCGACCCCTAAAAATGAAGTTCTTCAACTGAAGAATTTGATATTCTGAAGACTTTCTGAAGACTTTGAAAGTGAAGAAATTGGTGTGACCTTGAAGACTTGGTATTCGTTTGAGGAACATGAAGCGTGAAGACTTTTGTTTTCGTAGTTTCATTTTCTCTTTCTTGAGTTATAGGAAACACCGTCTTTGTTAAAGGGGTCGAGAAATACTAAGGAAAAATTTCCATGTGATGCTCAACTCAAAATCCTACACGTACCAATCCCTTGAGTGAAGCCTTTGGAAATCTCATACAGTTCAGTCAATTTCTTGATGTGAGCGAAGCTTGTAGCGACCCGACCTCGAGGCGGTCAAGCCTACGTATTCTTGTGCCATCCCTGGATCGATATCTTTGGCACACACAGTACATCAATGTATATATCAAAGTGCAATCACATGTATAAATAACGTAAAATGATATATACCTCATAATAATCAGCGGAAACAATCAAGCGGGTGTGGAGTCCCATCAGCGCCATCGGCAGGTTGAGTGTGAACCGTAACCCTGTATCGTAACTCTTACTCGTCGAGGAAATATCGCAACATGATACGTTGCAGCCGTGTAGGTCATTACATTGAATGTACGGCAAGGTCACAATAAGATAAAACAGATGATAAACTATACTATATGCGGTATGGCTTTGTGGCTCGTATCGAGTTTTGTTTGCGTAAAAGCTAGTTTTATTTTACCTACATCAAAGGAATAATGAAGTCTGTACTATGGAGTTTTTCTGTCATGACATGGTTCCGCCAACCGATGTCTCATAGCCCAAATCATCATAAGTTGCCCACAATTAAGTTATCAATCCGGTGTTGAGAGTTCGAGATAGATCCAAGTCCGAGGCTCAAATTGTCCGTAACAGGGACACGGCTAATCGATTAGGTTATATAACCCTCTGCGGAGGTTTGTACACTTTACCCGCAAGATTCGATCTCTCTCTTTACGTTCTCGCACTTGAGTGTTTGAGAACAAGATGACCGAAACATGGTCTTCCAAAGAGTTCCTCGACCCTTTGTCGGTACCCATCCAATCCTACCGTCCTTCTACATCTGCTAGTACCGTCCCAGCGAGTCACCACTAAGGTCAACCAAGCGAGCCCATAATGACTTGCGGTTGCGGGTAAGCTTCGGGCGTGAAGTATTCATCCGTCTCTTTGAGTGCAGGTGAAGCTTTCATGAGATGTCATGGCGCTTCTCCATGCATCCCGGCCAACCCTTTGGTTTCTCGGGGCTGCCGTCAACCGTCCTTCACCCAGTAGTGTGTATTGAAATCCTGTCTCGAGTCTTGAAGTCTTGAGGTCTTGAAGATGCAGTCCTTGCAGATTCCATCATGGAGTTGTCGTCATTGACGTAGATCCTCTCCATTCTCACACCACTCCCGTGCACTCATACCAAACCCCGTCTACTATAGCGTAGCATTAAAAGAAATAACGTCCCGGGCTTGGTAACAGGGTGATGGGTTCCTACCTCATGCATACTACTCAACTACAAGGATTCAATAACACTACTGAGGGGGTGGTTGCAATGGTGCCACTAAGTGCAATAAAACATAGGTAAGAAAAAGCATGGTCAAAGTGAACTTGCCTGGTTGACGATCTTCGAAAGAACTAGGGTTTCGTAGTAGTAATCTTCGCACTCCGGAAATTCTACCGAGGCAACAAGAACTATAATAAGCACATAGCAATAGGATCACATAACACAACATAACAAAGGTAACATAACACAACAAAACAACCAAAACCAAATCCAAAAGAAAAACTCAAAGAAACCAATTCAAAGTTTTTCCCTACTCCAAACAATAGCAAAAATAGTTTTTTATATAACAAAAATTCCCTAATATAACCTAATCATGGTTTTAGGTTAACTTAACAGAAAAGGATTAACTAAGCAACTAGGGGCAAAAAGAATTAATTAAAAAGCTATTATAAAACTTATTTTAGGCCTAATCCAATTCCTATTAAGAAAAATAATTTAAAACTTTTATTAATTATAAATAAAAGTTCATCTAATGGAGTGACATAAACTGACCTAGAATAACTATTCACAAGTTAAAAATAAATTAATTTACTAATTAATTAATTAGGAAAACAGGAACTAATCAATTAATTAGGATTAATAGGATTCTGTCTAAAATTAATTATTTATTAATCCTAAAATACTCAAATTAATTTCTAGGGTTTGGCAATATCAAAATAAAGTGATGGCAAAAAGAATTATGCAAAAATAATTTTTCTAACTAAAACTATAGCAGATTTACTATTCTGACTAAAATAATATTAAAGCATTTTTAATTATTTTCAACGTAGCTAAATATATGTTTTTCAGAAACTACATAAAATTTGCAATCCAACAAAAAAAGAATCACTCAAAAATATTAAACAGAATAAAAGATATACATTTTTGAAAATTGAAACTATTCGGCTAAAACAGAAAATCAAATTAAAAAGAAAAAGCCCAATGGGCCTATACTGTGCCATGTGCGTAGTTTGTCTAAACGGGCCTAGGGTTTAAAACTAAAAACGGGCCGGCTAATCGACTAAAACCCTAACAAATAAACCGGACGAACCGGCCGGTTCTTTTAATAAAATCATACCCCTTGAGTTCTAACGTGGCCGTTGATCTAGATCGGACGGGGAGGATGATCCGACGACGTCTGGAGTCCGGCGGCGGCGGCGGCGGGAGAATCGTCGGGGCTTGGCGTCGGGAGGTCCGCGAGTCGCCGTCTTGGTGAGGAGGCCGGTGAGGAGTTCGGTGGGGTCGGGAGCTCGGAGAGGCTAGGCGTCGATGGCGGCGACAATGGCGGCGGTGCGGGCTTCGGCTCCAGCGAGCACGAGCGGGAGGAGAGGAGGTCAGCGAGGCGAGAAGCAGGGTGCGGGAGGGCTTTATAGGGCGGGGACTCGTCGGGAAGGAAGGGATCGGGGGCGATCGGGATCCGGATCTTCGGGATCCGCGATCTCCGGCGAGTCGGCGTGGCGTGGGGCGGGGAAGAAGAGGCGGGGCCCTGGTGTCAGAGAGAGAGAGGCGAGGGTCGGTCGACTGGCGTGGCGCGCCTCGAGCGGGCGAGGAGGTGGTGGCTGGGCCGGCTCGGCTCGGCTGGCTCGGGCTGGCATTTGGCGCTGGCTGGGCTTTGGCTGGGGTGAGGGGTGAGGGGCTGGCTGGGCTGGGGTGCTTTGGCTGGCGCCAGGGGGTTTTTTTTATTTTAATTAAAACAAAAACAAAATAAAACCTAAACTATAAATAATTTATATAGGGTATATATATACCAAAATGATCAGGGAATATTCCTTTCATTTGAACATTTTTCCAAAGGCAAAATCCAAACTTTATAAAAATCTATTTTTTCAAATTCAAATAAATTTTCAGATTTGAATCCAAATCTTTTGGCATTGTTTCCTCTGATATTTTTGGAGTGTCATGTTTGCTCCTCTCATACTTTTGATCAAGTATTTATCGGGCTTAGTTTTTGAAATGTTTCCCACACCGCCAAAGTTTGAAATTCAAATTCAAAACTCAAAATTTGAAAGAGGGTTTCAAAGTACTTTCAAATGATTTTCAACTTGATTCATTATAACTTCCAACTCATATTTCATATAATTGAAGAAGTCATTCTATCTTCCCTCATGAAAATCATTGAGTTGCATAAAGTTGTGAATTTGAAATATCCCCAAATGAATTTCAAATCTCTTCCAAAACCCTATTCATTTCAAAATGGAAGAAGTCATGTCATCTTCACTCTAGGTTTTGGTGTTGCAATGAACTTGAGTTCAATTGGGATCCAAAAATGCAAAAATGGAAAGTTTGGGAAAGTCATTTCATTCCCTCTCATTCAACTTTCAAAAGTTTCAATTTCCACTCAATTCCATTCAATCAATCAGTCAAAAAAAATCAGACAACAACCATAGTTATTTATTTATTATAACATTCCAAAATTTAGAATTTTGGGATGTTACAAACCTACCACACTTACAATGAATCTCGTCCTCGAGATTCGAAGAGGCTAGCAAGAAAAGGTTAGGGGTTGGGGTCTTCTAGCAAATGTTCTGGTCAGAAAGGTCAGGGGTGCTACCACACTCAAAAACAAGGTCATGGTTCCCATAAACTCAGATATTTCCTCTGGAGGGCTGACAATGTATGTCTCTTCACGTATCTTACAATAGCTCCTTCATTAAGGCTCTTCTGTCAGAAGAGTTTTCCTTAGAATCTTGGGTCGGTTCGTCAAAGTTTGAAGTTCGTCCGAGACTGAATCTTCTTAGCTGATAGGTCTGTGTCCACTCTAAACAACTATCGAAACACTCATGGTGGTCTACAGTTTATGGTTTTCTCCTGCAGAAAACGGTCGGGGTTGAACCTCACCGTATAACCTACATTTGGCAACAGCTGCCATGTACATGGGCCTATCATCCTACCACTCTAGGGCTTAAGCAAGGCTTCAACGAGCGTCGTCACTTTACTATGGTTAAGTCTCTCAGATTTACCATTCCAAATAGCAAGAGCGAAAGATACGAGTAAGTCGGTATGGTGATCAATCCATTCCGCACCCAGATCATTACCCTGTATAAGGTTTAGCGAATCTCGCATTCTAACACTCGGTCATCCTCACAAGCATTGCAGAATTTCTCTTGTCGACGAACCAAGTTCGGAAAAATCCATGGGTTCTGCAAGCCAAACAAAACATCTATCGTTACTTCACCACTCTTAGGTTTTTGCGTAACCTACGAAACGTATGCTGATTGGATCACTGATTCTTCCAAATATACTCCTTTATCAAGAGTACATCTGTTCCTTCTCAAAATCCTGGGCCTGTGGGTTATGAGCCCACTTCAACACTTGTACAGCTTTAACTCATCCTTGGAGTAACTCTCATGTTACACCTCCTTAAATCCAGTAGTACTCTGTTTCTTCGTACCATCATATCAAAACAAAACTCCAACTTATTTTGTCCAGCTTCCTTCTATGGCCGTCATGAATAACACGTTTCTTTCTTCATTGATCCTGTGGCTTTACAGAGTACTATGACCAAAAGAATGCACAAGTTTATCCATAAAATCTCATTATTCTCATATCAATCTTTCATTACATCCTCAACCATTTTCGTAAATTCCAATTCCAAAAAGTACTTTGTTTACAAATGCTGCCACCCACATGATTTGGTATGGTCAGGCATTACTTCCACTTTATTTATTTATCCTCCTCGAGGATTCTTCAGTCCCACTGGAATTGTGCGACATGTGCCTTGAATTCTTCAATCTTACGGTTCATTGTGGTGGCCTTGAGCTTCACCTCCATCATCTCCGTATGCACTTCACTTAGGTATTCCACGAGTATGACGGAGTCTTGCTTCAAGTATTTCTCGATCGGCGTATGGCTTCCATGGCTGCTTCACGAACAGCATCGAAGAAAGTTGCTTGTGGCACACGTGAAATGAAGAAGTAATGCCCCATCCTCTTTGGGCAAACTCCTTTCACACGGTGGAGGTGTACCTCCACATACCAAAGTTCCACTCCCTTATGCATGAAGGGGTAGCCTTTGTAGACTGCATCTCCTTCAAGGTGAATATGCTTCATCATGTCCTTCAGGATCTTCGGGTAATCATGATCACTTGTCAGGGTCATGATGGTTTCCGGACCTTTAAGGAAAGATTTGTAAAGGGTCGTCATCTGCAGTTTGTGAAACAGAAATGATGCTCAGAGTAAGGTACTTATCTCCTGGGGTACACATTCATATCAAAACTTCAAACTCAATTTCCAATATCCAATTCATGCATCACAACTCACTTTCTTCCATGTTCATCCAGGATATTAATTTCCAAGATAAAATATGACAACTCCTTATAGCTTTTCAGCATGTGACATTACAACTTCATTGAGTCAGGAACTATTACAAACTCTGAGAAATCTATTACATAACTCAACTCATTGAGCTCATGAAACTGAAAATTGCTTTCTACTACCCTTATTATCCATATCAAAATTCCAACCACTCAACTCCAGCTTTCATCTTGTCGGAACATTTAGTAGCATAATGTCCTGCTTCCTTGCAGCGAAAACAAATGACTTTCGACAAGTCTTTGGGCTTCTTGGAGATGGTGCCTGCTCCTTGAGTTCCTTGCTTCCTTTCGGGACATTGATTGGCATAATGCCCGATGTCCCTACATTCAAAACAGGTGATATGACTCTTGTCCCTATTTGCAGAAATTGGGTTGTTCTGAGGGTGTCTTTGTTTTCTCTTCCTGGGTTTCCTCGTTTTGATCAATCCTTCTATTCCATGTGAATCAAACTCTATTGCTCCCGTCGGGAAGTATCCCGGATACTCTTTTCTTTCCTTGGTGCAATACTGTGAAAAATGTCCTTCTTCTCCACATGAATAGCAGACATTGGGGTAAAATCTGTTGAGACCTTCTCCATCCAGGTCTTCAACACTTTCGGTCCTTATTGGTTCTTCCTTGAGGGCTTCTTTCATTCCATCTTCCTGCTTCGGAATAGTTTGTTGCACCGTGGAGTAAATGTGACACTGCACCGGGTAGTGGGTGGTTCCTTCACACAGGAAGCAAGTCACACAGCTAGTTGGGCATTCCTCGGTGGGTGTTTCTCCTCACAATGAGAGCATCCCTCCTTGTGTTCCTCCTGGGTGTGTCCTATTTCTCCGCAAATCTTGCAGGCACAAGGTTTCTTCTTCGGGTTATCATGGTGATTCCGGATAAGACGTGATTTCAACAGGGTCTTCTTGAATTCCTCCCAAGTTCTTGCTCCTTTAAATCCTTGTATGGCTTGATGCATTCTCCACCAGGTTGCAGCACTTTCGTAAAGTATTGAAGAGCATATTGAACCTCATACTTCCTTGAAACCAAATTGCTCCCAAGTGATTTTCCATGTTTCGCATCCATAGCTCGCCTCGGGCGAGTCTTGATCGAGAATATCAGTCCAACTTCATTCATCATCTATGGGGTTCAAGGGTTTTAGGATGAGATATGAGAGAGGTGGGGAGGGATACACACACAATACAACAGTTTTTCAAGAAACGAGTTTTACTTTGTGGCTGTCAGAAAAACATCAAACAAATGACAGCTCACAAATCATCGCATCTAACGTAAGTGTATATGCAGGGTTTGGTCTTCTAAAGGTCAAATAATTCTTCAGATTCTTCAAATCATCGGAGTCTTCAACTGTTGTAGATTCTAATGGAGAAATCCTCTTTACTCTGAAGGGGTCATCAGTTCTCCGATGTCAAATCCTTCTTGGAGCGTCTTCAGTTGATCCTCCGGGTGATCAAAGGATAAGGGGTATATTCTAACTAACTGAAGTGAGAGGGTATATTTGATAAGATCAGCAAAGATGAGAAGTAAGAGTCTTTTTGTAAATAAAGTTTTTAGAGATTTCCTGTCCTAGGGGCTTTCCGATTTCTAGGGTCACGTCCTACAGTCAACATGTGCTCTGATACCATCTCTGTAGCGACCCGACCTCAGACGGTCAAGCCTACGTATTCTTGTGCCATCCACAGGATCAAGTATCTTTGCACACACAATACATCAATGTATATATCAAAGTGCAATCACATGTATAAATAACGTAAAATGATATATACCTCATAATAATCAGCGGAAACAATCAAGCGGGTGTGGAGTCCCATCAACGCCATCGGCAGGTTGAGTGTAGACCGTAACCTGTATCGTAACTCTTACTGTCGAGGAAATATACGCAACATGATACGTTGCAGCCGTGTAGGTCGATTACATTGAATGTACCGGCAAGGTCACAATAAGATAAAACAGATGATAAACTATACTATATGCAGTATGGCTTTGTGGCTCTGTATCTGAGTTTTGTTTGCGTAAAAGCTAGTTTTATTTTACCTACATCAAAGGAATAATGAAGTCTGTACTATGGAGTTTTTCTGTCATGACATGGTTCCGCCAACCGATGTCTCATAGCCCAAATCATCATAAGTTGCCCACAATTAAGTTATCAATCCGGTGTTGAGAGTTCCGAGATAGATCCAAGTCCAGAGGCTCAAATTGTCCGTAACCGGGGACACGGCTAATCGATTAGGTTATATAACCCTCTGCAGAGGTTTGTACACTTTACCCGCAAGATTCGATCTCTCTCTTTACGTTCTCGCACTTCAGAGTGTTTGAGAACAAGATGACCGAAACATGGTCTTCCAAAGAGTTCCTCTGACCACTGTCCGGTACCCATCCAATCCTACCGTCCTTCTACATCTGCTAGTACCGTCCCAGCCAGAGTCACCACTAAGGTCAACCAAGCGAGCCCATAATGACTTGCGGTTGCAGGTAAGCTTCGGCGTGAAGTATTCATCCGTCTCTTTGAGTCAGGTGAAGCTTTCATGAGATGTCATGGCGCTTCTCCATGCATCCGGCCAACCCTTGGTTTCTCGGGGCTGCCCGTCAACCGTCCTTCACCCGATGAGTGTGTATTGAAATCCTGTCTCGAGTCTTGAAGTCTTGAGGTCTTGAAGATGCAGTCCTTGCAGATTCCATCATGGAGTTATCGTCATTGGCGTAGATCCTCTCCATTCTCACACCACTCCGTGCACTCATACCAAACCCGTCTACTATAGCGTAGCATTAAAAGAAATAACGTCCGGGCTTGGTAACAGGGTGATGGGTTCCTACCTCATGCATACTACTCAACTACAAGGATTCAATAACACTCTTGAGGGGTGGTTGCAATGGTGCCACTAAATGCAATAAAACATAGGTAAGAAAAAGCATGGTCAAAGTGAACTTGCCTGGTTGACGATCTTCGAAAGAACTAGGGTTTCGTAGTAGTAATCTTCGCACTCCGGAAATTCTACCGAGGCAACAATAACTATAATAAGCACATAGCAATAGGATCACATAACACAACATAACAAAGGTAACATAACACAACAAAACAACCAAAACCAAATCCAAAAGAAAAACTCAAAGAAACCAATTCAAAGTTTTTCCCTACTCCAAACAATAGCAAAAATAGTTTTTTATATAACAAAATTCCCTAATATAACCTAATCATGGTTTTAGGTTAACTTAACGAAAAGGATTAACTAAGCAACTAGGGGCAAAAAGAATTAATTAAAAGCTATTATAAAACTTATTTTAGGCCTAATCCAATTCCTATTAAGAAAAATAATTTAAAACTTTTATTAATTATAAATAAAAGTTCATCTAATGGAGTGACAGAAACTGACCTAGAATAACTATTCACAAGTTAAAAATAAATTAATTTACTAATTAATTAATTAGGAAAACAGGAACTAATCAATTAATTAGGATTAATAGGATTCTGTCTAAAATTAATTATTTATTAATCCTAAAATACTCAAATTAATTTCTAGGGTTTGGCAATATCAAAATAAAGTGATGGCAAAAAGAATTATGCAAAATAATTTTCTAACTAAAACTATAGCAGATTTACTATTCTGACTAAAATAATATTAAAGCATTTTTAATTATTTTAACATAGCTAAATATATGTTTTTCAGAAACTACATAAAATTTGCAATCCAACAAAAAAGAATCACTCAAAATATTAAACAGAATAAAAGATATACATTTTTGAAAATTGAAACTATTCGGCTAAAACAGAAAATCAAATTAAAAAGAAAAAGCCCAATGGGCCTATACTGTGCCCTGTGCGTAGTTTAGTCTAAACGGGCCTAGGGTTTAAAACTAAAAACGGGCCGGCTAATCGACTAAAACCCTAACAAATAAACCGGACGAACCGGCCGGTTCTTTTAATAAAATCATACCCCTTCGGGGGTTCTAACCGTGGCCGTTGATCTAGATCGGACGGGGGAGGATGATCCCGACGACGTACCGGAGTCCGGCGACGGCGGCGGCGGCGGCGGGAGTGCGTCGGGGCTTGGCGTCGGGAGGTCCGTGAGTCGCCGTCTTGAGTCTGGGGAGGCCGGTGAGGAGTTCGGTGGGGTCGGGGGAGCTCGGAGAGTGCTAGGGCGTCGATGGCGGCGACAATGGCGGCGGTGCGGGCTTCGGCTCCGGCGAGCACGAGAGGGAGGGAGAGGAGGTCCGGCGAGGGGGCGAGGGGGTGCGGGAAGGGGCTTTATAGGGCGGGGACTCGTCGGGAAGGAAGGGATCGGGAGCGATCGGGATCCGGATCTTCGGGATCCGGCGATCTCCGGCGAGGTCGGCGTGGCGGGGGGGGGAAGAAGAGGCGGGGCCCACGGGTCAGTGAGAGAGAGAGAGAGGCGAGGGGTCGGCCGTGGCGCAGCGCCCTCAGCCAGTGGCGAGGAGGTGTGTGGGCGGCTCGGCTCGGCTGGCTGGCTGGGATTAGGCGGGTTGGGGCTGTTGGAGGTGAGGTGAGGCGGCGCTGGCTGGGCACTGGGTGGCTTGGTTGGCGCCAGGGGTTTTTTTTTTTTTTAATTAAAACAAAAACAAAAATAAAACCTAAACTATAAATAATTTATATAGGGTATATATATACCAAAATGATCAGGGGAATATTCCCTTTCATTTGAACATTTTTCCAAAGGCAAAATCCAAACTTTATAAAAATCTATTTTTTTCAAATTCAAATAAATTTTCAGATTTGAATCCAAATCTTTTGGCATTGTTTCCTCTAATATTTTTGGAGTGTCATGTTTGCTCCTCTCATACTTTTGATCAAGTATTTATCAGGCTTAGTTTTTGAAATGTTTCCCACCTGCCAAAGTTTGAAATTCAAATTCAAAACTCAAAATTTGAAAGAGGGTTTCAAAGTACTTTCAAATGATTTTCAACTTGATTCATTATAACTTCCAACTCATATTTCATATAATTGAAGAAGTCATTCTATCTTCCCTCATGAAAATCATTGAGTTGCATAAAGTTGTGAATTTGAAATATCCCCAAATGAATTTCAAATCTCTTCCAAAACCCTATTCATTTCAAAATGGAAGAAGTCATGTCATCTTCACTCTAGGTTTTGGTGTTGCAATGAACTTGAGTTCAATTGGGATCCAAAAATGCAAAAATGGAAAGTTTGGGAAAGTCATTTCATTCCCTCTCATTCAACTTTCAAAAGTTTCAATTTCCACTCAATTCCATTCAATCAATCAGTCAAAAAAAATCAGACAACAACCATAGTTATTTATTTATTATAACATTCCAAAATTTAGAATTTTGGGATGTTACAAAAGCTCTTCTGTATTGAGGAATTTGTTACGGCGAGGAGTTAGGAATTGCCGGTCTTAATTGCCTACGTGATGAGGAACATGATAATACGAGGAATTTGATATTCAAAATTCCGACCGTTGTTGTCTCTTGGCGTGGCTGTCCCAAATATCTTATCCACTTAACGGTCATATCATTGAAGGGCATTTATGTCTTATCATGTCGGGCTGCTCCTAGGCTATAAATAGCCGCCCCTACAACCACTAGTTGGTTGGCTGCTCGAGAGAACTTGACACTTGTCATTTGAGAGCAACCCATCCTCCGAGGACTTTGAGCGAAAATCATCAAGTGAGGAAAAACCCAAAACCAAACCCCAACAAACCCAAAGTGATTGAGCATCATGAAGAAATTGATCTGTGTGGATCCGGCGCTTTTACCTTTGAAGACTGTGCTTCTTCCAGACGGTTAGGCGTCAAGGTCTAGAACATCCAAGAGGAATTGTGGATCGCCGAGTGACCAAGTATGTGAAGGTTTGGAAGTCGCTGAAGACTTACCACAGTGATTGGGACGAGGTCTGCGTGACCTTAGTTCAAGGAGAATACGGTGAGGACTGGGTGTCTGAGCTGCGTGCTTTCGATGATCGGGTGTCCGGATCGTGTGTCCTCGAGTTAAAATACTCAACCGCTCCAACCAGACGTATAACCGAGACAACAGTTGGAACTGGTCTACCAAATCATTGTCTTCACCAACCTAACTGGTTCTATTTCCTCAACCCTTTCATTTCCTCATTCTTGTGTTGAGTGTTTGTTCATATCTGTGTTTGAAGACTTTGGTGAAGACTTTCTCAATTTCCTCAGTTCAATTTCTTGATCTGTTTGTCTTCATCTTGTGTTATCCTGTGATTACGCTTTACGTGCTCTGTGATTGTCTTCATTTCATCATGATGACAATGCTTGTAATCTGTTATGCTTACTTCGAGTACTTATTCATTGCAAGTATTTCTTCGCTAAGGAATTTCCTCACCGCAAATTCCTCGGTGAAGAATTTCTAAAATCGCCTATTCACCCCCCTCTAGTCGATATAACGCACTTTCAATTGGTATCGAGCAAGGTACTCCTTGTTCTATGTGATTTTGGTTTAACCACCGGAGTTTTAGTTATGTCGACCGCAGGTATGATCAAGGTCTCAGCAGGTGTCCTACCTTGATGGGACGGACTACCCTCATTGGAAGAACAAAATGCGAATGCATCTTGAAGCAATTGACAACGATCTACGGTATGTTGTGACGAAAGGTTCTTTCCTCACCACACCCTCTCCGAATGATGCTGATGTGAAGAGATTCAAGCAACTCGATTCTCAAGCGAAGAATATCATATGTGGCCATCGAGCAAAGGTCAATATGGAAGAGTGAGTGCTTTGGAATCGCCAAACTCATCCGGGACAGGCTGTCCAAAGTAAATGAAGGTGTTTCAACTCAGCGTGACTCTCGAGTCGATGTTCTTGGAATCTCTTCAACCGCTTCAAAAGACTCGACAACGAAAATGTTCAACAAACCTTCGATCGCCTCACCGACATCTCAAATGAGCTTCAAGCTTTGGTGCCACCGACATCACCGACCATGAGGTGGTGAAGAAATTACTAAGATCGCTTGATTCCTCATTTGATACTCCGGCGATGATACAAGAACGAGCTGATTACAAGTCTCTTGATCCTGCTGATATCCTCGAAGGCTAAATACTCACGAGTTCCAGCTTGCTGAAAAAGAGATCTCTATGGTTCGGCTATGGAAAAACACGTGCCACGAAGGCCAAGGTTGTATCTGAATCGAGAGTGAAGACTCGGTAGTAGCCTTGGAGATCTGAAGAATTTGGCCAGGAGCTAGCATCGCTCGTGAAGAAATTCAGAAATTCACAAGGCGTGGTCGCTTTGGAAAATCCTCAAGAAGCGGTGATTCCTCATCTAGTGACTATAAGAAGACTTTGCCACAAATGCAAGAAACCTGGTCACTACATCCAAGATTGTCCTCGGTGGGAAATGGAATTAAAGAAGAAGAAGCACAAGGATTACAGTTCTGATGACATGAAGAAGAAGAAGAAATCATCAAAATCTTCATCATCAAAATCCTCAAAACCTTCTTCTCACAAGAAGAGTAGCTCCAAAAGGCTCGGGCATTCATTGGCAAGGAAATGGACTCTGAAGCTGAATCGAGGAAAATGAGGAAGAGGAGGAGTCGAAGAATCCGAATCTGGTGTGGCTAGTCGGCTCTTGCTATCGCTTATGTTAGCAAGTCCATCTTCAACATCAAGAAACTGACTCACCGACAAGCCCGATGAGGAAAATGATGACTACGCCCCACCTATTGCTTCATGGCAAAAGGTGCCAAGGTACTCAATTTCACCTCCTCTGAATCTAGTGAAAATGAATCTGATGAGGATCTCAAGCCCAGCTACTCTAAACTTGCTAAGATTGCTATAAAACAACAAAGGGCTTTTGAAAAGGTTCAAAACATGCTAGATAAGAGTGATGATATGTTAGGTGAAGAAATGGATCGCACTCAAGCCCTGACTGAAAATCTTCAGAAAATTCAGTCTAGGCTTGACAACCTTCAAGGTCATCATAACACTCTCTTATCAGATCATGAAAAACTTTCTTATGAATTTCTTCAAAGAAAGCAAGATCTTGAGAAGCTAAGAGCGAGTTATGAGGATCTTCAGAAGGAGCGCGATTCATTACTTGCTCAACAAATCAGCGCTTCTCAAGAAGAATTTGTTCCTCCATGCTTAAAGTGCATTGAACGTGAATCTGCTAATTCTTCACCTGAATGTTCAAATGCTTCAACTGTTACAAATTCTTCACCTGCCTCTGCTATCACTAATTCCTCACCTGAGGACATTGCTAGTATCACTGACGATGCAGGACTGAAGGAATTGTACATGACAGGCATGTACAAAAGCCTCAAAGGGCATCAGACTCTTTGTGATGTGCTTAAAAAGCAGATCCTCAACAGGAACCCTAGGAAAGAGGGTATTGCCTTTGAGAGGAAACTCAATGCTGATGGAACATCTTTGGAAGCCCGAGCAGTATCCCAAAACCTCATGGGTTGCTGCAAAGGGACCTCCAGTTGATCCATCTACCTTATCTGGCTTCACATGCGAATTTCCTCATTCTGTTGATGAATCATTTGACTCCAACTATAAACTGTTCAAAAATCAGAATGGTGAAGTATTTGCTAGATATGTTGGCACTAACTGCAGGAACGGTTCCCCTATGAAGAAAATCTGGGTTGCCAAGAAGCACCTTGAAAGTCTTCAGGTGAATGTCCTCATGACACCACCTGTGAAGAATAGGAACCCCAGATCAAATTCTTCATATGGACCAAATTCTTCATATGGATCCAAGTCCTCATACGGACCAAATTCCTCACGTGGATCAAATTCCTCAAAAGGATCAAAGTCCTCATATGATTATCATCGTGCTAACAACTCTGTTTTCAGGTAGAGCTAAGGGCTATGAATATGTGCATTATTATTCAAACCAATATGTTCATAAGTCCTCGAAGAATTTCTCTGCTTATTCATATGCTTACCCTAACCCCTCTTATGTGAAACGAAATGGTTTGGCCTCTATGCCACCATTCTCATATGGTGCTCGCAGAGTGATGAACTCTTTGCCACCCCTTCAGATGTGGGTGGTGAAGAAAAAGAACTAATCTCTTCTGCGAGGTCAGGTCTCGGGCGTGCCTCAACGTCTGAAGAATTTTTTGGGGCACGACAAAATTCTGAAAGGACGCAGAGCTAATCATGATGAAATGAACTTTCATTTCACACGTCCTCATACTACTTATCTGATTGATACTTACTGATGAAATTCATCTGATGAACTTGATATCATATTCTTCACTGATGAAGTATATGAGATCGTAAGTTGTACTAATTCATCTGCAGGATGATCAACCCAAAGCCACTGAGTGGGTTCTCGATAGTGGATGTACAAATCACATGACTGGTGACAAGAATCTATTGATGGATGCTCCCTTATCACCGTCACATCGAAGCATATCATCTTTCTTGACAAAGGCAAAAGTCGGTATTGGGACTTGGTAAGGTTGCTATCTCTAAGGACATGCACATGGACAAAGTCATGCTTGTTGAGTCTTTAGGATATAACCTCATGTCGATCTCAATGCTTTGTGATCTTGATATGGTAGTTATCTTTGGCAAGTATCGTTGTGTTGTGATTATGGAAGTCGACAATTCCAAAGTCTTGAAGGCTTTAGGAGAGGAGACTTGTATATTGTTGACTTCTCTCGGGACCACAAACAGTCGTGTGCCTACTTGCAAAAGCTTGAGAAGGCTGGCTATGGCATCGACGACTTGGTCACGCAGCATGAGGAATTTACACACGCTTGCGAAGAAGAAGCATGTCATTGGCATTGAGAATGTCAAATTCCTCAAGGATCACTTATGCGGAGCCTATGAAGCTGGAAAAATGACCAAGGCCAAGCATCCAGCGAAGACTATCATGACCACTACTCGTCCCTTGAATTGCTTCACATGGACCTCTTTGGTCCCAATCATTACTCATTGTCATTAATGAAGCATCACTATATGGCTTTGTTATTGTTGATGATTACTCTCGTTACACATGGGTACACATTGTTACTTACAAAAATCAAGTGCAGGAAATCTTCAAGCGATTTTCCTCGAGGGCTTCAACTAACTTTGGTGTGAAGATCAAGCACATCGGGAGTGACAATGGAACTGAGTTCAAGAATTCGGTCTTGATGACTATCTTGATGAACTTGGTATTACTCATGAGTTATCTGCTCCCTATACTCCTCGGCAAAATGGCGTCGTGGGCGCAAGAACAGAACTCTTGTTGAGATGGCTCGCACTATGCTTGATGAATACAAAACGCCTAGTCGTTTCTGGATTGAAGCAATTGACATTGCGTGCCACATCAACAACAGAGTATATCTTCACAAATTCTTCAAGAAGACCGCCTATGAACTCCTCACTGACAAGAAACCCAATGTAAGTTATTTCAAAGTCTTCGGTGCTAAATGCTGGATTAGAGATCCTCATCACACCTCTAAATTTGCACCGAAAGCACATGAGGGTTTTATGCTTGGTTACGGAAAGGACTCGCACACCTACAGAGTCTTCAACATCACTCTACACAAGATTGTTGACACTGTAGATGTGCGGTTCGATGAAACTAATGGCTCGCAAAGAGAGCACCTACCTTCTGTGTTAGGCGAACCAGCACCGAGGATTCAATCAGGTTAAAGGCAACCGAGGATGTCATTCCCTTCAAGAAACTGCTGAAGAATTCATTCTCAGACTGTGAAGAACGTCGAGTGATGCACCAAGATAATGTGAAGAAAATGGTCTTGAGGAAAATGATCAAATTCCTCGAAGACAACCAGCTCATCCTCGCGTTGCAAAAGAAGTACAAGTGGAAAAGATCATCGATGACATTAAAGCGCCAGGTCCTCTCACTCGCTCAAAAGCTTCACATTTATCTAACTTTTGTGGGCACTATGCTTTTGTCTCTATCACAGAGCCCACTAAGGTAGATGAAGCATTTCTGGAGCCGGAGTGGATTCAGGCCATGCAAGAAGAATTACATCATTCGAGCTCAACAACGTCGGGAACTGGTCAAACGTCCAGATCCTCGCAAGCATAATATCATTGGCACAAAGTGGATCTATCGCAACAAGCAAGATGAAAATGGTCTTGTGGTGAGGAATAAGGCACGACTAGTAGCTCAAGGCTACACGCAGGTTGAAGGAATTGATTTCGATGAAACTTTTGCACTGTTGCTAGACTTGAGTCTATTAGCATATTACTCGCCTATGCTAACCATCACAATATCACTTTATATCAAATGGATGTGAAAAGTGCATTCCTCAATGGTAAGCTTGAGGAAGAAGTATATGTTGCTCAACCCCTGGTTTTGAAGATCCAAAGAATCGACAAAGTCTTGAGACTCAATAAGGCCCTCTATGGCCTCAAGCAAGCCCTCGGCGTGGTATGATACATTGAAGGAATTCTTCTTGAAGAATGGCTTCACACCAGTTCACTCGACCCTACTCTCTTTACTAAATCTTATGATGGTGAACTGTTTGTGTGCCAAATATATGTTGATGATATTATCTTTGGCTGTCTTGACCAACGTTATAGTGATGAATTTTCCTATATGATGAGTGAAGAATATCAAATGTCTATGATGGGAGAGTTGTAATTCTTCTTAGGTCTTAAAATTAATCAACAACACAATGGCATATTCATATCTCAGAGAAATACCTCAAAGACGTCTGAAGAAATTGGCATGCAAGATTGCAAAGGTGTCAAAATTCCTATGCCCACAAATGGCCATCTATGCCTTGATGCAAATGGTATTGACTTGATCACAAGGTATACCGCTCCATGATTGGTTCTTTATTGTACTTATGTGCATCTAGGCCAGATATAATGCTTAGTGTTTGCATGTGTGCCCGATTTCAAGCTACACGAAGGAATCACACCATAAGGCTGTGAAGCATATTCTTTGATATCTAGCTCACACACCAACACTAGGATTATGGTACCCCAAGGGCTCTACTTTTGATCTCATTGGATATTACGACTCGACTATCTTTGGTGATCGTGTGGACCGCAAGTCAACATCTGGTACTTGTCATTTCCTCGGACGATCTTTGGTCCGTTGGTCCTCGAAGAAAGCAACTGTGTATCACTATCCCTGCGGAAGCTGAATACATTGCTGCTGGCTCGTGTTGTGCTCAATTACTATGGATGAAGCAAACTCTCAAGGACTACGGCATCAACGTGAAGAATGTGCCTCTCTCTTGTGACAATGAGAGTGCCATCAAGATTGCTCACAACCCAGTTCAGCACTCGAAGACAAAGCACATTCAAATTCGTCATCATTTTCTTCGTGATCATGTGTTGAAGGCGACATCTCCATCGAGCACGTGAAGATGAAGAACAGCTAGCTGATATCTTCACTAAGCCCTTGGATGAGAAGAGATTTAGCAAGTTGCGGTGTGAGCTAAATATCTTAGAATCTTGAATGTTCTTTGAAAAGGCACACATCCTAACACTTATGCAAAATTGATGACTTAGATGTGCAACACATGAAGAAGCGTTTTCTTCAATCAATGAAGAATAACACTCTAAGTGTGAAGAAATTAATGAAGAATTTGATTCTCGAGAACCCTCGACAATTGTACGCGGTGTCTGAAATCATCATTCTTATCTGGTGGGTCACGCCACCACCAAAGTTGAAAATCTTCAATTTGAGTTTTTCCTCAGTTTTTAAATTCTTCAGTTTTTCAAATTCTTCAACTTTGCAAAATCTTCACTGTTTCCGTCGTCTTTCTTCATTGGCTATATATATATATATGGGTTTATGTCCTCTACAGCATTCACTTATGGCTATTTCTTCAAGTCATTTTTTTTCTGCTAAGTGAATGTGATCGGACCCTTCCCCCTCTATGCTATACTCGACCCAATCCATTCACAAATTCTTCATGTGCGTTCTACTTTGAAACTCGTTCAAAATCTTCTTTGTGTCCTTGATAGTGAAGAAATTACAGCGGAACTTTTAAAACGAATCTTATCCAAACCTTCGTTTTTGCCGCTCAATCCGTTCTGCATCCCATGATGCATTATTATATTCACCCACGATCGTACACGATCTCCACTACACAGTACGTGGGTGACACGTGTCGTGAGAAGGGAAGCGGTCAGGGGCACGTTCGTCCTAAATCTTGAGGCGATCCGTTTTCACCGTGTCTATAAATACCCTCTCTCCCTTCCTCACTCTTTTACTCGGCTCGACCTCTCTCCCGCTCGAGCTCCTCAAACCCTAAGCGCCGCTGCTACTCCATCGTCGCCGGTGAGGAAAAGCTTCATTGCCTTGACCTCTTCGCCCGACGTACTCGCGCCGACCGTGGAAAATCTTCACTCCGCCGTCGCCGTAGCTGATTTCCTCTGCCAAGTTAGGCGTGGAAGATCTGAGCAGACGAACTTCCCAACTGTTCATCTCAGTTCGTCGTGTTCTTCACTTCGGGTAATTAAATGTAACTTTTATTACTCGCTTTGATTCTCAAATTTTCTTCAAATTCTTCAAAGGTGTTTATTCCTCAAATCCTCACACATATGAACACCTCAATATCTTGATTCGTTTCTCTAAGCAATGATTTTCTTCAAGATTCCTCAATTGTGTGGATCCTTGATCTATACAACTCTGGAACCTAAGACAAAGAACGCTTAGTGAAATTCTTCAAGGCTCATCTGGTCAAAATCCTCAAAACTTGTTTTAAAAAACCTTACGAGAAGCATATGACCTCTCCAAATTCCTCGCACCTATACTCTGTTCACAGGTACAAATGTCCGCTGCTGAATCCTAGGTTCTCATCAACTTAACTCATTTGCAGCGTTCCTCGAAGAAAAACTGCACACTTCTTGAGAGAACTCAATTGTTCAATTTCCTCACCAAGAAAATGGCGACGGTAAGAAGCCACGAAGGGAGGAAAGAAACACGAGGTTATGACAGCGTTTGAAATCCACGAGGAAATATATCTGACTATTGCACTCGGATGAAGAAATCAAAAATCAATGCAAGGTGCGTATTCAGAAGATTGAACGGAGATGGGCACGGGAATGGAAGGAATACAGATATGTAACTCCTAAGTACATGAAGAAATTCGCTTTAAATCCTCCATTCCCAAGAGCTCCTTTGGCACCTGGCCAAGTAGCTGATCCCACAAGTATCAAACGAGGTG
This sequence comes from Aegilops longissima, assembly GCA_021605205.1. NCBI lineage: Eukaryota > Viridiplantae > Streptophyta > Magnoliopsida > Poales > Poaceae > Aegilops > Aegilops longissima. The sequence continues at coordinate 383,485,649 of CM038680.1, forward strand.
AGGACTTTCCTGATGAATGGGCTAAACGCCAAGCAAAATTGGCAAAGCAAGCAAAGGAAGCAGTGAAGAAATTCAATGAAGATTATGCTGCTGCTACTGCCACTGAAGTCTCGGTCAAACCGAGGAAATCAATGCAAAAGAAGCCTGCTCATAAGCCAAGTGCTTCATCATCTGTGCCCTCACGGCCAAGTTCCTCAGCAGCACCTTCCAAGCAATTTCCTCACACTGCTGCCGTTCCACCAAAGTCCTCAACAGCTCCGTCAAAACCCTCAGTTCCTGTACACCTAGCTACATGTCAAAGGTCTGCTGGTTTTTCAATTGCCTCAGGCATCTCTGCAAGTTCCTCAGCTGCCCCCATTTCTTCATCTAGCCCGGCTCAGCTGAAGACCAAAGCAACAGCTGGACGAGGTCCTCGGCCTAGCCCAAGGAAGAAACTGGTTGTATTCCATGTACCATCTGATGATGAGGCATCTGATGAAGAACTTGAAGAAATCATCAGAGACCGTCAAGTGAAGGCCGCTAGAGCCAAAGGTACATCTGTGCCACTGCTATTGGATCGAAGAAAGTCCTCGACTTTATTGATCTCGCACAATGATCCCAATACCCCTCTGCTGATCTTCATCGACACTGGTCAAAGTCATATGTTGACTCACTTCATCATGAAGAAAAATGGAAGTTTGAGAAGGCGAGGGAAATCAAAAGGCTCAATATAGGAAGGAGAAGTTCTCGAAGAAAGCGTTGTCAAGATGACACCTGAGGAGCTTCTCAAGGTCCAAACTGAGATTCAAGACCTCAGCAAAAACTTCGATTCCTACTATGTTGATTGGCAAGGAGCCAAGACCAGATTCGTCAACCTCACGAAGAAATTCACAAGTGTTGCTGCCCCAGTGCAACATGAAATTCCTCAGGCTAAAGCCTCAGCTCAGCCTAATGAAGAAAATGCCAGCACCGCTGATGTCGCTCAACTTCTTTGAAGAAAATGTTGATTCCAGGCTGATGATCCCACTCCACCATTGAAGAAACTGCGGGGCACCCACTAGTGGTGCGCTCAAGAAATTGCTCAAGATAGGGAACTGCATCGGTTGCTCTGAAGAAACTGCACCAAATTCCTCGGCTCCTCCTGCGCCAACTCCAACTCCAATTCTTCCATCCGCTTCGATGTGAAGAAAAGCAAGGCTGCGAGCGAGCTCTTTGTGAAGAAAAGGAAAGCATCACCTGCGTCGATTCTTGACTGCGAAGAAAATGAAGCCAATGACCAGCTCATTTGAAAACCCAATTGATGTTGTTCCAATTACCTCCATACCATCAAAGGAAGTTGTTCCTTTTGGAGAAGACTATGAGATCCCAATCGGATCGATGAAGAACATCAATCTGCTGCTTCATCGAGAAAATTGATGAAGAAATTGAAGTGGAAGCAATCCCTTCAACCCCAGTTATTTCCTCATCGGACTATGAAATTCCTCAAGCTGGTAATCGAGGATATTGAAAATGAAGATGTGGATATTGGATGCACCACTCGGTGATAAATGATGACTTTTGGGAAAGTCAGCATCCCAATACTCCTCTCTTCACCCCGCTCCAACAAGTTCCTCACTCCCTGCACAAACAGTCCAAATGGACTCAAGAAAATCAACCCATTGGTTACGTGCATGAAGAAATTCCAGCCGCTAGTCTTGAAGAAACTGCTGTCTTCTTGCTAATCCTCGATACTTTTGTTGAGGAACAAGAAATTCCTCGGTGAAGAACCTGAACTTGTGATTCCTGAGGTGGTAATGCAACTCACTGACACCCCTCTGCCCAAGCAAAAGAATCCGTTCTCAACCAAGCAAAAGTTCAAGGCTGAAGATTTCTTTGCCGAGCACGTGTTCTTCACTGAATATAATCCTTATGATTCTGCTCGAATTAGGAAGAGGCGCTTCTGGACTGCCAGTCAAGCAAACTTCTATTCCTCAGTGCTTTTCAACAAGGACAAAATCTTCGATCATGCTCATATTCCTCATGTGGATATGGAGTCGCTGCCAGGCTTTGAGCCATCCTCGGTGTTCTCCACGACGCAGACTTCTAAACTTCTGACCGATATTTGTGACTGGAATGAAGAGCTAATTCTTGATTCTATGCAACCTCGCACATCACCGGAGACGATCAAGATGTGAATTCATGGGTCTTAGATTGGATGACTGAAAATACCCACTACAAGGCACCAGCAAGTGAATTGCTTCGTGCCCTCCCACTCAGTCCTCCGATTGATGGTGCACGTCGTATCTATGAAGAAAAAGAACTTTCAAATCACTATATGCAAGTGCTGATGAAGCCTTTGAAGCCAAGGCAAGCCCCAAGAACCAAATTCCTCGTCAAGGAATTATCATATGAGCCTCGAACAGTCTATCGGATTCTGACGAAGACTATGAGTCCTATCAAAGGCCACGACTCGAACGATGAAGAAGTCGTTGGCATCATGAAGAATATGCTTTTCAACATCATCCATGGTGTTCCCGTCAATTTCCATGATTTCTTCATGAGGACTCTAGCTAACATTGCCATGTCACCTTTTGAGCTGAAGCCTTATGCACCTTGGATTATGAGATTCATCGGTCAAGATCTTCTTTGAATTACAAGGTCGACACTTTGAACCACTGCAGCTACGCCCCGATTGAAGTCCTCAAGCGGACAATTACCTCATCGATGAAAAGGGCAAGGCTACTGCTGTGATAGATGAAGGCATTCGTCCATTGGATGGACAGCCAAAGCAAAGCAGCATCCTACTCCACCAATGATGACTCGCCACACATGACTCAAAGACAAATACCTCGGTCAAGCAAAGTCCTCAAGCTCATCGCACCTGTGGTGATGACTGATCGTGAGTTACTCCTCAGTCTTCATCAGAAGGTTGATCGCAATCATAAGTGGGTCAAACGTCAGTTTGGTACTCTTCTCTACAACATGACCTCAACACACAATGCAGTGAAGAAAAACCACTACTACCTTCATGAAACCTTCAAGCGCACCTGGGCTGTTCTTTCACATGTCTACAGTGAAGAAGAAATGCATTCAATGGGACTCAAGGAAGAATTTGACTGGTCTGCACCTCCTCCGAAGAAATTCAAGAAGGTCAAAGTTCCTTCCTTGGTGGCCAGCTCCTATTCTTCATCTCGCGACACTGATGAAAATGAAGATTTGGAAGACACTGCTGCTGGTCCTACTTCGACAACCGACCCCAACAATGCTGGCGCTCCGTCTTCAACTTGAAATTCTTCAAGAGCGTTAGTCCTCGGTTTCGATCCTTTTGGTCATTTGATGACAAAGGGGGAGAAATTTGAGTTAGTCTTCAAGCGGGTCTAGTTTTTGTCTATATACAGTATTTTATTAAGTTACAACTCTCGTTCTTCTGAAACCTTTTTATTGGATCGAGTTGTAATCTTAAACCCGATGGTGCTTTGATACTTTTGATGCATTATGCTCTTGCTCTATGCTCTGATTACAGTAGTTATGCTCTGATTCTCGTGAGCTCTTTGAAAATCTTCATAGCAAATCAATTTGGGCTCTGATACTTTTGATGCGCTACTTTGCATAACATCAAGCACCATATTTCATCATGCATTTCAAATTCTTCATACTATATGTTAAATGCGTGTATGAATTACAAGATATAGGGGGAGATCTCCATGATTCAATTCTTCAAATGTGCATTGCCTCAAAAGCAAATTCCTCACTATGCACATCTTCAGGGGGAGTTCTTCTATATCTTGTAATCAAATTCCTCATTATCAGATTTACACTTCATATGTTTATCCCGTTGAAAACTTAACCTATATTGTCATCAATCACCAAAAGGGGAGATTGTAAGTGCATCTAGTGCCCTTAGTGATTTTGGTGTATTGAAGACTTATAGGTTAAGTAATTGATGCGTTGTGAGTGTACACAGGTCTATAAGTCTATGAGGAGTTTGATATTTACAAAGTGAAAGTCGACCCTAAAATGAAGTTCTTCAACTGAAGAATTTGATATTCGAAGACTTTCGAAGACTTTGAAAGTGAAGAAATTGGTGTGACCTTGAAGACTTGGTATTCGTTTGAGGAACATGAAGCGTGAAGACTTTTGTTTTCGTAGTTTCATTTCTCTTTCTTGAGACATAGGAAACACCGCATTTGTTAAAGGGGTCGAGGAAATACTAAGGAAAAATTTCCATGTGATGCTCAACTCAAAATCCTACGTACCAATCCCTTGAGTGAAGCCTTTGGGAATCTCATACAGTTCAGTCAATTTCTTGAAAGGATGAGAAGCTCTTCCGGTATTTGAGAATTTGTTCGACCGAGGAGTTAGGAATTCGCCAGTCATGAATTGCCTCACGCAGTGAGGAACATGATAGCCCCGAGGAATTTGATATTCAAAATTCCGACCGTTCTTTGTCTTCTTGCGCGGCTGTCCCAAATATCTTATCCACCTAACGGTCATATCATTGAAGGGCATTTATGTCTTATCATGTCGGGCTGCTCCCTAGGCTATAAATAGCCGCCCCTACAACCACTAGTTGGTTGGCTGCTCGAGAGAACTTGACACTTGTCATTTGAGAGCAACCCATCCTCGAGGAATTTGGCGAAAATCATCAAGTGAGGAAAACCCAAAACCAAACCCCAACAAACCCAAAGTGATTGAGCATCTTGAAGAAATTGATCCTGCGTGGATCCGGCGCTTTTACCTTTGAAGACTGTGCTTCTTCCAGACGGTTAGGCGTCAAGGTCTAGAGCATCCAAGAGGAATTGTGGATCGCCGAGTGACCAAGTATGTGAAGGTTTGGAAGTCGCTGAAGACTTACCACGAGTGATTGGGCGAGGTCTGCGTGACCTTAGTTCAAGGAGAATACGGTGAGGACTGGGTGTCTGAGCTGCGTGCTCGATGATCGGGTGTCCGGACTGTGTGTCCTCGAGTTTAAATACTCAACCGCTCCAACAGACGTACAACCGAGACAGCAGTTGGAACTGGTCTACCAAATCATTGTCTTCACCAACCTAACTGGTTCTATTTCCTCAACCCTTTCATTTCCTCATTACTGTGTTGAGTGTTTGTTCATATCTGTGTTTGAAGACTTTGACTGAAGACTTTCTCAATTTCCTCAGTTCAATTTCTTCAGTCTGTTTGTCTTCATCTTGTGTTATCTTGTGATTACGCTTTCTGTGCTCTGTGATTGTCTTCATTTCATCATGATGACAATGCTTGTAAACTGTTATGCTTACTTCTGAGTACTTATTCCGCTGCAAGTATTTCTTCGCTAAGGAATTTCCTCACCGGCAAATTCCTCAGTGAAGAATTTCTAAAAATCGCCTATTCACCCCCCCTCTAGTCGATATAACGCACTTTCAAGCATTCATTAATCAGTTCGCGATCTCTTCGATCTCTTTTCTCTAAATTCCCTCAAGTATCTCCGTGCTTCTCTAATTCTTCCCGGTGATACATTCTCTTTCATCAGTCATTTCCAAATTCTTACGGTGGTTCGTTCAAGATTTATTTCCGTTCTTTTCACATATATTCATTCGTTCTTTCCAATCCTACCGGTGGTTCAAGGAGACCTTCCCAAATTTGGCGCTATATCTTCCCTTAGTCTTTTCCCAACATGAATAAGTAGTATGCAAAATCCATTGCTTGTCGTCAATTTAATTTGATGAAGGATAAGCATACAATAAATCTTTTTCTTATTCCATCCAAGTGTTTAATCCTTTTCTTCGGAGTTTGTTCTTGAGGAATAAATTATAGTTCCAAGTCTTTTCATCTTTTCTTTTCCGGATTTCAATTTCCTCAGCCATTTCGTCGGAACCTCCATCTAAATCATCGCAATGCTCATCTTATTCTTTATTCCTTCAGTCTATCTCATCATCCTTTTGTCACCGGAGTTCTTCATGGTGGTTCTTCATGATTTAATTCATTCTTCAAGGGTTCATCAAGTATCATTCCATCCTCTCAAGCTCTCGTTCTATTATTTCCATGTTCAGCCGGAGTGCCGTCTAAATTCTTTTGTTCATTCATTTTCTATATTGTTCTAACAGGAGTTTTTTCATAGTCTATCTGATTCCGTGAGCTTTCAATTCTCGTCATTCTCGTCGTTTCTCTCTTCTTCTCGTGTGCTCTCGATTCTTTGCTTCTACTCTTGAGTTCTTGTTTCACCTCATCCCTTTTTCCCTTCCGTCTCGGTCCTAAGATCTCGGGACGAGATCTCTTGTTAGTGGAGGAGTGTTGTAACGCCCCGGATTCGATGCGCCAAGTGTCCGCCAGTTATTCGCCGTCATTGCCATGTATTTTGCTTGCGTGCTGCATTTTGCCATGTCATCATCTGCAATTCATCCGCATGTTTTTCAAAACTTGCATCCGTTCGGGTTCCCCCGGTTCTCTTCGTTGTCCGTTCGGAGTCTAGACCACACTCGCATGCGCCGCGGCACCTCCGAAATATTATTTTATAAGTGGCATAAAAATGTTCTCGGAATGGGTTGCAACTTGTCGTGCGGTCTTATCATAGTGTAGACAGACCGCCTGCCAAGTTTCATCGCATTCGGAGTTCGTTTGGCTGCCCAACCGTTAAATATATAACGGCGATATAGTCGGTATATTCGTCGGGTGTTTCCGGTCTCCGAAAACCGTTGTCGGGCTGCCTTCTCTTCTCTCCTCTCAGCCCAACTCTTCTACACAGCCCAACTATGCCTAGCCTAGTCCCCCCCCCCTCGATCCGGAGCCGTCCGATGTCGATCTGAGGCCCCGAAACGCTCCTAAAACCCCTAAACCTAGCCCCCTTTCTATATATAGACGCCTCCCCTACCATTTTTGGCCTCCTACCTACTCCCCTCCACAATTTCTGCAGCCAGCCACCTCCCACCTCTTCCTCGGATCGCGCGCTGCCGCCTCCTCCTTAAAATCCGGCACAGGACACCCCGCCGCCGCCACTTGGCGCGCCCCGTTTGGCCAGCAGCCGCTCCTCCCACGCCCGCAGCCAACGGGCGGCTGCCACGTTGCTCCCACATCGCCACCTCGCCTCCCCCTCGCGCCTCCTCCGCCATGGCCCGCCATAAAGCCCGATCCAGCCCGCGAGCCCATCTGGGGCCGAGAGGGACCAGCGCCGACGCCGCTCCCGCAGAACCCCCACGTCGATTCGCCATCCAGCGCCCGTCGGGCAGTGCCGCCGCCGCCCGGCCGGCTCAAATCCCGCCGCCGTCCGCCTCCACCCGCGCCTTGCCTCGTCGATCTCCGGCGAGATCTGCCGCCGCATCGAGAACCTTGCGCGCGTCTATTTTTTTCCCGAAAACTGCTAAGTCCCTAAAATATTTGCATTCTGGTGCATACTTTGATATGACATAACTCTCTGCATATTGCTCCGTTTCGTGCGTGTAATATGTCAAATTGTTCATATCGACGTGTAAATCATTTCATCTCATTGCATCATTTACATTTGAGGTCATCTTGATGCCCGAAATGCTCTTAGAAGATGGCTATGTGATGTTAGTTTCAGATTCTTATCAGGACATGCACTTTTCTCATTTTTGCCATGATTGATGTGTGCACCCTATGAACTTGAGTCCTACATGTGTTTTGTAATATGCCATGCCATCTTTACAGGGGTGTATGCCATGTATTTTTGTGATCTCTGTGGTGACTAGCACAAGCATGCAAACTAGGCTTCATGATGTTGCTGATTTCAGCCCCTGTTCTGCTGATATTTTTATGCCATGTAAAATTGATGCTACCGAGAGATCCATGCTTATTTTGAGATACTTCAGTAAGGATGTTTTGAACATATGGTTATTATCTATCCATCCATGTCCTTGTTTGCAATTATGGAGTGCCATAGCTTGAGTCAATCGAGCTCTACTTTTGCTATAAAATGTTTCCTGGCAGATTGTTTACATGTTATTCAATTTTGCCAAGGTTTTTGTAGTTGATCCTTGCATGCTATGATGTTGTTATTGCCATGTATAGCTTCTATGTCATGTCTTATTACTGTTGGTTGCCTTGACATGCCATGTATTGCTCTGTGGTGAGTGGTTCAAGCTCACCAACATGCCTACTTATTGTTGTTCCTGCCTTGTATGAATCTGTCATATAACTTGCCATGTTTACATGGATGCCATCATATTTTCTGTGCCCTTTTGGCTCCTGGTCAGTAAGGGACTTTTGTTATATGCACTTAGTAGTATCATTCCATGCCTTTGTTTGCCATGATAAGTTCCTGTAACATGTTGTTTGATAGCTCTGAACATTGCAACCGGATGTTATTTCCTGATAAGTCTGAAACTGTTATTATTTGCAATCTTGCCATGCCATTTTGAGCATGTTCTAGTGATTTCTGGAGATAGCTCAGTGTTCATGTTTTGTAATGCTTTACCTGTACATCATGTCCATGCCTTTTGTTTTTATGTTGAGGTCCAGTAGCATGTTGTTTTGATGCTTGCAATATGCCTAGTAGCTGTTTTGGACAGATTGTTGTCATGACTTGTATAGAGTGTATGTGTTGCACCGTTGCTCCGTTTTGACTGTGCTCTATATGAAACTTGCTTGTTTTTGCATGTAGTTTCATATTATCATGTTGCATCCTTGTTTTGAGGTGTTTGCTTGATGTTTGTATGCATTTTGCATCAATGCATGTTTAACTTGTTTTGCTCATATCTTCTAGGTCGTAGCTCCGAATCTAATGAACTTTATATGTAACTTGACTAGAATTTCGTGTAGATCATCGTGGTGCATCTTAACTTGCTGTTTAACAACTTGAACATAAGTTTTATTCACATCTGGAACAATTTCGAAATTTGCATATGAGGACTTACCGGAATTGTTATATGTTGTTTTCGGCCTCATTTATACTTGCTTTGATGTGTTGTTCTTGTTTGCATCATCTCTTGCCATGAGTAGCTTCATGTAGTATTGTCTTGCATCATGCTTGTTGTGCATCATGTCTTGTTCATGTGTGGTGTGTTTACCATGTTGTGTGCTTCTTCTCGATAGTTCCCTTTTCGTTGCGATCGTGAGGATTCGTTCGTCCACGCTTGGTTCGTCTTCGTGGCTTCATCTTCTTCATGGAATCGTTCTTCTTCCTTACGGGATTTCAGGCAAGATGACCGCTACCCTGGATCTCACTACTATCATTAATATGCTAGTTGCTTCGTTCTATCGCTATGCTGCGCTACCTATTACCTGTTTATCAAGCCTCCCAAGTTGCCATGAACCTCTAACTCGTTGTCACCCTTTCCAGCAAACCGTTGTTTGGCTATGTTACCGCTTTGCTCAGCCCCTCTTATAGCGTTGTTAGTTGCAGGTGAAGATGAAGTTTGTTCCTTGTTGGAACATGGAGATGTTGTTCCTTGTCGGAACATGTTTACTTGTTGGGATATCACAATATATCTTATATTATTAATGCATCTATATACTTGGTAAAGGGTGGAAGGCTCGGCCTTATGCCTGGTGTTTTGTTCCACTCTTGCCGCCCTAGTTTCCGTCATATCGGTATTATGTTCCCGGATTTTGCGTCCCTAACGCGGTCGGGTGATTTATGGGACCCCCTTGACAGTTCGCTTTGAATAAGACTCCTCCAGCAAGGCCCAACCTTGGTTTTACCATTTGCCTCACCACCACCTATTTTCCCTTGGGAGTAATTAACCCAAGGGTCATCTTTATTCAGCCCCCCCGGGCCAATGCTTGTCTAAGTGTTGGTCCAAACCAGAGCCACTTGCGGTGCCGCCCCTAGGCAACTTAGGGTATCGTCGGTTGTTGTCGACGTCTGCTCATCCGGTGTTGCCACGAGAACGAGATATGTGCAGCTCCTATCGGGATTGACGGCGATCGGGCGGTCTTGCTGGTCTTGTTTTATTCTTTGTCGAAATGTCTTGTAGCCGGATTCGAGACTGATCGGGTCTTCCGGGAGAAGGAATATCCTTCGTTGATCGCGAGAGCTTATCATGGGCTAAGTTGGGACACCCTGCAGGTATAAACTTTCGAGAGCTGTGCCCGCGGTTATGTGGTAGATGGGAATTTGTTAATATCCGGTTGTAGTAAACTTGAAGCAAACTCTTCTAAAATACACCAACCGTGTGCGTGAATAGTAAGTGTCTCTTTTCGGGTTGATCGAGAGGAGAACCGGTTTCGGGTTATGTCGGCGTAAGTAGGAGTTCAGGATCACTTCTTGATCATTACTAGTTGACGACCGTTCCTTTGTTTCTCTTCTCGCTCTCATTTGCGTTGGTTAGCCACCATATATGCTTAGTCGCTGCTGCAACCTCACCACTTTACCCTTCCTTTCCCGAGAAGCTTTGCTAGTCTTGATACCCATGGTAATGGGATTGCTGAGTCCTCGTGGCTCACTGATTACTACACCAACAGTTGCAGAGTGCAGGTTATGCGATGATCATGACGCGAGAGCGATGTTTGCTTGTGTTGGAGTTCTTACGCTTCTTCTTGATCGGGGATAGGTTCAAGGTCGGCCTTTGGGCTAGCGAGGTGGATATTGTTTGAGTTTTGTTTATGTTTCATCCATAGTCGGATGTTGATCTTGTATATGATGTGATGTTGTATTCGTGTGGCATTGTCTGCCTTATGTATGTATCCCCATCTATTATGTTGATGTAATGATATCCACCTTGCAAAAGCGTTTCAATATGCGGGTCTATCCTTGGTGGGACCTTGAGTTCCTTTTGGATAGGGTCGCATATTAGGCGTGTTCAAGTTGGTATCGAGCCTCGACCGACCTTAGAAGCCCCTTGATTGATCGTGTAGTTTGGCCGTTGTTGAGTCTAGAAGAGAACTGATTTTGAGTCTAGTTATATCGAGAGTAGGAATTCTTTTACTCCTCAGCCCTTAAATCGCTCTGGTAAGGAATCTTGGCGTAGGTGTTTTGAACTACTCCTCTTCCTTTCAAATTCTCCTTTAGGATCACGCAGTTGGTTTTCGATCGTTGTTCCTCTGCTCTTTTATCCGCTGTATTTCTCGTCAAGTTGACTCGACCATCTTCATCTTTGCAAGTCCAATCCTCAGTTGTTTTCTTTTCCCACCGCCCACCCTTCTTCTTCTCGGAACCGGAATCCGTAATCGAGTATCCATCCTACTTGTGCGAAGTCTTTGCTTTCTTTCCTCAATGATTTCAACCGGTGTTTTCTCTTCAAGTTATTCGTCGACTTCCCCTTCCAAGTTGCCTTTGTTTTTCCCGCCCTCCCACCCTCTTATTCCTGGAGCCTGAGTCTTTTTCGACCATCAATTTCATACGTATGGAGCCTCTTCAGTCTTCCCTCAATCATTTCAACCGGTGAATTCTCGTCTCGTTCATCATTCTTCATCTCTTTCTTTTCCGGTGCACTCAATTCAAGTTTTTTCGGGTGATCACATTCTTTCCTTGGATCAAGTGTTTTCCTTGCTCGTTCGCCTCTCGCCAGTTTATCATTCCGGAGTTCGGAAGACATCTCAGGAGATTCGTCTGTGTTCCAATTAATTCGAGGTTGTCACCTCATTCAAATATTTCAATTCTTCCGGTGCATCATCTATCTATTCAACATCCCTTTCCAATGGTGTTTTCTTTTAGTGGGCCCTAACCCACAGGTCTTTTCCCAGGATCTTACCTGACTCTTCTAATTCCCCCGGAGCCATTCATAATTCTTTTCAAGTGTGATGTAAGAATGGATTTCATCAGTCACATGCCTTCTCCAAGATCGATTTCAAATCATTTCATTGTTGGCTCAACCTCTCTGTTTTTCTTCTTCCGGAGTATCTCATTAATTTTGGTGGTGTTTCTCGTCGTCTTTCTCAGCTTTAAAGATCAAAGAAGAGTTCCTCTTAAACCTCTTCCGTTCTCTCGAAGTTTCGTGGTTCTAGCTTCATATTATCCTCTCAAATTATTCCGTTTGTCAGATATTCTTTCTTACCCATCCGGAGTATTTCAGGAGTTGCTTTTCTGTTCCGATCATCCGGAGGCCATCTTTTCGGAATATCTCTCCATTCTAAGTTTTCAAAGTCGTTCTCCAATTATTCTATATCCGTGCCCCTTCGTTCGTCTCAATATTCTTCCGGTGCTGCGTTCAAGCATTCATTAATCAGTTCGCGATCTCTTCGATCTCTTTTCTCTAAATTCCCTCAAGTATCTCCGTGCTTCTCTAATTCTTCCCGGTGATACATTCTCTTTCATCAGTCATTTCCAAATTCTTACGGTGGTTCGTTCAAGATTTATTTCCGTTCTTTTCACATATATTCATTCGTTCTTTCCAATCCTACCGGTGGTTCAAGGAGACCTTCCCAAATTTGGCGCTATATCTTCCCTTAATATTTTCCCAATGTGAATAAGTAGTATGCAAAATCCATTGCTTGTCGTCAATTTAATTTGATGAAGGATAAGCATACAATAAATCTTTTTCTTATTCCATCCAAGTGTTTAATCCTTTTCTTCGGAGTTTGTTCTTGAGGAATAAATTCTAGTTCCAAGTCCTTTCATCTTTTCTTTTCCGGAGTTCAATTTCCTCAGCCATTTCGTCGGAACCTCCATCTAAATCATCGCAATGCTCATCTTATTCTTTATTCCTTCATTCTATCTCATCATCCTTTTGTCACCGGAGTTCTTCATGGTGGTTCTTCATGATTTAATTCATTCTTCAAGGGTTCATCAAGTATCGTTCCATCCTCTCAAGCTCCCGTTCTATTATTTCCATGTTCAGCCGGAGTGCCGTCTAAATTCTTTTGTTCATTCATTTTCTATATTGTTCTAACAGTAGTTGTTTCATAGTCTATCTGATTCCGTGAGCTTTCAATTCTCATCATTCTCGTCGTTTCTCTCTTCTTCTCGTGTGCTCTCGATTCTTATCTTCTTCTCTCGAGTTCTTGTTTCACCTCATCCCTTTTTCCCTTCGGTCTCGGTCCTAAGATCTCGGGACGAGATCTCTTGTTAGTGGAGGAGTGTTGTAACGCCCCGGATTCGATGCGCCAGGTGTCACCAGTTATTCACCGTCGTTGCCATGTCTTTTGCTTGCGTGTTGCATTTTGCCATGTCATCATCTACAATTCATCCGCATGTTTTTCAAAACTTGCATCCGTTCGGGTTCCCCCGGTTCTCTTCGTTGCCCGTTCGGAGTCCAGACCACACTCGCACGCGCCGCGGCACCTCCGAAATATTATTTTATAAGTGGCATAAAAATGTTATCGGAATGGGTTGCAACTTGTTGTGCGGTCTTATTATAGTGTAGACAGACCGCCTGCCAAGTTTCATCACATTCGGAGTTCGTTTGGCTGCCCAACCGTTAAATATATAACCGTGATATAGTCGGTATATTCATCGGGTGTTTTCGGTCTCCGAAAACCGTTGCCGGGCTGCCTTCTCTTCTCTCCTCTCAGCCCAACTCTTCTACACAGCCCACCTATGCCTAGCCTAGTCCCCCCCCTCGATCCGGAGCCGTCCGATGTCGATCTGAGGCCCCGAAACGCTCCTAAAACCCCTAAACCTAGCCCCCTTTCTATATATAGACGCCTCCCCTGCCATTTTTGGCCTCCTACCTACTCCCCTCCTCAATTTCCGCAGCCAGCCACCTCCCACCTCTTCCTCGGATCGCGCGCCACCGCCTCCTCCTCAAAATCCGGCGCAGGACACCTCGCCGCCGCCACTTGGTGCGCCCCGTTTGGCTAGCAGCCGCTCCTCCCACGCCCGCAGCCAACGGGCGGCTGCCACGTTGCTCCCCCGTCGCCACCTCGCCTCCCCCTCGCGCCTCCTCCGCCTCAGGCCCGTCAAAGCCCCGATCCAGCCCGCCGAGCCCATCTGGGGCCCGGGAGGGACCCGCGCACGCCGCCGCTCCCGCAGGAACCCCCCACGTCAGTTCGCCATCCCGCCGTCGGGCAGTGCCGCCGCCGCCCGGCCGTCTCCGTCCCGCCGCCGTCCACCTCCACCCGCGCCTCGCATGGTCGATCTCCGGCGAGATCTGCCGCCGCATCGAGAACCTTGCGCGCGTCTATTTTTTTCCCGAAAACTGCTAAGTCCCTAAAAAATTTGCATTCTGGTGCATACTTTGATATGCCATAACTCTCTGCATATTGCTCTGTTTCGTGCGTGTAATATGTCAAATTGTTCATCTCGACGTGTAAATCATTTCATCTCATTGCATCATTTACATTTGAGGTCATCTTGATGCCCGAAATGCTCTTAGAAGATGGCTATGTGATGTTAGTTTCAGATTCTTATCAGGACATGTATTTTTGTCATTTTTGCCATGATTGATGTGTGCACCCTATGAACTTGAGTCCTACATGTGTTTTGTAATATGCCATGCCATCTTTACAGGGGTGTATGCCATGTATTTTTGTGATCTCTGTGGTGACTAGCACAAGCATGCAAACTAGGCTTCATGATGTTGCTGATTTCAGCCCCTGTTCTGCTGATATTTTTATGCCATGTAATTGATACTACCGAGAGGTCCATGCTTATTTTGAGATACTTCAGTAAGGATGTTTTGAACATATGTTTATTCTCTATCCATCCATGTCCTTGTTTGCAATTATGGAGTGCCATAGCTTGAGTCAATCGAGCTCTACTTTTGCTATAAAATGTTTCCTGGCAGATTGTTTACATGTTATTCAATTTTGCCAAGGTTTTTGTAGTTGATCCTTGCATGCTATGATGTTGTTATTGCCATGTATAGCTTCTATGTCATGTCTTATTACTGTTGGTTGCCTTGCCATGCCATGTATTGCTCTGTGGTGAGTGGTTCAAGATCACCAACATGCCTACTTATTGTTGTTCCTGCCTTGTATGAATCTGTCATATAACTTGCCATGTTTACATGGGTGCCATCATATTTTCTGTGCCCTTTTGGCTCCTGGTCAGTAAGGGACTTTTGTTATATGCACTTAGTAGTATCATTCCATGCCTTTGTTTGCCATGATAAGTTCATGTAACATGTTGTTTGATAGCTCTGAACATTGCAACCTGATGTTATTTCCTGATAAGTCTGAAACTGTTATTATTTGCAATCTTGCCATGCCATTTTGAGCATGTTCTAGTGATTTCTGGAGATAGCTCAGTGTTCATGTTTTGTAATGCTTTACCTGTACATCATGTCCATGCCTTTTTTTTATTTTTAGGTCCAGTAGCATGTTGTTTTGATGCTTGCAATATGCCTAGTAGCTGTTTTGGACAGATTGTTGTCATGACTTGTATAGAGTGTATGTGTTGCACCGTTGCTCCGTTTTGAGTGTGCTCTATATGAAACTTGCTTGTTTTTGCATGTAGTTTCATATTATCATGTTGCATCCTTGTTTTGAGGTGTTTGCTTGATGTTTGTATGCATTTTGCATCAATGCCATGTTTAACTTGTTTTGCTCATATCTTCTAGGCCGTAGCTCTGAATCTAATGAACTTTATATGTAACTTGACTAGAATTTCGTGTAGATCATCGTGGTGCATCTTAACTTTCTGTTTAACAACTTGAACATAAGTTTTATTCACATCTGGACCAATTTCGAAATTTGCATATGAGGACTTACCGGAATTGTTATATGTTGTTTCCGGCCTCATTTAAACTTGCTTTGATGTGTTGTTCTTGTTTGCATCATCTCTTGCCATGAGTAGCTTCATGTAGTATTATCTTGCATCATGCTTGTTGTGCATCATGTCTTGTTCATGTGTGGTGTGTTTACCATGTTGTGTGCTTCTTCTCGATAGTTCCCTTTTCGTTGCGATCGTGAGGATTCGTTCGTCCACGCTTGGTTCGTCTTCGTGGCTTCATCTTCTTCATGGAATCGTTCTTCTTCCTTACGGGATTTCAGGCAAAATGACCGCTACCCTGGATCTCACTACTATCATTAATATGCTAGTTGCTTCGTTCTATCGCTATGTTGCGCTACCTATTACCTGTTTATCAAGCCTCCCAAGTTGCCATGAACCTCTAACTCGTTGTCACCCTTCCCAGCAAACTGTTGTTTGGCTATGTTACCGCTTTGCTCAGCCCCTCTTATAGCGTTGTTAGTTGCAGGTGAAGATGAAGTTTGGTCCTTGTTGGAACATGGAGATGTTGTTCCTTGTTGGAACATGTTTACTTGTTGGGATATCACAATATATCTTATATTATTAATGCATCTATATACTTGGTAAAGGGTGGAAGGCTCGGCCTTATGTCTGGTGTTTTGTTCCACTCTTGCCGCCCTAGTTTCCGTCATATCGGTATTATGTTCCCGGATTTTGCGTCCCTAACGCGGTCGGGTGATTTATGGGACCCCCTTGACAGTTCGCTTTGAATAAGACTCCTCCAGCAAGGCCCAACCTTGGTTTTACCATTTGCCTCACCACCACCTATTTTCCCTTGGGAGTAATTAACCCAAGTGTCATCTTTATTCAGCCCCCCCCCCCGGGGCCAATGCTTGTCTAACTGTTGGTCCAAACCAGAGCCACTTGCGGTGCCGCCCCTAGGCAACTAGGGGTATCGTCGGTTGCCGTACGTACTGCTCATCCGGTGTTGCCCTGAGAACGAGATATGTGCAGCTCCTATCGGGATTGTCGGCGCATCGGGCGGTCTTGCTGGTCTTGTTTTATTGCTGTCGAAATGTCTTGTAGCCGGGATTCCGAGACTGATCGGGTCTTCCCGGGGAGAAGGAATATCCTTCGTTGATCGCGAGAGCTTATCATGGGCTAAGTTGGGACACCCCTGAAGGGTACAAACTTTCGAGAGCCGTGCCTGCGGTTATGTGGCAGATGGGAATTTGTTAATATCCGGTTGTAGTAAACTTGAAGCAAACTCTTCTAAAATACACCAACCGTGTGCGTAATCGTGAGTGTCTCTTTTCGGGGTTGATCGAGAGGAGAACACGGTTTCTGGGTTATGTCTGACGTAAGTAGGAGTTCAGGATCACTTCTTGATCATTACTAGTTGACGACCGTTCCTTTGTTTCTCTTTTCGCTCTCATTTGCGTTGGTTAGCCACCATATATGCTTAGTCGCTGCTGCAACCTCACCACTTTACCCCTTCCTTTCCCAGTAAGCTTTGCTAGTCTTGATACCCATGGTAATGGGATTATTGAGTCCTTGTGGCTCACAGATTACTACACCAACAGTTGCAGGTACAGGTTATGCGATGATCATGACGCGAGAGCGATGTTTGCTTGTGTTGGAGTTCTTACGCTTCTTCTTGATCGGGGATAGGTTCGGTCGGCAGCCTGGCTAGCGGTGGTGGATATTGTTTGAGTTTCTGTTTATGTTTCATCCGTAGTCGGATGTTGATCTTGTATATGATGTGATGTTGTATTCGTGTGGCATTGTATGCCTTATGTATGTATCCCTATCTATTATGTAATGTTGATGTAATGATATCCACCTTGCAAAAGCGTTTCAATATGCGGGTCTATCCTTGGTGGGACCTTCGAGTTCCTTTTGGATAGGGTCGCATATTGGGCGTGACATCGTTCTACGCTTACCAGAAAAGAAAAAGGACAAACTCAAGCCCAAGTGGGAGGATCCCTTCATCATAGATGAAGTTCTCACTGGAGGAGCGTACCGCCTGCATGACGCATCGGACAATCGCCTAGAGCCGAACCCGTGGAACGCCGCTAGACTCCAAAGATTCTACGCCTAGAGCCGGACCCTTTGTTCGTTTTCTTCTCCCTTTGTCTCCGTTTTTTCCTCTCTTCAGTTTTTTTAGCTTTAAGCTCTTGTGTGGCTGAACCGCGCACACATGACGTACACATCTTTAAATGTATACGCCCATAATGCCTGGGGGCTCCTTTTACATAAACTTATTATTATCTTCCGAGCATCAAGCTCCACGCATATGTGTCTTTACCTCATATGTACCTTTTCTTCGCCATTATATGCACCATTATGAGTTAAGTTTTGGCCAAGCTGGGTTGCCTGGCTCCTGTGCTTATGCCCTACGTTCTTGTTTGTTCAGCTAGGGCATAAAGGGGGCACCTCTGCGATTGTTACAGCAGGGTCATCCGGACATGTACCTCAAACTGGGTGAAGCCGAAAGCTAGCGTTCTTAAGGGAAAATTCGGCCAGCGGACTAAAGATGTTTTATATTCATTACACTATGAACCCCGAATGTTACGTATACTGCGATTTTCCGATCACAGTTCGGACATGCATACCAACACATGTTGACCTAGGGAAAGGAACCCTTAACGGAACTATTCTCCCTGGAAGATGTTTCTTACATTCAACACGTAATATAACATAGATAGCTGGATACAACTTGTCTGTTCAAGCAACTATGAGCCCTACGCCTGGTTTCCATGCATACCCCGGTCTATATTACCGTTACGGTATTCGGAAACACTCCGCGCCTTCGGGTCCAGAGGTTGAACCGAAAAGGTCGGCCATGACAATAGTTTTACAATCCGGCTAGGGACACATTTGTCAATTGAAGTACATAGTCACTTGGACTCAAAAACTTCTTCCTCTATGCCATCTAATAGGCTATCTAGCTTACAATCATGTTGGGAATACTTGGCGTCTATCTTTACCTGGTCATATACCAGACAAACTGGAATTTCTTTTCCATCTGACCCTAACGGCCCGACCCGGGCCATATGATTCGGATCAAGCTTGGTGTACCGTGTTTTTACCATGGCTAGGCCTCTCATGCACCTTCTCGGCAGGCCGATATCTTCCATAATCGGAAGCGCCACTGAGCTCCTTAGAATAGCTTCACAAGCTCCTCCATACTTCCTAGAGGAGAGGCAGATGGCCACAAAGCTTTGGCAATGCTCCGCATTGCTTGCCGAGCTCGCTCGTGCAGTTGGGACAGCTCTTGCAGCAGGTCGCCTTGAGAGCCAGACATTTTCTCTTTGAGACGGCCAGTCGGCATACCTACAGACATAAATTTGTTAGACCATTTTCTTCGCTGAATTACACGAAGGTAAGGTCAAGAGCATACTGAATATGCCACCTCGTAGCATCTTATTCTCCTTGACGGTGCAGCCAGCTGGGCTCGCACATCTTTTAGTTCTTCGTCCAGCAGGTTATTGGAATCCCGCAGCTTGTTCTTTTCATCCCTGACCCGTCAAGACTGCGTTCGCTATGACGATTGCCTTTGGCCTCTTGTTCGCCCGCCTGGGCGACTTTTGGTGCCCCTTCCAGTTGATCTGCTGATCCTGTCATCGGAAATGCAATAGTATTAACATTACTGGTATATGATTACATTTTTATAGATGGAAGGGAATATAACTAGGCGTTGCCTTCTTGGATTTCTCCAGTTCGGCGGTAACCGCAGCCAGCCGGGTCTGACACTTTTCCAGCTCTTGAGACAACAGGCTAATCCTCTCCGTGAGTGCCTGATTATACGATGATCCTTAAATCAGTTGTACCAACTGCTTCAAGTCTCGGGGGCTACTGGTATATGATTACCAAATCTATACTTACCCGCATATCTTTTAAATGTTGGTCCGTGGCTCTGGCAAGCCCATCCCGAACAGCTCAGATGCATGCATCGACCGAGCTGAAGGCATTGAATGCCTCTTTTGAAAAGTCGGGGCCACAGAAAGCGGCCTTCTAGTGCCGATGATTCATGGCACTCTCCACTTCAGAGTTCATGATGGACATATAATCCGAATCCTTTGCAGAAGGACAATTCGGCGTCACTCCCTTGTTAGCCTCCGTCCTTAAGGCAGGATCTGGAACCTGACTGGTGGAGGCACGACCGGCAGGATCCCCGGACATAGTCCGGCGAACGCTCTTCCTGATAAGACGCAGTGGACAATGTCACAATTCGATGTGACTGCAAAGGAGCGTATTTAAAAAGCTATGCCTTTTTTTATGAAGGCTCGGCCGTGTTTTCATTTGCCTTCCTCTTCGAAGGCTTGCCCGTCGCGGGCATTTCTCTCTTATAAGTCGCCTCTGGTGCAGCATGGCGCGTCGAGCGCCTCCCCTTTGGAGCATGAGACAGTGCGGTGGGTGAGGCAGAATGAGGAAGCTCTTTCAGAGGAGATGTCTCCTGATTACTTACATGTGAGGCAGGAAGGAGTCCGGGATAGTCGGCTATGATGGCCACTTCTGTGCCGTCGTAGCTCGCCTGGTAAAATACTCCCTCCTCAAGCTCTACAAATATGTCTGGATCCTCTTCGAATCCGGGGTCAAGATCTCGGTTATGGTTCTCCGGCTGTGGAGCGGGGCTATAGATCCCCTCAATGACCTTTCGCCATTCCTGTTACAAATGGACGGGTTAGTGTCAATCAAAATTGACTCAGGGGGAGGATTGACTAAAGCGGTGGTATTAAAACTCACCTAGCTAGGAGGATTATACATGGAAAATCCATCTTGGCGTTTAAGGCGAGAGAACTCCTCTTTCTCCCCTTTGTATAGTTCGTCCAATATTTTTGCCAAAGCGGCGGGTGTGTCCGGACCCTTCCGTCCGCAGCGCGAGGCGTCGTCTTCCCCATTGTAGTGCCACATAGGGAGCCCTCTGAATTCGAGCGGCTGGACACCCCGCACTATGGAAGTCGCCATTACCTCAATTATTGATAATCCGGACTGGGCGAGTGTCCTTATCTTGCCCATTAATTGACGGACTTCCGCGCTATCTTCCTCCTCGAGGCTCCGAGGGCACCAGCTGTGGCGTTTTTTCAATGGAGCACTAGAAAATTCGGGAAGACCCATGCGGATTGGGTCGGGGAGAGTGACGTCCTCAATATAGAACCACTCTGAGGGCCACTCTTTGGATGCCTTCTTCGGTGTGCCGGATAAGTATCCGGTCCCGGATATGCGCCATACTTCAGCGCCGCCCACCTCGAATACCGATCCCTCTTGGGTGCGAGGGATGAGGCAGAATAGCTTTATCCATAAATCAAAATGGGCCTCACATCCCAGGAATAGCTCGCAAAGAGCAACAAAACCCGCGATATGCAGGATTGAGGCCGGTGTGAGGTTGTGTTGCTGGAGGCCATAATACTCCAGGAGTCCTCGGAGGAAGGGGTCGATGATGACCCACTAGTATAGGGGATCTATCATTGTCCTTTCGATAAGTAAGAGTGTCGAACCCAACGAGGAGCAGAAGGAAATGATAAGCGGTTTTAAGCAAGGTATTCTCTGCAAATACTGAAATAAGTGGTAACAAATAGTTTTGTGATAGGATAATTTGTTACGAGCAACAAGTAACAAAAGTAAATAAAGTGCATCAAGGTGGCCCAATCCTTTTTGTAGCAAAGGACAAGTCTGGACAAACTCTTATATAGAGAAAAGCGCTCCCGAGGACACATGGGAATTATCGCCAAGCTAGTTTTAATCACGTTCATATGATTCGCGTTCGGTACTTTGATAATTTGATATGTGGGTGGACCGGTGCTTGGGTATTGTTCTTACTTGAACAAGAATCCCACTTATGATTAACCTCTATTGCAAGCATACACAACTACAACAGAAGTATTAAGGTAAACCTAACCATAGCATGAAACATATGGATCCAAATCAGCCCCTTACGAAGCAACGCATAAACTAGGGTTTAAGCTTCTGTCACTCTAGCAACCCATCATCTACTTATTACTTCCCAATGCCTTCCTCTAGGCCCAAATAATGGTGAAGTGTTATGTAGTCGACGTTCACATAACACCACTAGAGGATAGACAACATACATCTCATCAAAATATCGAGCGAATACCAAATTCACATGATTACTAATAGCAAGACTTCTCCCATGTCCTCGGGAACAAGCGTAACTACTCACAAAGCATATTCATGTTCATAATCAGAGGGTATCAATATGCATATAGGATCTGAACATATGATCTTCCACCAAATAAACCAACTAGCATCAACTACAAGGAGTAATCAACACTGCTAGCAACCTACTAGTACCAATCCGGACTTGGAGACAAGAATTGGATACAAGAGATGAACTAGGGTTTTGAGAGGAGATGGTGCTGGTGAAGATGTTGATGGAGATTGCCCTCTCCCGATGAGAGGAGGCGTTGGTGATGACGATGGCGTTGATTTCCCCCTCCGGGGAAGTGTCCCTGGCGAACAGCTCTGCCGGGGCCCTAGATTGGTTCCATAGCGTTCCGCCTCGTGGCGTGAGTCTCGTCGAAAGGTTGCTTATGATTTTTCCCTTGATGAAAGACTTCATATAGCAGAAGATGGCCACCGGAGAGCCAACAGGGGGCACACAAGGCAGGGGGGCGCGCCCTCCACCCTCGTGGCCAGGTGGGGCCCCCTCTGACGTACTTCTTCCGCTCAATATTTTTATTATTTCCAAAAATAACTTTCGTGGAGTTTCAGGACTTTTGGAATTGTGCGAATAGGTCTCTAATATTTGCTCCTTTTCCATTTGAATTCCAAATTATCGGCATTCTCCTCCTTATGTAAACCTTGTAAAATAAGAGAGAATAGGCATAATTATTGTGACATAACGTGTAATAATAGCCCATAATGCAATAAATATCGATATAAAAGCATGATGCAAAATGGACGTATCAACTCCCCCAAGCTTAGACCTCGCTTGTCCTCAAGCGAAAGCCGATAACGATAAATAGGTCCACATGTTTAGAGGTAGAGGTGTCGATAAAATAAAATACGGACATGAAGGCATCCTGATTATTCTCATAACAGCAACATATATGGATATTGTCATATGATTTCTTATGCTCAAGTAATAATCTATTCACAATGCAAAAGTACGAATCAGAAACTTTATTGAGAACCAACAAACTATAATCTCAGTCATTGAAGCAATTGCAATTTATCATAAAATCAGAAAGAGTCTATGTAAGAGCTTTCTAGAAAGTCCACATACTCAACTATCATTTAGTCTTTCATAATTGCTAACACTCACACAATACTTGTGGTTACGGAGTTTTAGTCGGACACAGAGAAAGATAGGGGCCTATAGTTTCGCCTCCCAACCTTTTACCTCAACGGTAATGTCAACAATAATAACTCATGCTGACTTACATCCAATTAGATATATCTATCAGGATCTTTCCAACAAACTGTGGTTGCCAAAGGATAAAATGTAAAAAGGAAAGGTGAAGATCACCATGACTCTTGCATCAGGTAGAAGATAATAATAAAAGATACGCCCTTCGCAGAGGGAAGCAGAGGTTGCCTTGCGCTTTTATGGCTGGATGCACAAAATCTTAATGCGAAAGAACGTCACTTTATATTGCCCCTTGTGATATGAACCTTTATTATGCAGTCCGTCGCTTTTATTTCTTCCACATCAAAAGATCGTATAAAGTTTATTTTCTCCTACACTAATAAGTCATACATATTTAGAGAGAAATTTTAATTGCTTGCACCGATGACAACTTACTTGAAGGATCTTACTCAATCCATAGGTAGATATGGTGGACTCTCATGGCAAAACTGGTTTAAGGGTTTTTGGAAGCACAAGTAGTATCTCTACTTGGTGCTAAGAATTTGGCTAGCATGAGGGGGAAAGGCAAGCTCAACATGTTGGATGATCCATGACAATATACTTTACCTCAGATATAAGAAAACATAACCCATTACGTTGTCTTCCTTTTCCAACATCAACTCATTAGCATGTCATATTTTAATGAGTGCTCCCAATCATAAAAGATGTCCATGGTAATATATTTATATGTGAAACCTCTCTTTCTTTAATACTTCCTATTAATTGCAACGATGACCAAAGCTATGTTGTCAACTCTCAACAATTTTTAATCATCATACTCTTTCTATGTGAAGTCATTACTTTCAATAAGATCAATATGAACTCTTTATTTCTGTTTATTCTTTTTCTCTTTTCTTTTATTCACTCAAGATCCTGGCAAAATAATCAAGCCCTTGAATCAACACTAATCTTTGTTATATAGCTCACGGACTCGATTACATAGAGGGATCATAAAGCAAAACTCAAAACTAGATCATACCATAAAATTTATTCTACTAGATCAAGATACTGCTAATAGGATCGAACTAAGGAAAACGGTAAGAGTGATGGTGATACGATACCGGGGCACCTCCCCCAAGCTTGGCAGTTGCCAAGGGGAGTGCCCATACCCATGTGATTATGTCTCCTTTGCTGGTGAACAAGGTGGCGGTGTTGCTGATGATGCGGGCTTATCTTCCATCTTCCAAGGCATAGGCTCACCATCATAGAAGGATGATCGAGTCTCCGGAATCTGCAGCCAAACTCATCCTTTTGAATATATATTCATACTCACAATTTTGGTTTTGCAGGTCATAGATTTGGGCTTGAAGGTGCTCGATCTTCTCGTGGAGCTTGAAGATGGTCTCCCCGATGTTGTCGGCATCCAGCTTGTGGTTGTTGATGAACTCCACGATCATCATGTGGTTGGAGTTGAGTCCACATTCCACCATCCCCTGGCACTTGAAAACTTGTTGCTCCATTGCTTCGAGCCTCGTCTCCACGCTTCCGGTCCCCTTCGGTCCCTCAACATCGCGGATGTGCAGCAACCCATCACGCATCTCAATGGTTTGAGGGTGTCGCAGCACCTCCGTGAGGTAAGGGTTGATGACCTTCTCGAAGAACTTGTCCTTTGGGGCACTTGGAGCGTCATGAAATCTAGATCTGTCAGAAAAACAGCTCGAAACAAGAACAGAGGATATTTGTGTGATACGAGGGTCAAAACCTTTGGGAGAATATATAATGATTTTTTACCGACCAAAATATGTATCGTGCAAGAAAACGGAGTACGGAGAGCACACGAGGTGCCCACGAGGTAGGGGGCGCGCCCTCCACCCTCGTGGAGCCCTCGTGTCCTTCCCGGACTGCTTCTTATTTTTCTATTTTTCTAAATATTCCAAAACGGAGAAATATTGCCATAAAAATTCTTTTGGAGTCGGTTTACTTACCGTACCACATACCTATTCCTTTTCGGAGTCTGAAACATTCCGGAAAGTGTCCCTTATGTATTCCTCCGGGGTTACGATTTCAATAACATTGGTTTCAACATTTATGGGATTACCTGAGATATAATGCTTGATTCTTTGACCGTTCACCACCTTCGGATTTGTGCCTTCGAAGTTGTTGATTTTTATGGCACCGGAACGATAGACCTCCTCGATAATGTAGGGGCCTTCCCATTTAGAGAGAAGTTTTCCTGCAAAAAATCTTAAACGAGAGTTGTATAGCAATACATAATCACCTACATTAAACTCACGCTTTTGTATTCTTTTTTCATGCCATCTTTTAACCTTTTCTTTAAACAACTTGGCATTTTCATAAGCTTGGGTTCTCCATTCATCAAGTGAGGTAATATCAAATAACCTCTTCTCACCAGCAAGTTTGAAATCATAGTTGAGCTCTTTAATAGCCCAATATGCCTTATGTTCTAGATCGAGAGGTAAGTGACACGCTTTTCCATAGACCATTTTATATGGAGACATACCCATAGGATTTTTATATGCAGTTCTATAGGCCCATAATGCATCATCAAGTTTCTTGGACCAATTCTTTCTAGACCTATTGACAGTCTTTTGCAAAATTAATTTGAGCTCTCTATTACTCAATTCTACTTGACCACTAGACTGTGGATGATAAGGAGATGCAATTCTATGATTAACATCATACTTAGCAAGCATTTTACGGAAAGCACCATGAATAATATGTGAACCACCATCAGTCATTAAATATCTAGGGACTCCAAACCTCGGAAAAATAACTTCTTTAAGCATTTTAATAGAAGTGTTATGATCAGCACTACTAGTTGGAATAGCTTCTACCCACTTACTAACGTAATCAACAGCAACTAAAATATGTGTATAACCATTAGAGGCAGGAAAGGGTCCCATATAATCAAAGCCCCAAACATCAAATGGTTCAATAACGAGTGAATAATTCATAGGCATTTCTTGACGTCTACTAATATTACCAATTCTTTGACATTCATCACAAGATAAGACAAACTTACGGGCATCCTTGAAGAGAGTAGGCCAATAAAAACCAGATTGCAATACCTTATGTGCAGTTTTATCTCCAGCGTGGTGCCCTCCATAAGCCTCGGAGTGACACTTGCGTAGGATCTATTCCTGTTCATGCTCAGGTACACAACGTCTAATAACACCATCCACTCCTTCTTTATAAAGATGTGGGTCATCCCAAAAGTAATGTCTCAAATCATAGAAAAACTTTTTCTTTTGCTGGTATGTGAAACTAGGTGGTATAAATTTAGCAACAATGTAATTAGCATAATCAGCATACCATGGAGTACTATGAGAAGCACTTATGACATTTAATTGCTCATCAGGAAAGCTATCATCAATAGGTAGTGGGTCATCAAGAACATTTTCTAACCTAGACAAGTTGTCTGCAACGGGGTTCTCAGCTCCCTTTCTATCAACAATATGTAAATCAAATTCTTGTAGCAGGAGAACCCATCTAATGAGTCTAGGTTTAGCATCTTTCTTTTCCATAAGATATTTAATAGCAACATGATCCGTGTGAATAGTTACTTTAGAATCAAAAATATAAGGCCTGAACTTATCACAAGCAAATAGAACTGCTAAGAATTCTTTTTCAGTAGTAGCATAATTTCTTGAGCATTTCTAGAGTCTTACTAGAATATTGAATAACATTTAATTTCTTATCAACTCTTTGCCCTAGAACAGCACCTACAGCATAGTCACTAGCATCACACATAATTTCAAAGGGTAAATTCCAATCAGGTGGCTGAACAATAGGTGCAGAGATCAATGATTTCTTAAGTATTTCAAATGCTTCTACACAATCATCATCAAAGACAAATGGTATATATTTTTGTAATAAATTAGTCAGAGGCCGAGAAATTTTTGAGAAGTCCTTAATGAACCTCCTATAAAATCCGGCGTGACCAAGGAAACTTCTTATACCTTTGATGTCCTTGGGACATGGCATCTTTTCAATAGCATCAACCTTGGCTTTATCAACTTCAATACCTCTTTCAGAGACTTTATGCCACAAGAAAATACCTTCATTAACCATAAAGTGGCACTTTTCCCAATTCAAGACATGATTAGTTTCTTCACATCTCTGCAAAACTCGATCAAGGTTGCTCAAGCAATCATCAAAAGAGGATCCATAAGCGGAGAAATCGTCCATGAAAACCTCACAAATCTTTTCACAAAAGTCAGAGAAAATAGCCATCATGCATCTTTGAAAGGTAGCAGGTGCATTACATAAACCAAAAGGCATACGTCTATAAGCATAAGTACCAAAAGGGCCAGTAAAAGTAGTCTTTGATTGATCATTGGCTGACACAGGTATTTGTGAGAAACCAGCATAATCGTCTAGAAAGCAAACTTGTGTTTGTTTGCATAATCTTTCTAGCATTTGATCAATAAAAGTTAAGGGGTAATGGTCTTTCTTAGTAGCTTTATTTAATTTGCGGAAATCAATTACCATCCTATAACCTTTAATAATTCTTTGCGGAATCAATTCATCTTTATCATTAGGAACAACAGTAATACCTCCCTTCTTAGGGACACAATGGACATGACTTACCGACTGACTATCAACAACGGGATAAATTATACCTGCCTCCAGAAGCTTTAGTATTTCTTTTCTTACCACTTCTTTCATCTTAGGATTCAGCCTTCGTTGATGATCACGGACTGGTTTGGCATCTTCTTCCAAATTTATTTTATGTTGACATAGAGTGGGACTAATGCCCTTAAGATCATCAAGAGTATATCCAATAGCAGCATAGTGCTTCTTCAGAGTTTTCAATAATCTCTCTTCTTCATGCTCTGAAAGGTTAGCACTAATAATAACAGGATATATCTTCTTTTCACCAAGATAAGCATATTTATGAGTATCAGGCAACGGTTTAATCTCAAACACGGGATCACCCTTGGGTGGAGGAGGATCCCCTAGGATTTCAACAGGCAAATTGTGTTTCAGAATAGGTTCCTGTTTAAAGAATACTTCATCTATTTCCCTTCTTTCATTCATAAACAGATCATTTTCATGGTCTAGCAAATATTGTTCTAAAGGATCACTAGGAGGTACGGCAATAGAAACAAGACCAATAATTTCATCCTTACTAGGAAATTCTTCTTCACGGTGTTGTCTACTAAATTTAGAGAAATTAAACTCATGAGACATATCACCCAAGCCAATAGTAACAACACTCTTTTCGCAGTCTATTCTAGCATTGACAGTGTTCAAGAAGGGTCTACCAAAAATAATGGGACAAAAGCTATCATATTAAAAATAAGTGAGGGGAGATAATATGACTTCTCCAAAATAATTGAAATATTGGAGGGAAAATGTTAAAATCATTATTTGGATTTTATTTGATTTTATTTGGAATTTTATTTGCCCTAGAAAAATTTGCACGTTTTAAAAATTGCATTTTAGGGGCCAAGAAAATGTTCATCTCGTTCTAAATATTCCATTTAGACACCGAAAAATTATTTTTGTATTTTTAGATTTTTATTTTATTTTATAGGAATTTTTCTGTCAGCTGAACTATTTAAAAAATTCATACTGACTGGGCCTAAGGCCCACCGAGCAGGCTTCCCGCCCGCACAAGACCGCCTCCTCTCAGCGCCGCCGCCGTGCTTAGCACAGACGCCGAGGAGAGTCCGCTCGGACTCCTCCCGGCGCCCTCGCCAAGCCAAGCCCCCCTTTAAATCTCCGCCGCCCGAGCCCCACCACCCCCGCCAGCCCGCCAGCTTGCCAGCGAGCCGCCGCCGCCCGCCCGCCGCCGCCGTCCACCACCACCCCGTCGCCGGAGCCCCGCCGCCCTCGCTAGCCCTGCCGGAGCCGCCCCACCCCGCCGGAGGTACCGCTCGAGTCGCCGGTTTTTTTTAGAAAAAGCACTTCGGGTTTTTTCTCTCCGGTTTATTTATTTAGAGAGCGTTCGCTCGTTCGTTCGTTTTAAGGAACGCGTTCTTCGTTTAGGTTCAGTTAACGAATGTTCGTTCGTTAAATTGTTCTTCATTTTTTTTATCGGATTTATTCCGCGATTTTCCTAATCGTGATTTCTGATCCGATGTTCGAACTAATATAACTTTTCGCTCGTTTATCGAAATCAGGCGATTCAAGCGCCTGGAGTTTCATCTCGAAACCCTCTTTCGGAATAACCAACTCAAACAAGTTTTTGCCTCTGTAAAATTTGACCCTAGTTCAGATTAGTAAACGGATCTTATTTCTTTCGCCGTTTGAGTTTCGTTGCTCGTTTTGGTTTGATTCTTTTTGTGAACCGGAGTTCTTAAGTTGAACTTTCTGGTCAGCCTCCTTCAGTTGAAGTTTTTCTTGGGCATCTTTGTCTGTTGCTTATGTATGTTATTGTTTGCTTGCAATAGAATTCCCGGAGTGCGAAGCGTGTTAGTACGAGTCTCTAGGATTCACGGATCATCGGCAAGGCAAGTAACACTTTGATCATACTCTTTTCATACCCGGTTTTTATGCATTAGTTCCAATCCTCAAACATTGCATTGATTAGGATGTCAGTAACTTGTGGGTTGGGAAGTAGTAGTTGAGGTAGAACCTATTGCCCTGTTGCTATCAAACCCTTGGGAGTTACTTCTACGTGTCGCTTATATTGCTATGCTATGCTATGCTCGTAGACGTGGTTTGGGTTTGAGAGTATTCCATGATAGATGTGAGATTGTTAATTAATGGTTTAACTTAAGGTGGCAACTTCAATACACAACTGGGTGGATTGAGGCACCTGGGGAACCCAGTGTTGTCTGTTTTATCTTTGGAAATCCCGGGGTACCCGTGTGATCTTCCTATGGACCGCCACCAGTGCTCAAAGGGGCTGAGTTTATTCATGCTAGAAACTTCCGTGTGCAGCCACAAGCTACTATGGGCTCTAGCATAGTTGAGTAAGTTACGTGAAGCTCTTGAAGAGGTAGATCAGCATGTAGTGGGTTTTGTAGGTTTGGTATGGTCTACCCGAGTAGAGAGTTAATGTTTCGAAAGATCGTGTCTCGGTCATCCTGTTCTCAAACACCATGTAAAGCGAGAAATCAACGGAGGCGATCGAGTCTTGTGGGGAAAAGTGCAAACCTCTGCAGAGTGTACAATCTAATCATGGTTAGCCGTGTCCCGGTTATGGACAATTTGAGTATCTAGTACTTGAGTATTCGCATGTATCTCATCACTCTCGATTAATATTGCTGGGATGTTAATTACCTTAATTGGGATTGAGTTGGGGTTATACCTTCTCAATGATGTTTCAACCACCATGATAGTTAAAATAAAGTATATTCCTTTGTTGTAGGGAAAAATTGGCTTTTCGCAAAAACTATAACCATAGAGCTTTCCACCAGCCAAATATTGCATGTAGTGATAGTATTATTCTTGCTCTACTGTGTTATATTGCCAGCATATTCCATGTGCTGACCCGTTTTCAGGCTGCAACGTATTATGTTGCAGACTTTTCAGACGAGGAGTAAGGTTCGATAGGTCGTTGCCGTACAGCTCAGCTATGCCGTTGGAGTTGATGGACTCACTTTATCGTCCAAGCCTTCCGATGTTATCGCATTAGATGGCCTTAAGCCATATTATTGTAATAAGTTCTCTTTTGAGACATTCGATGTAATAAGTGTGTGATTGCTACTCTGTTATAAATCCTTGATCTTGTGTGTGTCAGCATTACCGATCCAGGGATGACACTGAAACATAGAGACTTGACCATCTGAGGTCGGGTCGCTACAAGATGGTATCAGAGCACACGCTGAGTGTAGGACACAACCACTAAGATAAACCATAGGTCACTCTTCTCTACTCATTTCTGACTCCTCTCCATTTTTCCACTCTTTAGGATGACGGAGATGAAGAACAAGTTTGCACAACCGGATGAAGACACACCTTTTGGACGCCACTTGAAGGAAGTCACTAGGTACTTGAACATTGGAATACCAAGCTTCACCGGACGCATAACGCCACTTTACCGAGAAGAGGCGCTGGATGATTCAAGTACAAGTTCAGGAAGGGCGTTCTCACCAACTTCTAAGCCCATAGAGTTTTCTTTTGAAGCACCCACACGAGTCTTGGCAAGAGTATGGCAGCTCACATTACCATGGGACGTATTGGAGAAGTCTACAACAGGGAGCTTAAAGACACCATCTACCAAATATGTGGGCGCCGAGTTGAGCAATGGGAAGTAATCAGCACCAAGAAGGATAGATCCATTGCAGCTTTCATCCAGGAGCTAAACCAGCACATTCGACGTCAGGAGAACCAGATGTGTGCAGACATGATGGAGTTGAAGAAGGCGAAGACCAGAATCATCGAGCTAGAGGAAGAACTCAAGTTTACACGCAATGGATATGAGGAGGAAATCAAGATACTACTGGAGAAGAACGACGATCTAGTCAAGAAGATCGGAGTATTCATGGGAGGACCCACACCAAAAGAAGAGGAAGAAGATCCCACTTGCCCGGATAACTACATCATCATCGACGACACCGATTCCGATCCAAGTGATGATGACTACGAAGATGAAGCTGGAGCTGACATCATGGAGTCTTCCACCGATCAAAATTTCTAGATGACAACCATATATTAGTAGTATTCCCCCATGTAACTAGTAGTAGTTGAGCACTTTTGCGATAGTCCTAGATCATTTGTATGCCCTTGCTTGATTTATTGAGTGAAATGATTGTGTTTGCCTCATATGCATATGGGTAGTGTTTTCTCACTAGACCTTTTTTCTATTCTAATCTCTTCCATCTAAACCCTCAGATGCCTCTGAGATGTGACACCGGTTTTGTTTTCCCACCGAAGCTCACCCAGTTGATCCAGCAGCAAAATGCCTTGATGCAATTGCTAGTTCAGAACCAGGGCAACAACAACAACAATAACAACCCGCCGCTAGTGGACAATTTAGCCCGTTTCCTGAGGTTACAACCGCCGGTGTTTTCCGGTAGCACCGAGCCAATAGTTCTTGATGATTGGCTCGCCCGTATTGGAAGGAGTTAACCACGCGGGATGCACGGATGTTGAGAAGGTGCGCTTTGCGCACATCAATTGGATGGACCAGCAGCCGCATGGTGGGAGAATTACGGCTACTTTTCCTATAGCCAATGTCACTTGGGACCAGTTTCAACAAGCCTTTCGACGCCCATGTCTCAAGCGGAGCCATGCAGATGAAGAAGCGTGAGTTTCGCAACTTACGCCAGGGAACCGTCTTGTGGCCCAATCGTGGATGAGTTTAGCAAGTTATCACGCTATGCCCACGATGATGTGTCCACAGATGCATGAAGCGGGAGAAGTTTATGGAAGGGCTGAATGATGAGATGAGTATGCAGTTGATGGTGGCAACTTTCAACAACTACCAGGAGTTGGTAGACAAGGCCCTTATGATTGAAGGAAAGAAGCAGCAAACTGAGAGCCGTAAGAGGAAGTATGGACAAGGGAAGTACAACTCAGGAGCTCACCAGAAGCCTCGCTTAACCCCGAACTCGGGAGGACTTGTTCATAACCATGAAGGTCATAACCATACTGGAGGAGGATCACATAACCAAAATGGTGTGAAGAATGGGAATGGGAACGGAGTCAATAACAATCAGAACCGCTCTAACCTAGCTACACCCGCCAAAAGAGACCTAAGTCAAGTCACTTGCTTTAAGTGCGGGAAGACAGGGCACTATGCCAATGACTGCCCTGAAGGGAGGAATGGAAACGGAAATGGGAGTGCTGGGAAGAAGCCAAATCCATTCAACAAAGGACAAGTGAACCACGTTAACGTGGAGGAAGTTCAAGAGCAGCCAGACGCGGTAATAGATAAGTTTTTGGTTAAGTCATTTACCGCTCTTGTTCTTTTCGATACTGGTGCATCGCATTCATACATATCAAGGGGATTTGTGGATAAGTTTAATTTACCAACCCAAACCCTTAGGACCCCTCTTTTAGTGAGCTACTTTGGAGTAGAGTACATGGCTAGCAGATGGTGCACCAGATACCACTAACCATTGGGACGCATGTTTTTCCGTCGACCTAATCATCTTGGAGTCGCAAGGATTGGATGTGATATTAGGTATGGACTGGATGCCAAAGTATGGAGGAAGTATTGACTGTGCTAGCAAGTCAATTTACCTTACCACCCGGAGGAAAAAGGATTAAGTATGTATCTAGGCATGTGCGAATAGGAGCCAAGTGAATGCCCTCACGGAGTTGTACAAGAGGAAGTGCTCAGTAGTAAAAGATTTTCCGGATGTTTTCCCAGAGGAGTTACCAGGCATGCCACCGGATCGAGACATCGAGTTCCTGATAGAGCTATTGCCAGGTACAGGGCCAATATCCAAGAGACCCTATCGGATGCCCGCAAATGATCTGGAGGAAATTAAGAAGCAAATCAAGGAGTTATTGGAGAAAGGTTACATTCGAAGAAGTTCATTACCTTGGGGAGCACCAGTACTTTTGGTCGAGAAGAAGGATAAATCCCTGAGGATGGTCATTGATTACCGAGCCTTGAATGAAGTAACGATAAAGAACAAGTATCCCTTACCGATGATTAACGATCTGTTTGATCAATTGCAAGGAGCTAAGGTGTTTTCGAAGATCGATCTATGATCAGGATACCATCAGTTGAAGATTCGAGAGAAGGATATACCAAAGACAGCATTCACCATGCGGTACGGATTATATGAGTATACGGTCATGTCGTTTGTACTGACTAACGCCCCGGCCTATTTCATGAGCATGATGAACAAGGTGTTCATGGAGTATTTGGACAAGTTTGTTGTGGTGTTTATTGATGATATCATGGTATACTCGAAGAACGAAGAGGAGCACAAGGAGCATTTGCGTTTGGTTCTCGAGAAACTCAGGGAACACCAGTTATACGCCAAATTCAGTAAGTGCGAGTTTTGGTTGAAGGAAGTTGGATTTCTTGGGCATGTTATATCGGGAGAAGGTATAGCAATAGATCGATGAGTTCGATCGATCACCGAATGGTTGGCACCCACTTGATTGGCGAGATCCATGATTTCCTTGGACTCGCAGGATATTATCGGAGATTCATTGAGAATTTTCCAAGATCCCTAAGCCAATGACTGAATTGTTGAAGAAGGATACTAAGTTTAAATGGATAGAAGATTGCGAGGCAAGTTTTCAGGAGTTGAAGAAGCGTTTGACTACAGCCCGGTGCTAACATTGCGGATATACATAAGGAGTTTCAAGTGTATTGTGATGCCTCACGCTTGGGACTGGGATGTGTGCTTATGCAGACGGAAAGGTTGTTTCAGTATGCCTCACGACAAGCTGAAGCCTCATGAGTTGAACTATGCCACGCATGATTTGGAGCTAGCAGCGGTAGTGCACGCATTGAAGACTTGGAGACATTATCTTATTAGAAACCGTTGTGATGTGTACACGGATCATAAGAGTTTGAAGCACATTTTCACTCAAAAGGAGTTGAACCTTAGGCAGAGGAGATGGTTGGAACTTATAAAGGATTACGATATGAAGCTGCACTATCATCCAGGAAAGGCCAATGTCGTAGCAGGCGCTTTGAGCCGGAAGAGTTATGCTAATATCCTTGAAAGTAAAGGATTGCTTAAGGAGTTAGCTGAGGATATCATGGAACTTCGGTTGGAGATTCTCCCAAGAGGTTTCATTGCAACAATGGAGGTTCAGTCGACATTGTTGGACAAGATTCGAGAAGCTCAGAAGGAAGACAAATAGATTGCTGAGATAGAAGAGAAGATGAGCAAGGGTAAAGCCAAAGGTTTTCGCGAGGATGAGCACGATACCTTGTGGTTTGAGGACCGAGTTTATGTGCCCAATAACCCAGAGATCAGGAAGTTAATACTTTAGGAGGCCCATGACTCACCATACTCGATACACCGGAAACACCAAGATGTATTTGGATTTGAAGGAGCGTTTACGGTGGTGGTATGAAGAAGGATATTGCGAGTATGTAGTCGTATGTGATGTATGTCGAGAGTGAAGGCAGAGCATCGAAGCCAGCAGGACTATTACAGCCTATGCCGATACCGAATGGAAGTGGGATAAGCTTGGCATGGACTTTATCACGGATTACCGAACCAAAGCAGGATATGACTCAATATGGGTAGTAGTGGATCGTTTGACCAAAGTAGCTCACTTCATCCGGTCAAAACAACTTATACAAGTGCAAAGTTGGCCAAGATATATATGTCGAGGATCGTATGTTTGCATGGAGTTCCGAGGACCATTGTATCAGATAGAGGAACACAATTTACTTCAAAATTTTGGTATCAGCTACACCAAACCTTGGGTACCAGTTGGAGTTCGAGATCGCATTCCACCCGCAGACGGATGGGCCAGATGGAGAGAGTCAATCAGATTCTGGAGGACATGTTGACAGCTTGTGCGCTAGATTATGGCTCTAGTGGGGATGACAATTTGCCTTACGCAGAGTTCTCATACAACAACAGCTACCAGGCCAGTTTGAAGATGGCACTGTTTGAAGCTCTGTATGGACGCAGATGTAGAACACCTCTGATGTGGGATGAGGTAGGAGACCGTCAGTTGTTTGGACCAGATTTGATCAAAGAATCAGAGGAGAAGGTTAAACTGATCCGAGACAGATTAAAGATTGCTCAGTCCAGACAGAAGAGTTATGCAGATTCAAAACGCAAGGAAGTAACCTATGAAATTGGAGACAAAGCCTATCTGCGAGTATCACCCTTGAGGGGAATGAAACGTTTTGGAGTTAAGGGAAAACTAGCTCCAAGATTTGTAGGACCGTACCGTGTTTTGGAACGGATGGGAGAAATTGCCTACAAGCTGGAGTTACCTGAAGGATTGTCAGGAGTTCACGATGTGTTCCACGTATCGCAGTTGAAGAAGTGTCATCTTTGAGATGGCGATATACCGTTAAGAATCTGATTGCCCTCGAGGCGATTCGGTTGGATAGTAATCGACCTATGAGGAGAAGCCGGTAAAGATTCTTGACTTTGACAACCGAGTCACTCGCATGACAAGGTTATCAAGTTTTGCAAAGTTCGATTGGAGCCACCATACCAAGGAAGAAGCCACACAGGAGCGAGAAGATGATATTCGCAAGGACCATCCGCACCTATTTTCTAGCCAACCCGAATCTCGAGGACGAGATTCATCTTAAGGGGGGTAGGTTTGTAACATCCCAAATTTTCAATTTGGAATGTTATACATAGGTCATCTATGCATATCAAATTTTATTGCATCTTCGTTCCGCAATCCTCGAAATCCTAAGCAACTCAAGGACCCTCGGAGAGAGTTGGGGATTTTCCAGTTTTCATATTTGATTTTATCAAATACTGAGAACGAGGATTTTTTATTTTAATTATTCCTCTCTCCGGAAAATATTTCATATTAAAAATAAATGAGGGAGATAATATGACTTCTCCAAAATAATTGAAATATTGGAGGGAAAATGTTAAAATCATTATTTGGATTTTATTTGATTTTATTTGGAATTTTATTTGCCCTACAAAAATTTGCACGTTTTAAAAATTGCATTTTAGGGGCCAAGAAAATGTTCATCTCGTTCTAAATATTCCATTTAGACGGTGAAAATTTATTTTGGTATTTTTAGATTTTATTTTATTTTATAGGAATTTTTCATCGTGAAACAATTTTAAAAATCCGGTACTGGCGGGCCTAAGGCCCACTGAAAGAAGTTGACCCGCCGCCTCACCGCCTCCTCTCACTGGCCGCCGTGCTTGGCACAGACGCCGAGGAGAGTCGCTCAGACTCCTCCCAGGCGCCTCGCCCAAGCCAAGCCCCCCTTTAAATCTCCGCCGCTGAGCCCCCACCACCACCACCCAGCATTGCCGCCCCACAGAGCCTGCCAGCCAGAGCTGCCCGCGCCCGCCCGCCGCCGCCGCTTGTCGCACCACCCCACCCCGTCGCCGAGCCACGCCGCCCCTCGTTAGCCCCACGAGCCCGCCTACCAGGGGAGGGCTCACGGAGGTACCGCCCGAGTCGTCGTTTTTTTAAAAAACCACTTCGGTTTTATTTTTCTCTCTGGTTTATTTATTTAGCGAGCGTTCGCTCGTTCGTTCGTTTTAACGAACGCGTTGTTCGTTTAGGTTCAGTTAACAAACTTTCTTTCGTTAACCTGTTCATCGTTTTTCTTTTTATCGGATTTATTCCACGATTTTCCTGATCGCGATTTCTGATACGATGTTCGAACTAGTATAACTTTTCGCTCGTTTATCGGAATCAGGCGATTCAAGCGCCTAGAGTTTCATCTCGAAACCCTCTTTCCGAATAACCAACTCAAACAAGTTTTTGCCTCTATAAAATTTGACCCTAGTTCAGATTAGTAAACGGATCTTATTTCTTTCGCCGTTTGAGTTTCATTGCTCGTTTTGGTTTGATTCTTTTTGCGAACCGGAGTTCTTAAGTTGAACTTTCTGGTCAGCCTCCTTCAGTTGAAGTTTTTCTTGTGCATCTTTGCCTGTTGCTTATGTATGTTATTGTTTGCTTGCGATAGAATTCCCGGAGTGCGAAGCGTGTTACTACGAGTCTCTAGGATTCACGGATCGTCGGCAAGGCAAGTAACACTTTGATCATACTCTTTTCATACCCGGTTTTTATGCATTAGTTCCAATCCTCAAACATTGCATTGATTAGGATGTCAGTAACTTGTGGGTTGGGAAGTAGTAGTTGAGGTAGAACCTATTGCCCTGTTGCTATCAAACCCTTGGGAGTTACTTCTACGTGTCGCTTATATTGCTATGCTATGCTCGTAGACGTGGTTTGGGTTTGAGTGTATTCCATCATAGATGTGAGATTGTTAATTAATGGTTTAACTTAAGGTGGCAACTTCAATACACAACTGGGTGGATTGAGGCACCTGGGGAACCCAGTGTTGTCTATTTTATCTTTGGAAATCCCGGGGTACCCGTGTGCAGCCACAAGCTACTATGGGCTCTAGCATAGTTGAGTAAGTTACGTGAAGCTCTTGAAGAGGTAGATCAGCAGGTAGTGGGTTTTGTAGGTTTGGTATGGTCTACCCGGAGTAGAGAGTTAATGTTTCTGAAAGACTGTGTCTCGGTCATCCGGTTCTCAAACACCATGTAATGCGAGAAATCAACGGAGGCGATCGAGTCTTGTGGGGAAAAGTGCGCAAACCTCTGCAGAGTGTACAATCTAATCATGGTTAGCCGTGTCCCCGGTTATGGACTATTCTGCGTATCTAGTACTTGAGTATTCGCATGTATCTCATCACTCTCGATTAATATTGTTGGGATGTTAATTACCTTAATTGGGATTGAGTTGGGGTTATACCTTCTTAATGATGTTTCAACCACCATGATAGTTAAAATAAAGTATATTCCTTTGTTGTAGGGAAAAATTGGCTTTTCGCAAAAACTATAACCGTAGAGCTTTCCACCAGCCAAATATTGCATGTAGTGATAGTATTATTCTTGCTCTACTGTGTTATATTGCCAGCATATTCCATGTGCTGACCCGTTTTCGGGCTGCAACGTATTATTTTGCAGACTTTTCAGACGAGGAGTAAGGTTCGATAGGTCGTTGCCGTGCAGCTCAGCTATGCAATTGGAGTTGATGGACTCACTTTATCTTCCAAGCCTTCCGCTGTTATCGCATTAGATGGCCTTAAGCCATATTATTGTAATAAGTTCTCTTTTGAGACATTCGATGTAATAAGTGTGTGATTGCTACTCTGTTATAAATCCTTCGAGTACTGTGTGTGACAGCATTACCGATCCAGGGATGACACTGAAACACAGAGACTTGACCATCTGAGGTCGGGTCGCTACAATAAGTCATGAGGTATAACACTAGCACTAGCACCCATATCACATAAGCCATAATAACAATGATCTCCTATTTTAACAGAAATAATAGGCATGCCTACCACAGGTCTATGTTTATCTTTAGCACAAGGTTTGGCAATTCTAGCAGTTTCACCGCAGAAATAAATAACATGCCCATCAATATTATCAGCCAAGAGATCTTTAACAATAGCAATATTAGGTTCAACTTTAACTTGCTCAGGAGGTGTATAAGTTCTAATATTGCTTTTACGAACCACAGTTGAATCTTTAGCATGATCCTTTATTCTAACAAGGAAAGGTGGTTTCTCAACATAAGAAGTTGGAACAATAGGATCATTATAAGTGACAGTCTTTTCTTCAACTTTATTAGGTGCAACTAATTTTACTTCTATGGGAGGATGATATTTAAACCACTTCTCCTTGGGGAGATCAACATAAGTGTCAAAATATTCACAGAAAGAAGCTACTATCTCAGAGTCAAGTCCATATTTAGTGCTAAATTTACAGAAAACATCGGTATCCATAAAAGATTTAACACAATCAAACTTAGGTGAAATACCTGACTCCTTACCTTCGTCGAGATCCCAATCTTCAGAGTTGCGTTTAATTCTATCCAATAAATTCCATTTGAATTCAATAGTCTTCATCATAAAAGAGCCAGCGCAAGAAGTATCGAGCACGGTGCGATTGTTATCAAAAAGCCGAGCATAAAAACTTTGAAGAATTATTTCTTTTGAGAGCTCATGATTGGGGCCTGGATATAACATTGATTTAAGCCTCCCCGAAGCTTGAGCTATGGTTTCTCCTTCGCGAGGCCAAAACTTATATATATAATTGCGATCACAATGAACAAGATGCATAGGATAATACTTCTGATGAAATTCCAATTTCAATCGTTTATAGTTCCATGACCTCGTATCATCACATAGCCTATACCATGTCGATGCATCTCCCTCCAAAGATAAAGGGAAGACCTTCTTCTTAACAACATCATCGGGTATACCTGTAAGCTTAAATAATCCACAAACTTCGTCCACATAGATTAGGTGCTCATCAGGATGCTTTGTTCCATCTCCTGCAAAAGGATTAGCTAGCAGTTTTTCTAACATACCTAAAGGAACTTCAAAGGGATCATTTTCATTTTCAGTAGGTTCAGTAGGTTGAGGAGCAATTCTCTGCTCTACTGATCGGGGTGAAGATACCCCCAAACAAGCCCCTCAGAGGATTACTTTCCATAGTAACAAGTGATAATAAATTTCAGCACACTATATAATTTTTTTCCTTGCCAAATTCCACCTACCAAAGGCGCTTCACTCCCCGGCAACGGCGCCGGGAAAGAGTCTTGATGACCCACAAGTATAAGGGATCTATCGTAGTCCTTTCGATAAGTAAGAGTGTCGAACCCAACGAGGAGCAGAAGGAAATGATAAGCGGTTTTCAGCAAGGTATTCTCTGCAAGTACTGAAATAAGTGGTAACAGATAGTTTTGTGATAGGATAATTTGTAACGAGCAACAAGTAACAAAAGTAAATAAAGTGCAGCAAGGTGGCCCAATCCTTTTTGTAGAAAAGGACAAGCCTGGACAAACTCTTATATAGAGAAAAGCGCTCCCGAGGACACATGGGAATTATCGTCAAGCTAGTTTTCATCACGTTCATATGATTCGCGTTCGGTACTTTGATAATTTGATGTGTGGGTGGACCGGTGCTTGGGTGCTATTCTTACTTGAACAAGCATCCCACTTATGATTAACCTCTATTGCAAGCGTCCACAACTACACCGAAAGTATTAAGGTAAACCTAACCATAGCTTGAAACATATGGATCCAAATCAGCCCCTTACGAAGCAACGCATAAACTAGGGTTTAAGCTTCTGTCACTCTAGCAACCCATCATCTACTTATTACTTCCCAATGCCTTCCTCTATGCCCAAATAATGGTGAAGTGTTAGTAGTGGATGTTCACATAAC
This sequence comes from Aegilops longissima, assembly GCA_021605205.1. NCBI lineage: Eukaryota > Viridiplantae > Streptophyta > Magnoliopsida > Poales > Poaceae > Aegilops > Aegilops longissima. The sequence goes on from CM038680.1 coordinate 383,526,229, forward strand.
ACCACTAGAGGATGGACAACATACATCTCATCAAAATATCGAATGAATACCAAATTCACATGATTACTAATAGCAAGACTTCTCCCATGTCCTCAGGAACAAACGTAACTACTCACAAAGCATATTCATGTTCATAATCAGAGGGGTATTAATATGCATATAGGACCGGAACATATGATCTTCCACCAAATAAACCAACTAGCATCAACTACAAGGAGTAATCAACACTACTAGCAACCTCAATCCCGGGGTTGGAGACGAGAATTGGATACAAGAGATGAACTAGGGTTTTGAGAGGAGATGGTGCTGGTGAAGATGTTGATGGAGATTGCCCTCTCCTGATGAGAGGAGCGTTGGTGATGAGCGATGGCGATGATTTCCCCTACAGAGGGAAGTGTCCCGGCGAACAGCTCTGCCGGAGCCCTAGATTGGTTCCACCAAGGTTCCGCCTCGTGGCGGCGGAGTCTCGTCCCGAAAGGTTGCTTATGATTTTTCCCTTGACGAAAGACTTCATATAGTAGAAGATGGCCACCGGAGAGCCAACGGGGGGGCCACGAGGCAGGGGGCGCGCCCTGGGGGTAGGGCGCGCCCTCCACCCTTGTGGCCAGGTGGGGCCCCCTCTGACGTACTTCTTCCGCTCAATATTTTTTATTATTTCCAAAAATAACTTTCGTGGAGTTTCAGGACTTTTGGAATTGTGCAGAATAGGTCTCTAATATTTGCTCCTTTTCCAGCCCAGAATTCCAGCTGCCGGCATTCTCCCTCCTTATGTAAACCTTGTAAAATAAGAGAGAATAGGCATAAGTATTGTGACATAACGTGTAATAACAGCCCATAATGCAATAAATATCGATATAAAAGCATGATGCAAAATGGATGTATCAGTGGATTGTAAATCTGACGCCCCTCAACAAGTAGGAAACGAAGCACACTCGTTCCCCCTGGTTGGATTGGGGAAATTTTCCGCCAGGGCTTCACCAGAGAAGGAAGTCAATCCTGCCCGAACAGGGACTAGATCCGCGGGGAGGAACGAATCCCTGCATTTGAAGCTTAACCAGCTGATCTTGGGATACTGAGCATCTCTCCCAATCGCCTTTTTCGGAGCCGTGGGGGCGGGAGGAAGAGTTGGGAACGCTAGCCATGTTGGAATGATTTCTCCTGGAAAGCTCTAAGAATTTTCCGCTGGATGTGGAATGGGATCTGAGATCTAATCTCTTTAAATAGATGCCTTTCTTGCATGGCCGGGGTGTTATGTGCAAAAAATACCCTGTCCTCTCGTATTTTCTCGACATCTGGAAGCAGAAGCAATGGAGGCACATAAGCCGAGGGGCATGACATTAAATCACAAGCCAAATACAGCTCTCTAAGTTAGGTGCTTTGAAGTAATCAGAGGAGGAACCCGTCTTGCAATGCCGAAGACAATCTACGCGTTGGATACATCGTCATTGAAGCCTGGTTCAGGGGCTACTGGGGGAGTCTTGGATTAGGGGATCCTCGGGCGTCCGGCCTATATGATATGAGCCGGACTGATGGGCCGTGAAGATACAAGACGGAAGACGATCTCCCGTGTCCGGATAGGGCTCTCCTTTGCATGGATGGCAAGCTTGGCGTTCGGATATGAAGATTCCTTTCTCTGTAACCGACTTTGTACAAACCTAGTCCCCTCTGATGTCTATATAAACTGGAAGATTTAGTCCGTAGAGGCAATCATAATTATACAGGCTAGACATCTAGGGTTTAGCCATTACGATCTCGTGGTAGATTAAATCTTGTAATCCTCATATTGCTCAAGATCAATCAAGCAGGAAGTAGGGTATTAACTCCATCGAGAGGGCCCGAACCTGGGTAAACATCGCGTCCCCCATCTCCTGTTACCATCGAACCTATACGCACAGATCAGGACCCCCTACCCGAGATCCGCCGGTTTTGACACCGACACCCGCCTGGCCTTGGTCATCATGGCTCACGTCACAGGAACCTCACGAGGTGCCCCTCGCCTTGATCTCTCCACTCCTCGCGAGCCAGCCTAGTGAGGCTGCCCCTGAGGAGGTCTTGTGTCGCCCGCCTCGTGAGTCTTGGCCCCTCGCGAGGGTCTTGAGTGTTCACTTGTGAAGATGGTCGTACGAGGCCGTTAGTGGAGCCACACCGTGGGCTGCAGGCAGGCAAGTCTGGGGACCCCCGTTCCCAGAACGCTGACAGCCTCAATCGCCCAACAAAGAGCCACCCGAAGCACAGGCTACTACCACAATTCGACGATGAGGTCCTTGAGCCAATGCCGCCAAGGTATAACCCTGCTGATGAACCCGACCGACCACCACACGGACGGGACAGAGCAGCCACTTATGCTGAACACCAGCCTGCACCACCCCGCCGTCAAGGCAAGGAGGTAGCGGCTCCGGCCTACACCTACGACTTACGCCAGGACCTGGACAATAGAGCCGGTCAGGCTATATCAATCTATGGATCAAGGGGCATGCTCCAACGGGGGATGAGGGCCATCAAGCCCGGCGCGATAAGCACAATCTCACCCACGCCGAAAACCGAACACGGATGTCGTCCGAACTCCGTTGTGACGTTGCCAGATTGTGACAGCCTGGTTTTTGCCCTCTCGTATTTGCTTGATTTTCATTTGAAAATTTTCTGAAACTTGGAGTTCTTGAATCTTTTCATATGGACTTAAACACTTGGGCATCCTTGTCTTTCACTCAAGTGCTTCACTTCCCTCCTAAATCATCATTTATCTTCTGATTCACCCCAAAATAATCTTTGGAATATTTTTCTTAAATGAAAAATATTCATTTTCTCTCAGAAACCCTAGCCAGATCAGTTTGCTTCAAAGCAACCCTAATTTTTATGGCTCAGAAAAATCTGAGATAATTCATAAATATTCCATGAACCCTAGGGCACCTTTCTCAGCAAAAATATTTCATCACTTTTTGGAATATTTTTGCTACAGAAAATATTTTCTGTTCTAGACAAAAATGGTGGTTTCTACAGCAACTAGCATTTTACTTGCTCCATTTGACCTGAACTTTCTTGTGCATCTTTACCTTAGTAACTCATGACTAGCCTCCAAAGCACAGCCTCAAACTCTCAATTGTTTGACCACGAATCGCTCAAAGTTCTTGATCGAAACTTACCCGGTTTGTAAAACCTCTCATCGCACTGGTCCATACCAAATCATGGTAACACTCAAAACTACCACGAACAACATGCCAGACATCAAGTTTATGCTTAGATCGGCCTGATGTCATAGTTCACGCGGTGACCACGTTCGTCTAGGAGTGTTGGCATGCGTGTCGACGCGCTCTGAGCATCACCGAGAGATCTGTTCGCGCGTGCTCGCTTCCCTCGCCTGCCCGAGCGTGCCAAACCGCGCCACCATCTTCGTCTCTAAGCCCTTAACCTCCCTCTGGCGCTCGCCGATGCCGGAGCTCGCCGCAGCGAGCACGGGCAAGGTCCGGCCAGCCCAACAGTGCGGAGCGCACTATGCTCGTCACCATCCTCTCGATCATGTGCTCGTCTCTGTCCGCCCACAGTTGCCACGTGACCTTCGTCGCCTTCTCCCCCTCTCACTGGCGCCGCTCGTCGCCGGGCGCCGTGGACAGGTGTCCACAGGCGGAGCCCAAAACCCCCTCGTCGCTCGCCTATAAATAGGGCCACCCCCAGCCTCCTCGAGCACCATCCAGCACTCCCACAGACTCCACGATTGCGTAGGAAGCCTTAGCCCGGCCGGGCAGGCCTCGGGCCGCCGTCCCCGAGCTCGAGCTCGCCGGCGATCCCCTCTGGTCGCAGCGGAAGCTCTAGCCTCTCCCAGGCCAGGGCAACCCCTCCAGGGCTTCCGCCTCTCTCCGGTGAGGCCGTCTCGCCCGCATGGAGCCCCTGGAGTGGCCTCCGTTCGTCGTCTTCCTCAACCCCGGTAACCACCGCGTTCTGCCTCCGCTTGCGAGCTTGTTTCCGATGTCGTCCGACCACCCCTAGCCACGCTACGGGTACGGGCAGGCGCGCCATCGTCCCCTCTCTAAATCCCTCCCTCTCATTTTGGCCAAGAAGCCCTTGTCACCGGCGAGAGCTCCAGCGAAGTCGTGGCCTTCTTTGTTTCTTTCTCCCCCTTCCCCCACCTGACTAGCGGGGGCCGCTAGTCAGCCACTCTGTACGTGCGCGAAGCGGTACGAGTGGTGGCACCCTGAGCTTTTACGCCTTCGACGTCCCCCCCCCTCAGTTGTTTATTTAAATTCAAAATCATTTATATTCCAGAGAGCTTCAAACAGTTATAACTCTTCAACCATAAGTCCAAATGAATTGATTCTTTTTGCATTGTGTTCTTTGAAAAGAAATCTAGCAGCTCACTAAAGATGAGATTTTTCTGAGCTGTTTAGAATTTCTGGTGATTTTTAGAAGTGTTCTTGATATTTGCTTTTTGTGTTTAAATTTATTTTCAGAGGGTGAGGCTTGTCTTGAGGATCACCAGAAGGCTTGTGAACCTCATCTGCACTAAGGCAAGCCACTGCAACATTTTCATGGTGTCATTTCAATATTTGTGGTTTTTCTTACTTGAATGAAATGATTAATCCATGCATTTAAATAACTATTGTGTTATTTATATTCTGTTAAATATTTGTTAGTTAATAAGCTTGATTTACAGAGTGTTTGAAACTAGTTAGTTGGTAGGGCAAGTTAAGATTTATTTGTGGTGATGTTAGCAATGATTTTTGTTATGCATGTTAATAATTATTTAAAGTTTTGTTCTTGCATACATAAATTGATAAAAAAATTCTAGAAAATATTCTACTAAATACTTGTTTAGTCATTTTACTTGCCTTACAGAATGTTTGAACCTCACTTAGTTGATAAAGAAATTAAGAATTGTTGATGAAATCTTTTGTTAAGCATATGAGAAATTTATCGGAGTTACGTTCTTGCGTGAGAAATTAATAAAACTTGTTGCAAAATATTTTGGTTAAGATGTGAGTCACTTTGAGCAGCAATAGTAATATGAGTTGTTAATTTTTATGCTTGGTGTGTATATGGATGACATCGGTCATTTTTATTATTTAGCGATGCATGTGTGGTTTGCATTTCATGGCATGCGATGACACCGGTCTTTTTTATTTTAAGTTGAACCTGAATATAACTCAACTTGAATATATCGTTGACTGGGTCATGGTGCCGCTGAATCGAGTTTCTTTCGGTGCAACCACATTTGCCTTTTGGGAAGGCCTTGATTGGTCCATTGACATGGCCTCGGTGGTGCCTCCTACTAGGGAAGGTTATGTCGTGCTTGCCCTGGCCCGATGGCAGTGCATAATCTTGTGTGCTCGTTGATGAGATTATGGTACCGACTCCCGAGTGGGATTGTTTTGGCCACGACGGTGGTCGGGTGTCTTTAGACACGGGCCACCCAGACCAGATCCGTTGGGGATTGGGTCGGAGTGGCGGGAGAGTCTTGTGGCAATAGAAGGGTTTTGTCGGAATGCCGTTGGTCCACCCGAATGGGAGTGCAAGGCCATGGGTTCCGTGGTGTGGGTACAGTGTGCTACCTCTGCAGAGTGTATAATCTATCGATAGCCGAGTCCACGGTCACGGATGCCTCGTAGTAGGTCCCACCATGAGTCAACGTTTAATAAAAATTGCACACTAAGCTATGAACTTTGCATAGTTGATGGATGGCAGAAAGTCCATCGAGGCATTCGGGACCAGACATTGGTCGTGGTTGTGATCGTCGTAAGGATCACGGGTTATTCTTGTTAAAGACCACGTTGGTGGTTTGCTTGGGATCCGAGGATGATCACGGTTGGTAAGTTGTCCCGAGGGATGTTCGAGCATGATCACAGCATGTTTGACATATAGTGTTGCATTATTAATAATTGGTTAAATATCATGATATTGTTTGCCATTATGATTATGCCTGTTGTGAGCTTGCAATTACATTCAGTGTACTGACCTGGCGTGTCATGCCAGATTTCAGGAAAGTATCATTGGAGAGGAGCGCTGTTTGAGTCTAGATCGTGTCCGCATCGGTGTCCCTGTGAGATGGAGCTTCCGCCGCGACGTTATTCCGCTGCCACGTAGTTGTTCGGATCGAGGCCCCTTTATGTTCACTAAATAATGTACATATTGTTCAACCACACCGAGTGTGCCGCTTGGCCTCGAAAATTGTTGTAATGTAGACTCTGTTCCGCTAGCATCAATAAAGCGGTTATTTTTCTGTACCAAGATGTTGTGTGTTGCCAGAAGACATGGTCTCTGGGCTGGCAATGCATGGTAAACCGGTCGCTCTGAGCCGGGGTGCCACACAGATATAGAGGTGTCGCACACCCCTTATGATTTACCAATGAGGTAATGCAGCACCAGTTCCCAGAAGGGTTTAAACCCGTGAACATTGAATCATACGACGGAATGACATATCCCGCGGTATGGATTGAAGACTTTCTTCTGCATAAACAGGAAATTGGAAATTGAGTTTGAAGTTCTGTTTGGATGATATGAATGTATGCCCCAGGAGATAAGTACCTTAATTCTGAGCATTATTTCTGTTTCACAACTGCAGATGATGACCCTTACGAGTCTTTCCTTAAAGGTTGGAAACCATCATGACCCGACAAGTGATCATGATTACCCAAGATCTGAAGGACATGATGAAGCATATTCACCTTGAAGGAGATGCAGTCTACAAAGGCTACCCCTTCATGCATAAGGGAGTGGAACTTTGGTATGTGGAGGTACACCTCCACCATTTGAAAGGAGTTTGCCCAAAGATGACGGGGCAGTACTTTTTCATTTCACGTGTGCCACAAGCAAATTTCTTCGATGCTGTTCGTGAAGCAGCCATGGAAGCCATACGCCAGATCGGAGAAATACTTGAAGCAAGACTCCGTTATACTCAGGAATACCTAAGCGAAGTGCACACAGAGATGATGGAGGTAAAGCTCAAGGCCACCACGATGAAACAGAAGATTGAAGATTTCAAGGCGCATGTCGCACAATTCCAGTGGGACTGAAGAATCCTCAAGGAGGAAAAATGAATAAAGTTGGAAGTAATGTCTGACCATACCGAACCATGTGGGTGGCAGCATTTCTAATAAACTTTTTGGAATTTGGATTCACGAAAAATGATTAAGGATGTAATGAAAGATTGATATGAGAATAATGAGATGTTATGGATAAACTTGTGCATTTATTTTGGTCATAGTACTCTATAAAACCACAGGATCAATGAAGAAAGAAATGTGTTATCCATGACGGTCCATAGAAGGAAGCTGGACAAAATAAGTTGAAATTTTGCTTTTGATATGATGGTATGAAGAAACAGAGTACTACTGGATTTAAAGGAGGTGTAACAAGAGGGTTACTCAAGGATGAGTTAAAGCTGCACTAGTGTTGAAGTGGGCCATAACCCACGGGCCGAGGATTTTGAGAAGGAACCGTTGTAACCTTGATAAAGGAATAAATTTGGAAGAATCGTGATCCAATCAGCCTACGTTTCGTAGGAGGTTACATAAAAACACGAGAGTGGTGAGGTAACGATAGATGTTTTGTTTGGCATGCGAAACCATGGATTTATCTGAACTCAGTTCGAGAACAAGAGAAATTCTGCAATGCTTGTGAGTATGCCCAAGTGTTAGAATACGTGATTCGATATTTACGTATGTGGTAATGATTCAAGTACGGGATGGATTGGCCCCCATACCGGAGACTTCTATCATGAACTATCATATGTTGATGGAAAATCAGAGAGACTTGACAAAACTTAGAAGAGTGTCGACGCTATAAGCCCTAAAACCATAGAATGGTAGGACGATGGAACCCCTTTACAGGCAACTGATGCCAATCGTAGGTTATACGGTGAGGTTCAACCTAGACCGTTTTCTGCAGGAGAAGCCATAAATGGTAGACCACCATGAGTGTTTCAATAGTTATTTAGAATGGACAACGACCCATCAGCTAAGAAGATCCAGTCTCGGACGAACTTCAACTTTGACGAACTGACCCAAGCTTTTGAGGAAAACTCTATGCTTCTGACAGAAGAGCTTTAATGGAGGAGCTATTGTAAGATATGTGAAGAGACATACATTGTCAGCCCTCTAGAGGAAATATCTGAGTTTATTGGAACCATGACCTTGTTTTTAAGTGTGGTAGCACCCCTGACCTTTCTGACCAAGACATTTGCTAGAAGACCCCAACCCCTAACCTTTTCTTGCTAGCCTCTTCGAATCTCGAGGACGAGATTCATTTTAAGTGTGGTAGGTTTGTAACATCCCAAATTTTGGAATGTTAATATAATTAATTGAATTGTTTGTTTGTTTGCTTGAGTGAATTAAACTTGAGTGAAATTTGAACCCTTTCAAAAACTTTTGAATGAGAGGGAATAAAATGACTTTCCCCTTCTCCGATAAATTCAAATTCATCCTATTAAAATCAATGAGAGAAGATGACATGACTTCTTCAACTATAAAGAATTTGAACGGAGTTCTGCAATTTAATTCTTTCAAATATTTGCACTTGCTTCTCTATTTTTCTTCCCCGAGAAATACCCCGAAAAATAAATTCTTGCAAGCAAGAAAGAGCGGAAGAAAATGACCCTCCAAAATCAGGGGCATTTTTGAAAATATTTGAGCCAAGAAAAACCAAAGTTTTTATTTAAAAATTATTTGCAAAAAGAAATAAAGCCTTTAGGGATTTTCTGAAAAACATTTTTTTAGTTTTTATTTTGGCCGTGGAATAATGCTCAACATCTACATTTTATTTTTCTGATAATTTTAGTATATAAAAACTCTTTATTCCGAATTGATTTGATTTCCCTTTTTATTGTTTTAGTTTCCTAATTTTAAAAATAGGAATGGAATCGTTTTTATTAGGAAAAACCTGGCCCATTAAGCACTTTCCTATTCTAGCCCAACAAGAGATCATCTCCTTCCTCTGTTTCCTCTCACGTTCTGAAGCTTTCCATATCCATGAAGACAGAATCTCCACCTTCCCGATCTCCCTCGTCTTTCCATCCCAGCGCCTCCCGAGACCGCCTATAAACCCCTCCCTCTCCTCGTTCCATTTTTCCCATCACCACGCCCCTCCTGCCCGTAGCCTTCTCGCCACCGTCCTCCTTTTCCTGCCTAGAACGTTCACCAGAGCTCTCCTGGAACCTCCCCATCACCCAGCGCCACCTCCCCAGCGCCGACCCCTCCTCCGCCACCCCACCTCGCCCGCGACCTCGCCCCCTCGCCGGAGCAGCCCTCCACATCGCCGTCTCCTTCCTGCCATCTCGCCTCACGTCTGAGTAACTCCGTTTTCGTTTTCAGATTTATTTCCGTAACAGATTTAGTTCCGTTCTTGTTTAGCTTATAACTTTTGATCTAGAAGTCCAATTTATGCTGATTCTTTTTGCGTTAGATCACAATTTTCTTGTAGTTTCCAAAAATATATAATTTGTCTATGTTTGGATTTATAAAAATTGAGTTAGATCAGATTTGAATTAAAGCTTGTTTTGCTTATTCCGGGAGTTTCATAATAGATTTTTATTTAATTCTTTTTGCTCCTAGTTGCTTAATGAAATATTTTCTGTTTAGTTAACATAAAACCATGATTAGGTGATGTTAAGAAATTTTGTTATATAAAACTATTTTTGTTGTTATTTGAAGTAGGAAAACTTTGAGTTGTTTTTTCTTTAAGTTTTCCTTTGGGTTTTCTTTGTTGGTTTTGGTGTGTTACTTTGTTATGTTATGTTATGCTATGTGCTTATTATAGTTATTGTTTGCCTCGGTAGAATTTCCGAGTGCAAAGATTGCTACTCTGAAACCCTAGTTTTTGAAGATCGTAACAAGGCAAGTTCACTTTGACCATGCTTTTCTTACCTATGTTTTATTGCATTTAGTGGCACCTTTGCAACCACCCCTCAGTAGTGTTATTGAATCCTTGTAGTTGAGTAGTATGCATGAGGTAGGAACCCACCCCCTGTTACCAAGCCCGGGACGATATTTTATTTAATGCTACGCTATAGTAGACGGGGTTTGGTATGAGTGCTCGGAGTGGTGTGAGAATGGAGGCTCTCGTCAATGGCGACAACTCCATGATGGAATCTGCAAGGACTGCATCTTCAAGACCTCAAGACTTCAAGACTCGAGACAAGAATTCAATACACACTCTTGGGTGAAGGCGGTTGTGGGCACCTGGAGAAACCAGTGGTTGGCGGGATGCATGGAGAAGCGCCATGACATCTTGCGAAAGCTTCACCCAGACTCAAAGAGACGGAAGAATACTTCATGCCGGAAGCTTACCTCTGCAACCGCAAGTCATTATGGGCTCTGGCTTGGTTGACCTTAGTTGTGACTCTGGCTGGGGCGGTACTAGCAGATGTAGAACTACGGTAGGATGGGTTGAGTACGGACGGTGGTCGAGGAACTCTTTGGAAGACCATGTTTGGTCATCTTGTTCTCAAACACCCTGAAGTGCGAGAACGTAAAGAGAGGATCGAATCTTGCGGGTAAAGTGTACAAACCTCTGCAGAGGGTTAAAACCTAATCGATTAGCCGTGTCCCGATTCACGGACAATTTGAGCATCTGGACTGGATCTATCTGGAACTCTCAACACGGATGATAACTTAATTGTGGGCAACTTATGATGATTTTGGGCTATGAGACATCGGTTGGCGGAACCATGTCATGTTAAAAACTCCATAGTACAGACTTCATTTATGCCTTTGATGTAGGGAAAATAAAACCAGCTTTTACGCAAACAAAACTCAGATCTGAGCCACAAAGCCAAATTGCATATAGTATAGTTTTACCATCTGTTTATTCATGTTGTGATCTTGCCGGTACATTCAATGTACTGACCTACACGGCTGCAACGTATCATGTTGCATATATTTCCTCGACGATGTAAGAGTTACGTTACAGGGTTACGGTCTGCACTCAACCTGCCGATGGCATTGATGGGACTCCACACCCGTTTGATTGTTTCCGCTGAGTATTATGAGGTATATATCATTTTACGTTATTTATACATGTGATTGCACTTTGATATATACATTGATGTCTTGTGTGTGCCAAAGATCTTGATCCGAGGATGCACAAGAACCACGAGGCTTGACCGTCTGAGGTCGGGTCGCTACAACGACACTGGTTAAACAGCCCCCCAGAGAACTCCATTGGTAGCTGGGAAGATCTGGAGGATGCCTTTAGAGACAACTTCCAAGGTACCTATGTCCGGCCTCCGAACGCCGATGACCTTAGTCATATAGTCCAGTAACCCGGGGAGTCAGCCCGCAAACTCTGGACTAGGTTCTTAATTAAAAAGAACCAAATCGTCGATTGTCCGGACGCCGAAGCCCTCGCGGCCTTTAAACATAGCGTCTGTGATGAATGGCTCTCCCGACACCTCGGGCAAGAAAAGCCGAAGTCCGTGGCAGCCCTTACTGCACTCATGACCCGCTTTTGCATGGCAGAAGATAGTTGGTTGGCTCGTAGATGCAACAGTACCAGCGACCCTGGCACCTCCGAAGCCAGAGATGGCAATGGCAGGCCACGACGCAACAAACACAAGCGTAGAAGCAACAATGAAGATACCGAAGACACGACGGTCAACGCCGGATTCAGTGGCTCTAAACCCGGTCAGCGGAAGAAGCCATTCAAAGGAAATAGGGACGGCCCATCCAATCTAGACAAAATACTTGATCGGCCTTGCGAGATTCATGGTACCCCTGACAAGCCAGCAAACCACTCCAACAGAAATTGTTGGGTCTTCAAGCAGGCCAGTAAGTTAAATACTGAACACAAGGGGAAAGGGCCGCCAAGCGAGGACGATGATGAGCCCCGCCCACCGAACACAGGGGGTAGAAGAAATTTCCCCTGAGGTAAAAACCGTGAATGTGATATATGTCACTCCTATCCCCCCAAGAGGGAGTGCAAGCGCACACTAAGGGACGTCTACACCGTAGAGTTGGTCACCCCAAAATTCAACCCCTAGTCGGCTTGCCCGATCACCTTCGATCGTAAGGACCACCCGACCAATATCTGTCATGGAGGTTCGGCAACCTTGGTCCTAGATCCAATCATCGACGGATTCCATCTCACCCGAGTCCTCATGGACGGCGGCAGCAGTCTTAACTTGATTTATCAAGACACGGTCCGCAAAATGGGTATTGACCCATCAAGAATCAAGCCTACTAACACCACCTTTAAAGCAGTGACACCCGGTGTCGAAGCCCGCTTACGGGTTCATTAACACTGGAAGTAGTCTTCAGCTCACCGGACAACTTCCGAAGCAAAGACTTGATCTTCGACATCGTCCCCTTCCAAAGTGGTTATCACACACTGCTTGGACGAACCACCTTCTCCCGCTTCAATGCAGTCCCGCATTATGCTTACTTAAAGCTCAAAATGCCTGGACCTCGTGGCATCATCACAGTCAATGGAAACATGGAGCACTCCCTCCGTACTGAGGAGCACACCACGGCCCTTGCAGCCGAGGTGCAGAGCAGCCTCATCAAGCTGAACACTTCATCGGCCATCAAGCCTCCGGACACTGTTAAACGAGTCCGTCCTACCCTGCCCAAAGACAACCCGGTGAATCCGGACCTAGACTAGCAGTCTCGCCTCCGTCGGTCGCCCCACACAATCGTGGTATATGTACCGCGTGTGCATAATTACGCACTCAAAATACCCTAAGCAACGACGGAGGCACACTGCGGACAAGGTCTATAGTATGGCTTGACCATACTTGACCTTAACCTTTTTCTTTTAATCCTTTTCCTCATATTACAGGTTCTTTAAAACCTAATTACTTTATGATTGCACAAGGTCCCTTTCCCAGGCCCCTTCCATATACACAATCGTCAAAGGATCGTCACCAAGGCGAAAGCGGTGCAGACGTGCGGCAGGTCGTCCAAGGGATCTTCAAGACTACCTTTTCTTTTTTTAGGACCTATATACAGCTTTCCTCGTTTACAAATACTCGACATGTAAAATAGCCTTGAGGCTTATGGCATTATCTGTAAACAACACGTCTTGACGTATCAATCAGACTATAATGGAAACAGGTTTTTACCAACTCCTATTCGGTATTGGTCTATTTGATAATCTGTATTCCCTTTTCACGTCAGATTGGCATATACACTTTGCAACGGCTTGAAATGTCAGGGGCTCTATTCGGCCCCACATATTTTCAAAAAAAAAAGTCCGGACACTTTTTAGAGTATACCTTGGCGTCCCGAATATTGCATTATATGTATCGGCTCCGAATCATGTCTTTGGTCAATAGTTGGGTTGCCCGGCTCCTGTGGTTACTACCTTACGTTCCGCGTGTTCGGCTAGGGTAGAAAAGGGAGAACTACTATGATTGTGCTTCTGGTTCGTACGGTCAAGCACCTCAGTAGAGAAAGCCGAAAACTGACTGTCGTGATACGGCGAGAGATGGTCAGTGATTCAGTGACTTATTATAAATCTCTTGCAATTTCTTCTGTATTACACGAAGGGCTGGCCTTCATCCAGTCACGCTCCTAAGGCATCCCTGTTCGGATAGCCGCATACGCACCAGGAGCTAGTACTTAGTCCCAATGTGAAACTCCTATGGCTAAGTGAAAGTGATAAAGCCGCATGATCTGATTGCCTGGTTCGTTACGTAGACACCTCCTTTATGGACCAAGATGTTGGGTCAAGTGTGATCACGTGCTATTCCGAACACCCCCCGTAGCATCTACATGGGTGTTGAAGCCGACGACTGGTAAACTTTCAGGTTTAAAAATGGCCGCACAGGAGGAAAGTAATTTCAGATAAAAGGCAAAAAATATATTATAAAGCCTTGGTTCACAAAACAATCTCTGGACAATCCGGATACATTCACTCGAATATAATATCCTTTGCGCATTGGCCCTCTATTAACCAGGCACCCTCCAGGACATCGTCGAAATATTGCTCCGGCTTGTGGTGGCCCTTGCATTCGGGTGGGCCCTCGGTCGCCACGATGGTGGCCTTCATCTTCGCCCAGTGCATCTTGACACGGGACAAGGCCGTCTGCGCACCCTCTATACACGTTGAGCGCTTTACAGCTTCGACTCGGGGCAGGGCGTCGGCGAGCCGCTTGACCAGGCCGAAGTAGCTGCTAGGAATGGGTTCGGCTGGCCACAGCCGGACTATGATGTACTTCATGGCCAAGACGAACATCCGATGCAGCTCCGCCAGCTGCATCATCTGGTTGTTCAACAGTGTTGGACCCTCTGACACCAGGTACTGTGACCAGAAGAGCTTCTCCATCGTGTTCCCCGCTTGGGCCCAGAAAAACTGCGCGGCATCGGCAGCGGTCTTCGGAAGATCTGCAAAGGCGTCTGGAGAACTCCATAGTCGAGTGAGCAAGGAATATTTCCGACTACCAAATTTACTCTTCAAAAGAAAGGGCTTACCAGCCGCTATTTGTTCGGCCTGCTTGATCTCCTCGCGAGCCACCCAAGACTCGGTCCGCGCCTCCTTGGCCTCCTGGAGAGCCTTGGCGAGATCGACCGCTTGGGCCTTATTCTTCTCCTCCAAGGCCTCGCACTTGTCGGCGGCATCCTTGCGCTCTTGCTCCACTTCAGTCACCCGCTCCTCATACTGGCGGCGGGTGACCTGCTCAGCCTTCAAATATGCAGCCTCTTTGCTCACTCATGCCTGCTCCTTGGCTTGGGCGAGGGCGCTCTTCAGGGTCTCGACCCGACCGCACTACCTACAATAATAATCAGGGCAACACACGAGCTTAAACTCCGCATTGGCATATTACTTCAAGTGTGTAAATAATTTTTCAAACATACCTTGCGCCTCATCGAACCGCTTGTTAATGTGGACGATATCGTCATCCACCAGCTTCAGCTTCCGCTGGAGTTCGGACACTTCAGTGGCCTGGGCGGTCGCCGCTAACAGGGAAGCCTGTTTACCAATAGAAAAGTATGTTATCTCCTGCGGTTATTATTTGATCCTCTGTTCGGCCTTTTTCAAAACCTAACAGAGTCTCAGGGGCTACTATCTATACACAGGCATGTTTTCCATATGAAAAGCGGCATAGAATATTACATCGCATACCTCGAAGCCTGTTAGCAGGCTGGTGAAGGCTTCATTCGTCCTGCTCTTGGCGGACTGAACCTTTTTAACCACCACACCCATGAAGGTGCAGTGCTCCTCCACGATGGAAGCACGTTGCAGTGCCTCCATCAGTGTGTTCGGCGCCTCCGAAGTAATGGAGGTCACCGTCGGAGTTGGCGCTCCCCCGCCCCCTCTTTTGAAGGGGGTTGCTTGCTTGATTCCGGAGCCACATGGGTCTCTGGAATGGTGTGCGGCTGGGGGCCGGACTAGTCAGGGCCCTCGCTGTCAGTCTCCATGGGGGTTGTACCTCCCATGTTTTCGGCAACCGGGGCATTACCCTCTGGCGCCGTCTTGGCAGCCTCCCGCACCTCTCCGTGGCCCGGAGAGGCCCTTTGGGACAACACTTCGATGTCGTCCGTGGTGGTTGGCGGGGAGGCTCGTGGAGGCGTCTCGCTCTCCACCATCTCCGGTGCCAGAGAGTTCCCCTCAGATGATGATGGTTGAGGGAGGTCGCGGGCCGGACTGAAATGCATAAAATAATAAGTCATCCTACAACATAAAAGGTCGAGTATATGTAAAGCATCCTTGGATACTTACGATGCGGCCTGGGGCTTCACCCTGGGGCGCCGCTCGGGGATGGCTTCGGCATCTGAATCCGAGCCATCCGAGAGGGATATCTTCCCTCTCTTGGATGCCTCCGCCTCCTGGTCTACGGAGGCCGCCCTTTTCTTCTTCCTCCCCTTAAGGGGAGAATCGCTTTGTACCCCCTCCTCCTCTTCGTCTTCATCTCCTTCGTGGAAGGAGGGAGCTTGGGTCTCTCCGGACAGAGCGTCTGAAGTACCACTACGGCAGAGGCCACCTTTGGCCTCCTTGCTCTTCTTCTTGGCCTTCTTCTCCGGCGCCTGATACGGCACCGGGACTAGCATCCTCGTTAGCAGAGGAATGGCTGGGTCTTCGAGTTGCGGAGCCGAACACTTGATCCGCTCCGCCTTCTTTGTCCAGCCCTGATGGAAGGATGGAAGGCTCGGCATACCCTTTGATTTGTGAAATAAAGTTATGTTCGGAAACTAAATGCTTACCGGGGTGGCCGGATGCGTACTATCGAGGCCGATGTCATCGGTCGTCTCCGGCCATGTCTTCTGGGCCTTGAAGAGCAGCTTCTAGATCTCTTCATGTGTTGTGTTGAAGAATCGCTGCAGGGTTCGCGACCCTTCCGGATTGAACTCCCACATATGGAGAGGCCGACGCTGGCAGGGAGGATCCGGCGGAAAAGCATCACCAATCACATCAATGAGACTGGTGTTCTTCTCTATCATATTTTTGATGCGCTTTTGCAGCATCATCACTTCGTCGGTCGACCCCCAGTCCAGCCCTTGTTGGTCCACGATGCGAGCCGCATTTGGGGTCCAGATCTAAACTCGGGAGTGGCCGCCCATGTGGCGCCGCGAGGTTCGATGATGTAGCACCACTCCTGCTGCCATACCTTGATAGTTTCCATGAAGGCCACTTTGGGCCAGGTGGTGTTGGGGAGCTTGCTCACCATGGCGCCGCTGCAGTCCGCGTGTTGACCGTCAACCACCTTCGGCTTCACGTTGAAGACCTTGAGCCATAGGCCGAAGTGTGGGAGGATTCGGAGGAGCGCCTCACACACGATGATGAATGCCAAGATGTGGAGGAAGGAATTGGGGGCTAGATCGTGGAAATCTAGCTCGTAATAGAACATGAGACCGCGAACAAAGGGGTGGAGGGGAAACCCTAGTCCGCGGAGGATGTGGGGGATAAACACCACTCTTTCGCAGGGCTCGGAGTGGGGATGACTTGCTTTTTGGCAGGAAGCATGTGCGCAACGTCCGCAGCCAGGTACCCCGCCTCCCGGAGTTCCTTGACGTCCTTCTCCGTGATGGAGGAGGCAACTCACTTGCCCTGAGAGCCGGATCCGGACATGGCCGAAGAGGTTGGTGGCGGTGGGCACGATTGAAGCTTGGGCGCTGGTGCTTGAGGATGGGGAAGTAGAGGAAGGAAGAAGGCGTGGGGTAAAAATATGGATCTTTATCCGCTTATATAGGCAGTGAATATCAAGCGCCCCCACAAGCCTTAAAACTCGCATGTTCCCAAGGGGTCGTGCGAATGGCACGGTTGGATTACCCAAACCCGTATTGATGAGGATCCCGTAATAAGCGGACGCAATATATGTTTTGATAAGACGTATCAATAGAGGTTGCACCTCAAAACGCGAAGCGGGAGGTCAAAAAACGGTTCGAAATGATAAAGAGGCCAGACGTAACGTTTCATCGAAAAGGCTGTCAATAGATAGACCTTATTTTGATTAAGTATTATGCCCTTGTGGTTGAGGGTTGTGACTGTTATACAGAGCCGGATACAGTTCTCTTATTCAGAAGACTACTTTGGAGTATTCGGAGGAGGAACCCGCCTTGCAATGCCGAAGACAATCTGCGTACCGAACACATCGTCATCGAAAGACTAGTTCAGGGGCTACTGAGGGAGTCCTGGATTATGGGGTCCTCGGGTGTCCGGGTTGTGTGATATGGGTCGGACAGATGATCCATGAATATACAAGATAGAAGGCCTTCCCACCTTGGCGTGGATGGCAAGTTTGGCGTCCGGATGTATAGTTTCTTTTCTCTGTAAACTGACTCTGTACAACCCTAGGCCCATCTGGTGTCTATATAAACTGGAGGGTTTCGTCTGTAGAGGCTATCAGAATTTATATAGGCTAGACATCTAGGGTTTAGCCATTACAATCTCGAGGTAGATCAACTCTTGTAACCCCTATACTCATCAAAGTCAATCAGGCAGGAAGTACGGTATTACCTCCATTAAGAAGCCCGAACCTGGGTAAACATCGTGTCCCCTTTGTCTCCTATTACCTTTGATCTTTAGACGCACAGTTAGGGACCCCCTACCCGAGATCGGCCGGCTTTGACACCGACAATACTCGCAGCCTTCCCTTAAGGGAAAAGACAAAATTGGACATGTGGAGCAGCCAATGGCCGAACGACACTATTCCAACGGACGGAAATTGAGCACAATGGTAACATTCCTTGTGGAGCAAGTAATGCTAACTCCTCAACATGAAGAACAACATCTACTGCTGGCAGGTATTCTGTCACGCCCAATATGCGACCCTATCCAAAAGGAACTCGACGGTTCCACCAAGGATAGACCCGCATATTGAAACGCTTTTGCAAGGTGGATATCATTACATCAACATTACATAATAGATGGGGATACATACATAAGGCACAAATGCCACAAGGATACATCAACATCATATACAAGATCAACATCCGACTACGGATGAAACATAAACAGAAGCTCAAACGACATCCACCCTGCTAGCCCAGGCTGCCGACCTGGAACCTATCCCCTGATCGAAGAAGCAGAAGAAGAACTCAAGACAAGCAAGCATCGCTCTCGCGTCATGATCATCGCAAACCTGTACCTGCAACTGGTGGTGTAGTAATCTGTGAGCCACGAGGACTCAGCAATCCCATTACCATGGGTATCAAGACTAGCAAAGCTTAATGGGAAAGGAAGGGGTAAAGTGGTGAGGTTGCAGCAGTGACTAAGCATATATGGTGGCTAGCATACGCAAATGAGAGCGAGAAGAGAAACAAAGGAACGGTCGTCAACTAGTAATGATCAAGAAGTGATCCTAAACTCCTACTTACGTCAGACATAACCCAGAAACCGTGTTCTCCTCTCGATCAACCCCAAAAGAGACACTCACGTTACGCTTTACGGTTGGTGTATTTTAGAAGAGTTTGCTTCAAGTTTACTACAACGGATATTAACAAATTCCCATCTGCCACATAACCGCGGGCATGGCTCTCGAAAGTTTATACCCTGCAGGGGTGTCCCAACTTAGCCCATGATAAGCTCTCGCGATCAACGAAGGATATTCCTTCTCCCCGGGAAGACCCGATCAGTCTCGGAATCCCAGCTAGAAGACATTTCGACAGCAATAAAACAAGACCAGCAAAGCCGCCCGATGTGCCGACAAATCCCGATAGGAGTCCCACGTACCTCGTTCTCAGGGCACACCGGATAGGTCAGCCTACGAGTAAAACCAGCCCTCGAGTTGCCCGTGGTGGCCCTTGAGTCTGCCCGTTTGGACCAACACTCGAAGGAGCACCGCCCGGGGCTAAAATAAAGATGACCCTCGGGCTCCGAAACCCAAGGGAAAAAGGGCTAGGTGAGGCAAATGGTAAAACCAATGTTGGGCCTTCTTTGGAGGAGTCTTATTCAAAGCGAACTGTCAAGGGGTCCCATAAATCACCCGACAGCGTTAGGGGCGCAAAATCCGGGAACATAATACCGATATGACGGAAACTAGGGCGGCAAGAGTGGAACAAAACACCAGGCATAAGGCCGAGCCTTCCACCCTTTACCAAGTATATAGATGCATTAATTAAATAAGATATCTTGTGATATCCCAACAAGTAAACATGTTCCAACAAGGAAAATCATCTCCATGTTCCAACAAGGAACAAACTTCATCTTCACCTGCAACTAACAACGCTATAAGAGGGGCTGAGCAAAGCGGTAACATATCCAAACAACGGTTTGCTAGGAAGGGTGACAATGGGTTAGAGGTTCATGGCAATTTGGGAGGCTTGAGCAGCAAGTGATAGGTAGCGCAGCATAGCGATAGAACGAAGCAACTAGCATAGCAATGATAGTAGTGAGATCCAGGGTAGCGGTCATCTTGCCTGAAATCCCGCAAGGAAGAAGAACGAGTCCATGAAGAAGACGAACGGATGAAGCCGAACCAAGCGTAGACGAACGAATCCTCACGATCGCAACGAATCAGGAACTAACAAGAAGAAGCACACAACATGGTAAACACACCACACATGAACAAGGCATGATGCGCAACCAAGCATGATGCATGACAAAGCTACATGAAGCTACTCATGGCAAGAGATGATGCATACAAGAGCAACACATCAAAGCAAGTTTAAATGAGGCCGGAAACAACATAGAACAATTCCGGTAAGTCCTCATATGCAAATTTCGAAATTGGTCCAGATCTAAATAAACCTTATGTTCAAGTTGTTAAACAGCAAGCTAAGATGCACCACGATGATCTACACGAAATTCTAGTCAAGTTACATATAAAGTTCATTAGATTCGGAGCTACGGCCTAGAAGATATGAGCAAAACAAGATAAGCATGGCATTGATGCAAAATGCACCCAAACATCAAGCAAACACCCCAAAGCAAGGATTCAACATGATAATATGAAGCTACATGCAATTCTAAGCAAGTTTCATATAGAGCACACTCAAAACGGAGCAACGGTGCAACACATACACCCTATACAAGTTATGACAACAATCTGTCCAAAACAGCAACTAGGCATATTGCAAGCACCAAAACAACAAGCTACAGCATCTTAACATGAGAACAAAAGGCATGGGCATGAAGTACAGGTAAAGAACAACAAAACATGAACACTGAGCTAACTCCAGAAATCGCTAGAACATGCTCAAAAGGACATGGCAAGATTGCAAATAATAACAGGTTCAGACTTTGCAGAAATAACATCAGGTTGCAATGTTTAGAGCTATCAAACAACATGCTACAGGAACTTATCACGGCACAAAAAGGCATGGCATGAATCTACTAATTGCATAGAACAAAAGTCCTTTACTGACCATAAGCCAAAAAGGATCAGAAAATATTATGGCATCAATGTAAACATGGCAAGTTATATTACAGATTCATACATGGCAGGAACAACAATAAGTAGGCATGTTGGTGAGCTTGAACCACTCACCACAGAGCAATACATGGCATGGCAAGGCACCTCACAGTAATAATACATGGCATAGAAGCTATACATGGCAATAGCAAGTTCATAGAGTGCATGGATCAACTACAACAACCTTGGCAAAATTGAATAACATGTAAACAATCTGCCAGGAAACATTTTATAGCAAACGTAGAGCTCGATTTACTCAAGCTATGGCACTCCATAATTGCAAACAAGGGCATGGATAGATAGATAAAAACCATATGTTCAAAACATCCTTACTGAAGTATCTCAAAATAATCATGGATCTCTCTGTAGCATCAAGTTTACATGGCATGAAAATATCAGCAGAACAGGGGCTGAAATCAGTAACATCATGAAGCCTAGTTTGCATGCTTGTGCTAGTCACCATAGAGATCACAAAAAAACATGGCATACACCCCTGAAAATATGGCATGGCGTAGTACAAAACACATGTAGAACTCAAGTTCATAGGGTGCACACATCAACCATGGCAAAAATGACAAAAGTGCATGTTCTGATAAGAATCTGAAACTAACGTCACATAGCACTCTTCTAACAGCATTTCGGGCATCAAGACGAGCTCAAATGTAAATGATGCAATGAGATGAAATGATGTACTCATCGATACGAACAATTTGACATATTATACGCACAAAACGGAGAAATATGCAGAGAGTTATGGCATGATGCAAATGCAACAAAATTACTGACAGCAAAAGACTTAGGGGATTTCGGGGGAGAGGAAAGTCAACCTCCTCTTTTCAGATCTGGATCCATGGCGGATCCGAGGATGGCGGCTGGGCTCGCCGGAGAGGAGGACGGGAGGCGGAGAAGGAGCTCGGGCCGGCAGCTGGGGACGCGGCGACCTCGGGCGGCGCGAGAGGAGGAGCAGGAGGGGAGGCGGGAGGCTGGCCTTGGGCGTGTGTGCCAGGCGACGGACGAGGGAGAGGAGGCAGGCGGCGGGCGCAGGTCGCCAGCAGCGGAGAGAGCAGTCTGTGGCGGGGGGTTCCACGAGGCAGCGGTGGGGAGGCGAGCAGCAGGGCAGACAGACGGGCGGGCGGGGGACGGGCGGGCGGGGCCCGGCCGTGGGCTCATGGCCCATGATGGCGCTGTGGAGCCTTCCACGTGGCGGCTCCGGACTGGTTGGGGCGCGGCGGCGGTTGGGGCGGACATGTCCGGCGGCGGGGGTTTTTTCCGGCGGCGCGAGGTGGACGAAAGCATATATTGATGTGTGCACCCTATGAACTTGAGTTCTACATGTGTCCGGCGGCGGGGGTTAGGAGGAGAATTCATCCGCGAATTTGGAAGGGGAAGGCATATATATATATATAGGTAGAGGGAGCTAGGAGAGTCCAAATGAGGTGCGGTTTTCGCCCACACGATCGTGATCGAACGACCGAGAGCATGGCGGGGAGTTAGATGGGTTTTGGGCCACTTTGGAAGGGGTGTTGGGCTGCAACAAAAGAGGGCTTTACGGTTACCCGGTTAACCGTTGGAGTATCAAACGACCTCCAAATGGCACGAAACTTGACAGGCGGTCTACCGGTGCTATACCAAGGCCGCTTGACAAACCTCATTCCATTCCGAGAAAGTTTAACACCCTTTACGAAAAAGAGGTAAAAGGGGCGCCGGAGACATAGGAGTGCGGATTGCAAAAGCGGACAACGGGAAAATGCTCGGATGCATGAGACGAACACGTATGCAAAATGAGATGCACATGATGACATGATATGAAGAGCAGATGATGACATGGCAAAGTGCAACACGCAAGCACATGACATGGCAACGACGGCGAATAACTGGCAGACACCTGGCGCATCGGATCCGGGGCGTTACATATTCACTCAAAACATAAAGAGATTTCTCTCAGTCTTGCATAGGTTTTGGGCTAAGCATCACAACGGATCTAAGCTTCAATAACCTATACCCCTCTTAATAGTACGGAGGTCCATAACTCAAATGAACGAAAGAAGAACAACGAAACGAATACTATGTCTTCACATTGTCTTTGACTTCCATTCGCTGCAGTCAATTTTCTTCGGACAGAATCTCCGAACCAGTTGCTTCACATCAGCGATAAATTCTCGAGTGGTTAACTCCTTCACATCAATCTTCTCGCCTACATGTTTTCAACAGATGTAGCTCATTCTTCTCTGCAACGCAGATATTCTTCGGTGAAGTTCCTCGAACTTGACACTGGACACAGCATACTCTTCGGTTCTGCATAGACTATTTCTCTCTGTGTGCACTAGCAAACAAATCATTGCATGCTTGTTTCTGTCAACAATCTCTAAAACACAAGAGGGCAAATATTGCACCAACAGGCTTGATCCCTAGTATCGACTATGTTCTGAGATTGATGTTGCTATGACTTTGCTATGCTTAATGCTTGTCACTAGGGTCCGAGTGCCATGATTTCAGAGCTTAACCCTTTACGTTTTCATGAATATATTTGTGTTCTTGAGCCGATCTTTCAAGTCGTATGCACCTGCTATGTGTTATGATCCGCATACCCCAAGGTGACAATAATTGGGATTCTTTCCGGTGATTACCGTAGTTTGAGGATTTCATGTATTCACTATGTGTTAATGCTTCGTTACGGTTCTCTATTAAAAGGAGGCCTTAATATCCCTTAGTTTCCTTATGGACCCCGCTGCCTCAAGAGGGTAGGACAAAAGATGTCATGCAAGTTATTATTTAAGCATGTATGACTATATATGGAATACATGCCTACATTACATTGATGAATTGGAGCTAGTTCTGTGTCGCCCTAAGTTATGACTGTTACATGATGAATGTTATCCAACAGTATCACCAATCCAATGCCTACGAGATTTTCACATATTGTCTTTTGCTAAGTTACTATTGTTACTACCACTGTCACAGTTTCTACAAAATTATTGATGCTACTGTTACTATCATTGCTCTCACTATAAAACTACCATACTATTTTGCTACTGATCACTCTGATGTAGATATTTAGTCTCCAGATGTGGTTGAATTGACAACTCAACTGCTAATACTTGCAAATATTCTTTGGCTCCCCTTGTATCGAATCAATAAATTTGGGTTGAATACTCTACCCTCGAAAATTGTTGCGATGCCCTATACTTGTGGGTTATCAGAACTGTTGCCAGAACGCCTTCTCCGCTTCATGTCCCTCCCGCTCACCTAATTGGTGGGCGGTGTCCGATGCACTCTTTGGGAGATCCGCATAGACCTCTCCGGAGTGCCACAGCTGGGTGAGCTCGACGAACCGCTTACTGCCAAACACACACTAAAGTAAAAACGGCTTACCCGCGGCAATCTGCTCCACTTGCTGGAGCACCTCACGGTTGGCCCGGGCCTAGGTCTGGAGCTCGTCATACGCTAGACGGAGCTTCTTGAGATCTTCGCTAGCCTTCTCCTCCTTGACCTGAAGGGCATCGCGAGCATCGTACACGCCCTTCAGGGTCTCCTCCGCCTCCAGGACCACGCCTTGGTCCTTGTCCCTAGCCACCTTTTTGGGGGGCTATGTCCTTCTCAGCCTTGGCGGCCACAGCCTTCTGCTGCTGGGCCTCCTTCTGAGCTTTCGACAGCTCGGCTTTGATCCCCTCAAGCTCGGCCATAGTAGTTGTCATTAAAACAGTTTGGCATTAGCTTTTAATTCAAATAATCTCTCTTTGCTCAAAACAAATTTGACGCCACCTCGGATTTATAGCTGATAACCCACAAGTATAGGGGATCGCAACAGTTTTCGAGGGTAGAGTATTCAACCCAAATTTATAGATTCGACACAAGGGGAGCCAAAGAATATTTGAAGGTATTAGCAGCTGAGTTGTCAATTCAACCACACCTGGAGATTAATTATCTGCAGCAAGTAATCAGTAGCAAATTAATATGATAGTTTTGATAGTAGTGACAGCAGCAGAACGGGATTGGTACTCAGCCCTCGGCGGTTCGTCAAGCGAACCCCAGAACGGGATTTTGCAGTGGTAAGAAAAATTCTCTAGTGAGATGGTAAATGGATTATCATAAAGTATAAACGACACCCTAGACTCACGGGGATGGAATTTAAATTCTTTGACAATTTATTCAGTGAGAATGTGGCGTTGTTCACACTTATCTGAAATGTAGGGACCGAGACCGGCATTGTGAACATATTGCTCAAATTCCTCCTTAATGCCCACACGCACCATACAATCATCGCAAGGCCATAAGCATGTTTCAGTGGCGGCATCTCGTGTGGAACTTTCACTTGGTTCAACGTAAGACCGGCGAGCGGAACTGTCAATAGTAGATGCCCCCGAGGATCGCCTCCCCGAAGAACTCCTTCCAAATAGGTTCATCATGTTCGTGTACAATTTCTGAAAAATTTTGGGTGACAAAATTTTGTCAACAAAACTTTATTAAATTGATACCAACTACTCATAGGGATGCATAGAGGCCATAACAAGCATTCAAACTACTTAGAACTCTAAGAATTCAACATGCAAGCTCATCTACAGCAGCACAAAGAGTAACTAATTATTCAAAATATAAACCGCTAAAACAAAAATTAATTGGACAAACGGTGGAGTCACATACCAAGCAACAATACCTCGAAACAGTTTCGAAAACGGAGCTTCGAGCAAAGAGATCGAAATCCGCGGGTTTGAGAGCAAGAACATGCGAGAGAGAGCAATGGAGATTTTTTCTGGAGGTAAGTGATGATGTGGTGTGAAGAGATAAGTGAGGGGGGCACGTGGGGACCACAACCCACCAGGGCGCGCCTGGGGGTCCTGGCGCGCCTAGGTGGATTGTGCTCACCTGGTGCACCTCCCTCTGATATTATTTGCACCAGAAATTCAGAAATATTCAGCAAAAAATCGTATTAAATTTTCAGGGCATTCTGAGAACTTTTATTTTTGGGTCATTTTTTATTGCACAGAAAATTCAGAAAACAGACAAAACATGGCATTTTATTTTATTTAACTAATAAAAAAGAAAACAAAAGATAGGGATAGAAGCTAGTGCTTACTAAATTCATCAACTTCATAACGCTCAAAAATGATCCATTAATAAGGTTGATCAAGTCTTATTAACAACCACTTTCGATTAGCATGAAATCGAAGAACTTTCGTAAATCACTAAGTTACCTCAATGGGGATATGAATGTCCCCAACAATAAGCATTTCATATTTCTTTTTTATAGTAGGTAGATGTATTTGAAAACTTCCAATAGTGATTGTCGGAGATTTTTCAGTAACATTAATACCATCCACTTGGAATTGTTTCATCGAAAAGTGCACCGTATGCTCATTACCATTGATATGAAAAGTAACCTTGCTTTTATTGCAATCAATAACAGCCCCTACGGTATTCAAGAAGGGTCTACCAAGGATAATCGAACATGTTGTCGTCCTCACATAAAGCAGTTTTCACATAATTCTTTTGATAGAGCAAGGTATAGTTGGTATTCTCGGATCTCCAAGTTTTTTAGGTACTCCATCTTTAAAAGTGTAATTAGCAAACATAGTGGAGATTTCAGCTTCTGGTATTTTTCTCTTATTTGTGATTATGTATTTCACGTACTTTGCATAAGGAGGCATTTTCAAGATATCAGTCAAGCGAGTACGCAAAAAAACTGCCTCAGCATTTCAGCAAAGCGTTCAAATTCTTCATCATCTTTATTTTTAGTTGACTTAGGTGGAAAAGGCATAGGTTTTTGAACCCACGGTTCTCTTTCTTTACCGCGTTTTCTAGCAATGAAGTCTCTTTTATCGTATCTTTTATTCTTAGGTTGTGGGTTATCAAGATCAACAGGTGGTTCTATCTCAACATCTATGTCTAGTTCTTTATTATTTGGTTGAGTATCTTCATGAACCTCTTCATTATCTTTTTCATTACCACTAGGTGACTGTTCATTACCAGATTGAGTTTCAGCATCAGAGATAGAAGTTTCATTATCATTATCAGGAGGTTTTTCTATTTCGAGTTCACTAGAAGTATGCAAAGTACTATCATTTTTCTTATTCTTTTTCTTTCTAGAAGGAATAGGTGCATCGGTGTTTACTCTTTGTGAATCTTGTTATATTCTTTTAGGGTGTCCCTCAGGATAAAGTGGTTCCTGAGTCATTTTACCTCCTCTAGTTGCAACTCTAACAGCAAAGTCGTGTATATTATGATTCATTTCATCAAGCAATTCTCTTTGTGATTTAGCAACTTATTCTAACAGAGTTTGAACCATGGAAGCATGTTTTCCAACACCTCTAACATCATTTGATATTCTAAATAACAAGTCACTCAAGCGAGCAATCATATCAGAATTATATTTCAATTGTTTCATAACATTTGCATTGAAGTGATCTTGTTTTCTAATATAGTTTTGAAACTCATAAAGGCATTGGCTAGGGTGCATATTGTGAGGATTGTCATTATCATTGAACTTCATTAAGGAATTTACCTCTACCACCTTAGGCAGTGGTGGTGTATCAATCCCATGTATTTCTTCAATAGGAGGTAAGTTGTTAACATCCGCAACTTTAATACCTTTTTCCTTCATAGATTTCTTTGCCTCTTGCATATCTTCAGGACTGAGATATAATATACCCCTCTTCTTCGGAGTGGGTTTAGTCGGCGGTTCAGGAATAGTACAATCATCATAGTTTTTCAATATATTATTCAATAATTCTTCAGCTTGCCAAATAGTTCGTTCCCTGAAAACACAACCAGCACAACCATCTAGGAAGTCCCTAGAAGCATCGATTAGTCCATTATAGAAGATATCAAGTATTTCATTTTTCTTAAGAGGATGATCAGGCAAAGCATTAAGTAACTACCAGAGCCTCCCCCAAGCTTGTGGGAGACTCTCTTCTTTAATTTGAACAAAGTTAAATATTTCCTGTAAAGCAGCTTGTTTCTTATGAGCAGGAAAATATTTTTCAGAGAAGTAATAAATCATATCCTGAGGACTACGCACACAACCAGGAGCTAGAGTATTGTACCAAGCTTTAGCATCAC
This sequence comes from Aegilops longissima, assembly GCA_021605205.1. NCBI lineage: Eukaryota > Viridiplantae > Streptophyta > Magnoliopsida > Poales > Poaceae > Aegilops > Aegilops longissima. The sequence goes on from CM038680.1 coordinate 383,554,058, forward strand.
CCTTTAATGAGAAAGGAAATAATCTGAGAATAAAGTAATAACAAGTTTTCTCATCATGAGTGAAAAGGGTGGCTATGTCATTCAACTTAGTAAGATGTGCCACAACAGTTTCAGTTTCATAACCATGGAAAGGATCAGATTCAACCCAAGTAATTAACTCTGGGTCGACAAAGAATTCATAATCCTTATCATCAATAAATATAGGTGAAGTAGCAAACTTACAATCATATTTCATTCTAGCATTCAGAGATTTTTCCTTATACTTGCATAATAATTTCTCTAGATCATCCCTATCCTTACAAGCAAGAATGTCTCTAGTTGTCTCCTCATTCATGACATAACCTTCTGGTACCTTAGGCAACTCATATCTAGGAAGGCTAGTTCTAGTAGGTGTTTCAGGAGTTTCAGTTTCAAGCTCAACATCAGATTCAACAACATCATGTTGTATCACTCTAGCAATTTATTCATCAAGAAATTCGCCAAGTGGCACATCATCATTATCAAGCAAGGTACTAGCATCATCATAAGCATTATCCATAGCAGAAGTAGCATCATCAATAACTTGCGACATATCATAATTAATAGCATGTGGTGGTGTTGCAAGTTTACTTATAACAGAAGGTGAATCTAAAGCGGAACTGGATGGCAGTTCCTTACCTCCCCTCGTCTTTAAGGGAAATATCTTTGTCTTAGCATCCTTCAGATTCTTCATAGTGAAAAAGTGATAATAATCCCAAGTGACTGAACAATTATTGCTATTCTCCCCGGCAACGGTGCAAGAAAAAGGTCTTGATAACCCACAAGTATAGGGGGTCACAACAGTTTTCGAGGGTAGAGTATTCAACCCAAATTTATAGGTTCGACACAAGGGGAGCCAAAGAATATTTGAAGGTATTAGCAGCTGAGTTGTCAATTCAACAACACCTGGAGATTAATTATCTGCATCAAGTAGTCAGCATCAAAGTAAATGATAGTTTTGATAGTAGTGACAGCAGCAATGGTAACGGTAGCAGTGATAGTAGTAATTTTGTAGCAAGTGTAATAGTGATGATAGCAGTAGTAACTTAGCAGAAACAATATAAGATAAATTCGTAGGCATTGGATCAGTGACTTGTTGGATGATATTCATCATGAGACAGTTATAACCTAGGGCGATACGACACTAGCTCTAGTTCGTCAATATAATGTAGGAATGTATTCCGTAAATAGTCATACGTGCTTATGGAAAGAACTTGCATGACATATTTTGTCCTACCCTCCCGTGATAGCAGGGTCCATATTGGAAATTAAGGGATATTAAGGCCTCCTTTTAATAGAGAACCGGAACAAAGCATTAACACATAGTGAATACATGAACTCCTTGTCGGTGTCAAAACAGGCGGATCTCGGGTAGGGGGTCCCGAACTGTGCGTGTAGGCAGATGGTAACAGGAGACAAGGGACATGATGTTTTACCCAGGTTCGGGCCCTCTTGATGGAGGTAAAACCCTACGTCCTGCTTGATTAATATTGATGATGTGTGTTACAAGAGTGGATCTACCACGAGATCAAAGAGGCTAAACCCTAGAAGCTAGCCTATGGTATGACTGTTGTTCGTCCTATGGACTAAAGCCATCCGGTTTATATAGACAACGGAGAGGGCTAGGGTTACACAGAGTCGGTTACAATGGTAGGAGATCTACATATCCGTATCGCCAAGCTTGCCTTCCACGCCAAGGAAAGTCCCATCCGGACACGGGACGAAGTCTTCAATCTTGTATCTTCATAGTCTTGGAGTCCGGCCGATGATGATAGTTTGGCTATCCGGACACCCCCTAGTCCGGAACTCCCTCGGTAGCCCCTGAACCAGGCTTCAACGACGACGAGTCCGGCGTGCATGTTGTCTTCGGCATTGCAAGGCGGGTTCTTCCTCCGAATAATTTATAGAAGATTGTGAACACAAGGATAGTGTCCGGCTCTGCAAAGATAAATTCCACGTACCATCGTAGAGAGAATAATATTACACAAGTTCAATCTGCTGACCTATTTAGTGGCGTGACGCCATGCCATTACCAAGCCTTTACTCGTTTTTATTGTTCCACCTCCGTGCGTTTAGCGAGGCGGTTTCCTTGGCACGTCTTGTCGAAGCAGAGATCGTGTTCCCCTTATTCCGGGATTCCCATCAATACGGACGTGGGTAACCCAACCGCGCCATTGATTGTGACGCTTGGGAGATAAGCGAATTTTACCAGGCCGGTGGGGACACATGTTTTTGCTCACCCATATAAGGGGATAAAGATCCAACCCTTTTACCTGTGCCTTCTTCCTCCTTGGCTTATCCATCTCCGTGAACTCGAGCTCCAGCGCCCAAGTCCGCACTTCTCACCTCAACCTTCTCCAACTATGTCGGAGCGGGAGGCAAGTGGATGGCCTCCTACGTCACGGAGGGCAGATCCGAAGCTGCGCGATGCGGATATTTGTCCGGCAACATCGCGATCGGCTCCCCGACGAGGGAGAGCTCGTCCCCAACCCCAGGCCCCATGAGAGGTAGTATTTCTTCCCCATTTCCTCCGCGGACTGGGCTTCCCTTCATCCCTTTGTCAGGGGCTCATGTTCTACTACGGCCTAGATTTCCATGATCTGGCCCCAAATTTCATCCTCAACATCTCGGCGTTTATCATCGTGTGCGAGGCCTTCCTCTGCATCCAGCCCCACTTCGCTTGTGGCTCAAGACCTTGATGTCAAGCGAAGGTTGTGAAGGGCAGCCAAGCGGAGTGCGGAGGCGCCATGGTGGGCGGGATGTCCCACGTTCACGTGGTGGAGGGCACTTCGTGGAAACCATCAAGGGTGGCAATCGGGGTGGTTCTACATCACCGAGCCGTGTGACCCTGATTGGGCAGCGGCCCCGAGTTCAGATCTAGCATCCTACGGCTCACCTCCGGAAGAGAGTGGCGGATTTGGGGGATTGGAGGAGCTGACCGGACTCCAAGCACTGTATCCGGAAGTGGTGGACAAGAAGCTCAAGCTTGTCAGCGTAGTCAGGTCATGCTCATCCGTCGGATTCTCCGTGCCAGCGACGGGCTTCAACATGTGGGAGTTTGATCCGCGCAGCACCGGACCTGGCGGGCTCTTGACACTACGTGCGAAGATGTCCGGAAGGTCTTGTTCAAAGCGCGCGAAGCTCCGCATCCGCTACCGAAGATCGCGGATTCGCTCATGGCGTCCAGGTGGCGAGGTAAGTGATTTCACCACTTGTTTTCCATAGTTTGGCTCTATCGGGATCTAAACTCCCTTTACCTTTGCGGGGAATGGTGGCGAAGGCGAGCAGACTATCTGTCCGGCCCCATTGCCGGAGGACCCGTGGGCGCCCGCCTAACGGGGCTGCTGGCTCCGGCACCACGTGGTGCGGAGAAGAAAACCAAGAAGGCGGCCACGGGACTCGGAAGAGTTCCCATTTTCAGGTGCTATCGGATGATGAATCGAGGCGAATCCTCCCACCAAGGCGAGGAGGAGAAAGCCTCTCCCAGTGAAGGAGGGAAAAAGGAAGGCCTCCCCAACAAGGGAGGCGAAGAATCAGAAGGAAAAACTCTTCCCCGGACTGCTCCGCCACGCCTTGATGTGACAGCGGAGGACTGGCCTCCAAGGGCCAAGCCCTGGCGAGATCGTAAGTATCCGGACTCGAGAATAACTTCAAGGTTTTTTCTTTTCGCCACATAATGTCTTTCTAATGCCGCATACAAACCTGCAGTCCGCCCAAGGATGATCTTCCCGTTTCATCGAGCGGGTCCTTGGGTGCATCGGATATGGATTCCCTTCCGACTGCCTCCACCCCCCGTGCCGCGGACGACGCTGAGGTGGGATCCCAGGAAAGGACCCACCAGGAGGAGGAGGCCCTGGAGGTGTCACAAGACACCCTCCCGGACTTTGCACCGGACTCAGCCCTGAAGGCCACAGTGGCTCCGGAGTCCGGCGGGCGACCCCTTCATAAGAAGGGCAAGACCGCGATGCCGGCTGCCTCCGTCCAACCGGAGGTGCGGATAATTCTTGAGGCGCTCGGCGCCTCCATCAAAGAGGAACACCGCATTGTTATGAGTGCGGTGATTGAAGGTTCAGCTCGCCAAGAGCGGGCTGACGAAGCTTCTGACAGCCTTCTAACGAGCTTTGAGGTAAAATTTCAATATATGTAAAATGGTACCGCATAGGCGGTAGCCCTGATGCTCGGTTGGCGTTGGAAAGAAAAGCGGATGAGGATCTTTAGAAAGATAAGCGCAGGAGTCATAAAAAATATGTCAATATGGGATTGCAGGTGTCTTCTTGATCCCTTGTATTGACTATGGAGGTCAATACTTTGGAGGAAAACCTCGGCGGTCCGAGAACGAGGCTCGGCCATGCCAAGAAGCAGCTCAAGGAAAAGAAGGTGAGTAATACCTTATGAAAATTGTACCTTACAAAAAAGGATTTGGTTGCAAGAAAAATGACAAGGATAACGTGGGTATTGTAGGGGCCACTAACGAGGTGGCGACCCTAAAGGAGGCGGTGGCCGCGGCTGAACGCAATGCGACCGCGGAGCGCACCGAGCGAGAGAAGCAGGAGGCGCGGGTGGCAGAGGTATAGCAAGAGCTCCAGGATCTCGTGAAAAAACATGAGAGCTTGGAGCGTGACTCGAACTCGAGAGCTGAGCTTGCAACGGCTCTTGAGAGTGCCAAAGCCGCTAAGGCCGAAGCCTACAAGGCCCTCCGGAGATTGAGGCGATGAAGAAAATAGCAGGGGTAAGGCATTTTTCATGCAAAGTAAGCATGTGAGTGTTAATTACATTGCTTACCGGATTCGGAGCTCTCCGGGGCGTTTGCAGATCTTCCTTGCAGCGTGTGCGATCTTGCCGCATTCTACCGGGCCGAGGAGGGAGCTCGGCGGAGAAGGTCTTGGTCTCGGTATCTTTGAGGCGGACGTCAGTGCCCTTAGCGACCAGTGAAGCAGCTGGTCGAGCTCCACAAGGAGGCCAAGCAGGCCATGAAGGGCCTCATAGTTGGTTGTGGCCTAAGGAGGCCATGCCCGGGAGCTACCGGCTGGTGCGGTGGTGATGGATGCGTGCCGTGGGTAGAAGTCATCAAGCATTCCGCTTGTATTGAGGTGCCCGTCGGGCCTTGCCCAGCATAAAGGTGCACTGGGGCAAGATGGATGCCCAAGCTCGTGGCGGACCCGCCACGGAGGGCAAGGAGCATCGCGCCGAGATGTATTATAAGAGTGTCTTTGAAGGCGCCCGCACTATTGTGGGTGAGTGCTCCAAAGATGTAATATTTGAGTAGACTAGCATTTTGTTATCCTGTGCGCTGAAAACTTAGTTCATATCGCTAAGCAATGCTTGTTAATTTAAAATATTACCTTACATGCGGCTGTTTATCAAATCGAGAGATGGCAAGTCGTCGGCTTCAACCCCCATGCCACGAGTCTTTGGGGTGTTGGGATAAACTTGGCGTTCTTGTTCCCATTTTGGGTCCATCTAGGGAGGCGCTCAACACAGCGAACAAGGCAACCGGACTTATAATGCTTGAACACTCTCCTTAGCCATAGAATTATATAATTTTAAATTTAGTGAAGCCCCTAGTCTTGGAAGGCGAATTTGAGGCGCTATCACGCCTTGACGGACAGTATCCGTCTCCTCGCTCTAAGCGGCATAAGTCTTTAGGACTCGCAAAAAACCTCTCGAACAGCGACGGCTCTCGCCTCATCATGGCGGTCAGTTTTAGCTTTCTCCGAGGCGTTAACCCAGCTCAAGCTGAGGCGGAATCATGATGGTTCTCCCGTGCTACCTTAGCGATATAATGGGCGTAAGGTACCAAAACATGGGAGCCGGGCAAACCCAACTATTGACCCAAGACATGATTCGGAGCCGATGCATATAGTGCTATAAGTTCGGGGTGTCGCACTTGTGAAAGTGTTCGGACTCATCATACCATAATGCGAGAAACATAAGCCCCTAGTGTATATTAGCCGTACCAAAGTGTACGGATGCAACATGTCGTGAATGAACATATGTATGAAAAATAAATGCAATTGTAAGCAAAAAGGTGCTGCATTGTTTTATTGAATAAGTGCTGCTACGAATGTAGAACGATACAAATAGTGCGATAAGCAAGGTATGGGGCTGTTAAACATGTCCCCCTCCAGGGGTAGGCTGCAGATTGGTGTATAAAAATGCTCGTAATGGAGACCACCTGTATATTCGTTGTAGCCTTTATCCTTCCTTGGTTGTTGCATCGTGAGTTGGCAGGTGCTGCTGCGGACAGAGACCTCGACAAGCGGAGTCCTGTGGGTAAAAAGTAAAAGGTAAAAAGAAAAGAAAAGGGCGACACACTTGAGAGCCCTGGTGTGGTTGAGCCTTGATCTGGGTTTATCGTGGTCGTGCCCTCTCCCCATGCCCATGGTATCTTGAGAGCGGAATGGTGTGCGAAGGACCTGCTTTGACGTTTCGCGGGGAGCTAGGGTTGGGGCCGCATGCTCTGGCGTGCTCGGGCGTGCGGTGGTCTTGTTGTAAGTTACTCCGGCGGCTTAGCTGTGTCCGGCCGCTTAGCGGCGGACTCGAGAATTGCCTTAAGAGGCTGCATTGCACTTCGCCGCGAGAGCCGCTGTATGTTCCTCCGTGCGGAGAGAGCGTTCGGTGTTTCCGTTGACCGTGATGACTCCTCGAGGGCCTGGCATCTTGAGCTTGAGGTATCGTGGTGCGGCACCGCATTGAACCATAAGCGCGATCGTCCGAGCAAGGCATGATAGCTGCTGCGGAGCGGGACTATGTCGAAGATTAACTCCTCGCCCGGAAGTTATCCGGGATCGAAGACCACTTCAATGTAATTGAGCATGTACAATTGGCCGACACCTGGTATGGCGCCTTTAAAGGTTGTTTTGGTAGGTTTAATCCTTGAGGGTCTATGCCCATTTTGCGCCTTGTATCTGGTAAAGCAGGTTCAGGCTGCTGCCGCCGTCCATCGGGACTCTGGTTAGGTGAAATCCATCGGCGATTGGGTCTAAGACCGGTCTGGCGAATCTGCCGTGGCGGATCTTTGGTGGGGTGGTCCCTTGGTCAAAAGTGATCGGGCAGGAGGACCATGGATTGAACTTCGGGGCAACTGGCTCCATCACATAGACATCCCTGAGTGCACGCTTCCGCTCCCCTTTTAGGTATGTGTGTTGCGTATATCATGTTCACCGTCCGCACCTGTGGGGGGAAACCCTTTTGTCCTCTATTTTTCGGCGGTTGGGTCTCGTCCTCGTCAACGCTATGCAGCCCCTTGTCATTGTTTTCAGCAATTAACTTGCCTGCCTGCTTGAATACCCAATAGTCCCTGTTGGTGTGGTTAGCTGGCTTTTCGGGGGTGCCGTGTATCTGGCACAAGCGGTCGAGTATTCGGTCCAAATTGGACGGACCCGGAGTAGTTCTTTTGAATGGCTTTTTCCGCTATCCGGTATTAGAGCCTCTGAATCCGGCATTGATTGCCGTATCCTCAATATTGTCGCTGTTAATGCGGCGTTTGTTTTTGTTACGACGCAGCCTGCCATTTCGGTCCTTGAAGTCCGGACTGCAGAATTTTTTTGAGGTTGTTGCTGCGTGCTAGCCAGCTGTCCTCACCCGCTGTGAAGCGGGTCATGAGTGATGTGAGGGCTGCCATGGATTTGGCTTTTCCTGTCCTAGGTGCGGGCAAGCCACTCATCGCGGATGTTATGCTTGAAGGCTGCGAGGGCCTCCGCATCCGGACGATCGGACGATTTGGTTTTCTTGGTTAAGAACCGTGTCGAATTGTCGGCCGATTAAATCAGGCTGCTGAATTATGTGGCTTAGGTCATCAGCGTTTGGTGGTCGCACATAAGTGCCACGGAAGTTATCGAGGAATGCGGCTTCAGGTCCTCCCAGCTCCCAATTGACTCTGTTGGCAAGTTGTTGAGCCAATGTCGGGCTGGTCCTTTAAGATTGAGGGGAGGTATTTGATGGCGTGAAGATCGTCACGCGGGCCATGTGGATGTGAAGGAGATAGTCTTGATCCAAACCGCTGGGTCTGTTGTGCCATCATAGGATTCAATATTGCGGGTTTAAACCCTTGAAATTTGATGATCCATTACTTCGTGCGTGAAGCATAGTGGGTGTCTGGCGCCTGCATCTTGGCGATATCACGGCGGATCTCAAAAAGCTTTGTTTGTTTTGTTGGCCCGCCGGACTTCTGTGTTGGCGCGACGGTTGTAAATCACGCGCCGTGGGGGCCCACGCGATCCATAGATCGATCTTGATTGTCTTGCCTTGTCCTCAATATATCCCGCAGGTCGGGCGTTCCCATGGCCGTGTGCTTTTGAGCGATGCGAGTGCGGTTCTAGTGAAGGGCCTAGAGGCCTCTCTGTCGCGACCACGGGGTGGTCGATCAGCCGCATTGTCTCCCGGTGATGCGGGTTCGTAAGCCCCTCCTCTAATCGGGGAGCAGCTTGCGTTTAGGGTAGCTTTTGGAGGCGTCGAGCTCATGCTCTTGACGCGAGGACTTGATCCATCATCGACTAGCAGATCTGATCAGCTCTAAGCTGTTGCTGCTTTTCTTGAGGCTGTTTGCCGTGGCCATAAGCCTGCGTCTAAGCGCTCTTGTTTGACAGGATCCCCGAGCACGACAAATTCATCGTTGTCGAGGCTTGCCCGTCTCCGGAGGAGGCATATAATCCTCTACCTCTTCTTACGCCGCTCTCGTGAGGTTGGCGTCTCCATCCTCCTCGCGCTGGATCTTCTTTGGAGTGGATTGTCTTCTGCCTTTGTCCGGTGTATTGTTATCTCGGTGCGGAATCTTCATTCTTCTTTGTGGCGGGATTTAGAGCGGCGCCCGGCCTTGGCGCTTGGGCTGTTTCTTGGAGGGTCATCCTCCTCTGTTCCTTCGCCATTCCCATCCTTTGGGATATCCACCATGTATATGTCATATGATGAGGTGGCTTTCCGGTGCCGGTAAGCGCGGGTTCTTGTTAAATCTCGGCATCGTCGTCCATACCGTCGATGTCTTCGGAGTCGTAGTCTAGCATGTCGGTTAGATCGTCGACAGCGGCTACCAAGTGGGTGGTGGGTGGGCTTTGAATTTCTTCTTCGTCCGCATCCCAACCGTCCTGACCGCAGTCCGGCCAGGGCTCTCCTGATAACGAGAGGTACTTTAGCGAACTCAAGATGTCGCCAAAAGGTGAGAGTTGAAAGATGTCCGTTGCGGTGAACTCCATGACAGGCGCCCAATCGGATTCGATCGGAGGGGGCGCGGGAGGTTCGAAGTCCGGCAAGGAGTCCAGCACCTCGGAGTTGCGAGATTTATGAGGGACAAGATCAGTGTTCGGCTCTATCGCCGTAGAGGTTGCAGCCCCCGAGGCGGTGTCTAGCCATCCATCCCCGATCTGCGCAGCCGGCTCCGAATTGAAGATCGGAGCGGGTTCGAGTGCGGCCTCTAGGGTACTGTCCGGCTGCAGAGCTAAATCATGCTCGCCGTGACAGTGCGGCACGCTCGGCTATGGCTTGACTCCATCGAGGATCAAGTTCCCGCGGATGTCAGCCGTGAAGTTCAAACTTCCAAATCTGACCTGACGGCCAGGGGCGTAGCTTTCGATCTGCTCCAGATGGCCAAGCGAATCGGCCTGCAGTGCGAAGCCACCGAATACGAAGATCTGTTCGGGGAGAAAAGTCTTACCCTGGACTGCGTCGTTGATGATGGTCGAAGAAGCCATCGAGCCTATCGGTGGCGCATACGGAGGAACTCTCAATGAAAGCACAAATGTCGGTGTCAAAACCGGCGGATCTCGGGTAGGGGTCCCGGCGTGCGTCTAGGCGGATGGTAACAGGAGACAAGGGACGATGTTTTACCCAGGTTGGGCCCTCTTGATGGAGGTAAAACCCTACGCCCTGCTTGATTAATATTGATGATGTGTGTCACAAGAGTGGATCTACCACGAGATCAAAGAGGCTAAACCCTAGAAGCTAGCCTATGGTATGATTGTTGTTCGTCCTATGGACTAAAGCCATCCGGTTTATATAGACACCGGAGAGGGCTAGGGTTACACAGAGTCGGTTACAATGGTACGAGATCTACATATCCGTATCGCCAAGCTTGCCTTCCACGCCAAGGAAAGTCCCATCCGAACACGGGACGAAGTCTTCAATCTTGTATCTTCATAGTCTTGGAGTCCGGCCGATGATGATAGTTCGGCTATCCGGACACCCCCTAGTCCGGAACTCCCTCACTCCTCAAACTATGTTCATCACCGGGAGTGGTCCCGACTATTGTCACTCCGGGGTTGCCGGATCATAACACGTAGTAGCTGACTATAACTTGCAAGATCAGATCTAAAACATGGATATAATTGTGATAACATAAACGGTTCAGATCTGAATTCATGGCAGTCGGGCCCTAAGTGACAAGCATTAAGCATGGCAAAGTCATAGCAACATCAATCTTAGAACATAGTGGATACTAGGGATCAAGCCCTAACAAAACTAACTCGATTACATGATGAATCTCATCCAACTCCTCACCGACCAGCGAGCCTACGAAGGAATTACTCACTCCCGGTGGGGAGCATCATGGAATTGGCGATGGAGAAGGGTTGGTGATGATGAAGAACGAAGATCCCCCTCTCCGGAGCCCCAAACGGACTCCAGATCTGGCCTCCCGATGAAGAACACGAGGTGACGGCGGATCCTTCTCGTGGATCGTGATAATTCTTTCTCCCTGATTTTTTCTGGAAAAGTAGGATTTTATAGTGTCGGTTTCAGGGTCTGCGGGGCCACCAGGTGGGGACAACCCACCTGGGCGCGCCAGGAGAGGGGGGCGCCCTAGTGGGTTGTGCCCACCCAGGTGCCCCTTTTCGGCAGGTCTTGGCTCCATAAATTCTTATTTATCATATAAAAATTCCTTGCAAAGTTTCGTTCCATTCCGAGAACTTTTATTTCTGCACAAAAACAACACCATGGTAGTTCTGCTGAAAACAGCGGCAGTCCGGGGTTAGTTTCATTCAAATCATGCAAATTAGAGTCCAAAACAAGAGGAAAAATGTTAGGAAAAGTAGATACGTTGGAGACATATCAATAGCTTACCTTGGTACTGCTTGATCTGCATGTTCATCAGATCGAGGTCCTCTTCGTACCTCTTGAGCTTCTGGTTCATCTCAGTAATCTCCTCGGAGGCGGAGTTCGGAGCCAAAGTCGAAACCTGCAACCAAATAATTTCTACTTAGCCCCTGTTCTCGATATCAACACTGTGGACACGAATTTCATGATGCCTGCCAGAGTCCTGGGGGCTACTTATTTATCACTTTACGATATTTTGCTTCAATCCCAATGCTAGTTTCTTAAAACTAGCCTTGGGCTGGGGGGCTACTCACTGGCTACGCTGTCTAAGTGCTATGATGTAATATAAGTGAAAATGTTTTCGGACAGATACATGGATTTGCAAATAAATCTAAGCGGGGAGGTTGTTCTTAATGTTGGGGAACGTAGTATTTCAAAAAAAATCCTACGATCACGCAAGATCTATCTAGGAGAAGCATAGCAACGAGCGGGGAGAGTGTGTCCATCTACCCTCGTAGACCGAAAGCGGGAGCGTTTAGTAACGCGGTTGATGTAGTCGAACGTCTTCACGATCCAACCGATCAAGTACCAAACGCACGGCACCTCCGTGATCTGCACACGTTCAGCTCGGTGACGTCCCTCGAACTCTTGATCCAGCTGAGGCCGAGGGAGAGTTCCATCAGCACGACGGCGTGGTGACGGTGATGATGAAGTTACCGGCGCAGAGCTTCGCCTAAGCACTACGACGATATGACCGAGGTGTAAAACTGTGTAGGGGGGCACCGCACACGGCTAAGAGATTGTCTGTTGGGTCTTTGGGTGCCCCCATCCCCACGTATATAAAGGAGGGAGGGAGGAGGAGGCCGGCCAAGGTGTGGCGCGCCCAAGGGGGGAGTCCTACTCCATGTAGGAATCCCCCCTTTCCTATTCCTACAAGGAGAAGGGGGAAAGAGGAGGAGAGAAAGGAAAGGGGGGCCGCCCCCCAACCCCTAGTCCAATTCAGTTTGGGCTTGAGACGGTGCGCCTCCACATGGCTGCTGCCTCCTCTCTTCCACTAGGACCCATGAAGGTCCATGCCCCTTCTGGAAGTTCGATACTCGGAGAATACCCGATACACTTCGGAACCATTCCGGTGTCCGAATATAACCTTCCAATATATCAATCTTTATGTCTCGACCATTTCGAGACTCCTCGTCATGTCCGTGATCTCATCCAGGACTCCGAACAACCTTTGGTACATCAAATCACATAAACTCATAATATGAATCGTCATCGAACGTTAAGCGTGCGGACCCTACGGGTTCGAGAACTATGTAGACATGACCGAGACAAATCTCCGGTCAATAACCAATAGCGGAACCTGGATGCTCATGCTGGCTCCTACATATTCTACGAAGATCTTTATCGGTCAAACCGCACAACAACATACGTTGTTCCCTTTGTTATCGGTATGTTACTTGCCCGAGATTCGATCGTTGGTATCATCATACCTAGTTCAATCTCATTACCGGCAAGTATCTTTACTCGTTCCGTAATGCATCATCCCGCAACTAACTCATTAGTCACATTGCTTGCAAGGCTTATAGTGATGTGCATTACCGAGAGGGCCTAGAGATACCTCTCCGACAATCGGAGTGACAAATCCTAATCTCGATCTATGCCAACTCAACAAACACCATTGGAGACACCTATATAGCATCTTTATAATCACCCAGTTACCTTGTGACGTTTGATAGCACACTGAGTGTTCCTCTGGTATTCGGGAGTTGCATAATGTCATTCATAGGAACATGTATAAGTCATGATGAAAGCAATAGCGATAAAACTAAACAATCATTATGCTAAGCTAACGGATGGGTCTTGTCCATCACATCATTCTCTAATGATGTGATCCCGTTCATCAAATGACAACACATGTCTATGGCTAGGAAACTTAACCATCTTTGATTAACGAGCTAGTCTAATAGAGGCATACTAGGGACACTCTGTTTGTCTATGTATTCACACATGTACTAAGTTTCCGGTTAATACAATTCTAGCATGAATAATAAACATTTATCATGTTATAAGGAAATATTAATAACAACTTTATATTGCCTCTAGGGCATATTTCCTTCACTTAATACAAATACAAATAAATACCTCGAAGCTCATGACGTGGCCCTTGAAGACCTCACGCATTCCGGCCTCTGTAGACCAGAAGCCCTACAGCGACACACCGATCAACGCGCGGTGCTCTTTCTTCAGGGAGGAGCCCGTTAGGGCTACCTCCATCTCTTCGGTTCACCCCGTGGTAGCCCACCCTGGGGCAGGAGGAGGGGTGGTAGAACCTCAGAACCCAACATCAAAGTGCAGGGCACGAGGGTCTCCTAGCCCGTTTGAGGAGTCGCCACTGAGACGGACCTTTGGCGGACTGAAGAAAATTACTCATATGAGTTTTATCTTTATAGAAAGACTTGTTAAAAAAAGGACATAGTGACGATGACATACCTCCAGGGTGCAGGCTTCTCCCTCCCCATCTCGAAGAGATCGTCGGAGAAGGTGATCTTCTATGACAGAGCGGGCCTGCTAGCGGGCTCGGCAGGGGCCTTGTGCGCCCTCTTCTGACCTTTTGGCCGCGCTTCGGCCTCGACGGCCTCGGATGCGGCCCTCTTCCCCTTGAGGGAAGGGTTCTCTTCCTATTTGTCCTCCATGTCGTCCTCGTGGGTGGAAGAGGTGTGGGTTTCCTCGGATCGAGTGACCAAGGCCTCCCGAGTCCGAAGACCCGTCGTGCCCTTCTAGAGCTTTGACCCCTTGGGGATCACCAGGCGCGGGTCCACGACTAGGAGGGCCATGAGCAGGGGGTTCACTCCCCCTCAGTCAGTGGCGCCGGGCACAGCATCTGTTGCGCCTTGGTGATCCACTTCTGCAAGCATAAAGATCAGTTAATTAGTGGAGGTCAGTGGAGGTCTACATCGCAGAATATAGAACTATGCATCAATATATTACCTCGGGGGCATTGTAGCCGGCTTCGAAGCTGAGGTCGCACCCTTCTGAGGGGAAATCATCCTCGGACTACTTAAACAGCCACATTCACATTCTAGCCAAGGTGTAGCGGAAGAAGTGATGGAGGGCCCTATATCCTCGGACTTGTGCTCCCACATCGGGGTGGCCCGAAGTTGGAGTGGGATGATGCGGCAGTGGAGCATGATGTTTACTACGTCAGCAAGCTGGAGGTTTTTCTGATTAGACCACCACTGGATCTTCTTGATCAGTGCCTCCACCTCCCTTGGGTTCCCCCAGGCAATGCCCTTCTTCTTCCATGACACGAGCTTCCTCGGGGGCCCAGCCGAAAACACCGGGACCTCGGCCTGGCCAGCGGCAAGCGTCTCAGTGATGTAAAACCACTCGCGATGTCATTCTTTGACTGGAAGGTGCCCTTGAACCAATCGACATTCTGGTTCTTGCTGATCATGGTGCCTCCACACTCCGCGAGGTCGGAGCCGCTAGACTTTGGCTTGATGCCAAAGATCTTCAGCCATAGGCCAAAGTGCGGCTCAACGCGGAGGAAGGCCTAGCAGACCATGATGAAGGAGGTGAGGTGGAGGATGGAATTCGCGGCCATATGATGAAAATCCAGCCCGTAGTAAAACATGACCCCGCGCATGAAGGGGTGCAGCAGGAATCACGGACCTCTGACGATGTGGGGAACAAAGAGTACCCTCTCCCCTAGATTGGGAGCGGGCACCTGTTGATTGGGGTCCGACGCGCGGATGGCGACCTCCGTGGGGATGTATCCCGTGCTGCGCAGCTCCAGGATGGTGCCATCTGTAACTGAGGAACCATCCCAGTGCCCCTTGAGGGTGGCGTCGGCCATTGCTGGGTATGGGAGCTAGGATGCCCTGCGAAGGAGGAGGGTGAGATTGGATCTGGGCGCTGGAGCTCGAGAGGCAGCAGGCGAGGGAAATGAGAGCATACTTCTTCCCGTCGCTATCTTTTTACTCTTATAGGTTGGTGAAAGGCCAAGAGTCCCTTTGTCGCGCCGGTGAAATCGCCACTCCCTTCAAAAGATGTCATTCTGCATACAGGGAGAAACAAAATCTTAATGATATCCCTAAGAAAACGGGCACGATCTCCACTTCGATGGAACGCGCCAGTAAAAAGGTTGCATCGGGTCATGATTTGGGTAAGCAATAACTTCTTGACCAGTCATGGGTAGTGCCACTTCGATAAAGTTGTCGGGCTAGAAAGTACTATTCACACCCACTCGGCCGGCCTTCGAGGCTAAGTAACCCCACGTCTTTAGGGGCTGGGCGAGTTCGGCTAAGCCGTGGTCGAAGAACGCCATTCTTGTGAGAAGTGGTTTATAGTATCCTTTAAAGGGATGGAATCTTGAATTACCGGGAAAGGGAACTCGTCTGTCGAGCCAAGGACTTCGGATCCAAAGTTATTTACATCAAGGAGGTCGTCCTCTGCGTAAAAGACCAGTTCGGGGGCTACTAACAGTGTCCTGGACTAGGGGTACTAACCTAGTCGGCCCGTAGTCCTTGGGCTGGGCCAGTGAGCCCTCATTCTCATTAAGGAGGACTACGGAAGCTACACGCCTAGATGCAATCAAGACGGCCTTTGCCGAAGGCTTAACATATACTCCAAGACATCCCCTGCCGCCTCCATGCGATCCTCTGGATACCGACCAGGTAATCCTAGATGCCCTACCTGGCATGTATATAAGCCAAGGGATTTAGCCCGTAGAGGGGAATGAATCACAATTACATTCACCTAGCCCTAGAGTTAGAACACAACTTACGATCTCGATGTAGATCAAGCTTGTACTATGTATATCTCCATGAATATAAACAAGAGCAGGACGTAGCGTTTTACCTCCATCAAGAGGGCCCGAACTTGGATAAAACATCGTCTCCCTTGTTCCTGTTACTACCGATCTGAGATCCACAGCTCGGGGTCCCCTACCCCGAGGTCTGCCGGATTTCACACCGACAGGGACACTCTTAGAAATACGCCCTCGAGGCAATAATAAAGCATTGTTTTATTTCATGTTTGTTATTAATGTTTATATTTATGTGTTATAATTCCAATGATTCTTGAATGAGAGATTCAGAGGAAAACTCACTTACATGGCCGAAAACATACCAATTAGATCTTTTGTCTCACCTCTAAGACTAGTTCATGTATTGTTGATGATCTTGTTTTCCTGATCATGGGCATTGTTAAAGTAACAAGGATGCTAGAAATAATGGAAACACATTATTAGCAGAAAATGGTGTTAGATAGACCCAGTACTTATGACATACTATGAGATCCCATCGTCACTTAGTTGTCGGCACTATCATATTATATGTTAATGTTTACTCACATCCTCAAACCATGAGATTATCGTAGGCCTTCATACCAGATGGTTACTTTGGGATTGCCAAACATTTCCCGTACCTGGTAGATCATAAAGGTAGCTTATAGGTACACCGGAAAAGTATGTCGACATTCTTGTTGATTCAAGACTAGGTTTATTCCTCCGATGATGGAGAGATACTCTCCAATCCCACTTGGTATTATGGTATCGATCGTCATATAGCCAGACACAAGCTGCTAGTGATTACAGGGATACCAGAATGAGAAAAGAGAAGAAAACTGATATCAAGGTTAACTTAGTATTATATTGATAAAATTCTCGCCTCGGGTTTGCAACGTATTACAAACAAAGGGAAGTGTATGACGTAACAAAAGGTTCACTCAATAAATATATTCGTGTGGGAACTAATATGGGTGTCCATATCCCCGTGTTAATTATTGACCAGAAGGTGTTTCGGGTCAAGTCCACATATTATCAAACCTGCTGGGTCATACGCTTAACAACTAGTCCCTCCGTTCCAAATTACTTGACCCATATTTATCTAGATACGGGTGTATCTAGACACTAAAAAAGTATAGATACATCCGTATTTAGACAAATTCAAGTATTTAGACAAATTCAAATCAACTAATTTGGAACGGAAGAATAGTGGTTTGTTAGAGAACTAGGAGATCGCAGAAGAATGAGAGAAGGACACTAGGAGGCTTGACTAAATTTGGCGGGTTTTGTTTTTAGTCAAACCTCTGGCGAAAATTAATGTGGTGGACAATGGGAGCTTGATGTCTGCGACTGAGCTAGCTGTGCTCCGCCCTGCCCTGCGCCGTCGGCCACTCCGCCACGGCGGCCACCCCATCCCCCCGCCTCAGGCCGCCTCGCCCGAAGCCGGGTCGCCATGCCGCCGGATCCGCCGCGTTCTCCGGCCCCCCTGATCTTCCGCAGCGCCTGCCTCCCCCCGTTCCCCGGCCACGCCAGAGTGGGGGACGCCCCCGCAAATCCTGCAGCGGGATGCTGACCTCGAGGGCGAGCTCGCCGGACCGCGGATCTGCCCCCCCGCCCGAGCAGCACCGGCTTAGATCCATTGTGGTTGTGCCTCCCCCGCCTTCCCCTTCCGAGCCGACCGCCGTTGATGATGGATGGACGCTATTCTAGTCCCGCAGGAGCAAGAAGGCCAGCAAATCCCCTCCGGTCCGCTCGGGGCATCGCCGCGGGTCCGGATCCGGGCGCCGCTCCCCAGCGCCGGGCCGCGAGGCCTTCTTAAGCAGGTTCAGGGGCCTCTATTTTCGTTGCCTCAGCCCCCACCACCGCCGCGTCGACTGCCACGACCCGCTCCACTGCATCATCTACAAGCGCCTCGTCCACATCGGCAAGGACTGCCCTCAGAACCGCCGGAACCAGAAGGGGGACGGGCCGCAGGCTCGCCCGGTGCGGTAGCGGCTGGTGTTCCCGCCCCTGTCCACCTCTCCTCTGCCGGCGATGGCTGCGCCGGGCGCCCCCTGCACCGGCCGCGGGTCAGTCACAAGGTGATCGCCTCAACCCCGGAGCTGGAGCAGCAGATCTTCCTGCTACAGCAGCACGCCATGGTGGTCACCGCGGTGAGCAAGCTGCACGCGGCCAGCCCTCTCTCCATCGGCCGCTCCATCGAGCGGGAGTTCCAGATCCCTCCGCATCTCCTCCGCGTCACCAACCACGATCCGGAGGACTTCTTCATCCACTTCACCATGCCGGCGCACAAAGACAACGTCGTCCGGCGGGGCTCGATCGTGGTGGATGGCGTCTCCTTCCTGCTGGAGCCTTGGAGGGAGGACGCGCACGCCATCCACGACACCTGGATGCTGCATGTTCGCGTCGTCATGGAGAAGCTGCCGATGCCGCTATGGACCCTGGAAGGCGTGAAGGAGGCGCTGGGCGACGCGGTCATCATCGACCGTCTCGACAGCCGCACGTTCGAGCGTGCGGACACGAAGTTGTTCGCCGTCTGGGTGTGGGTGTAGCAACTGCACCACATCCCCACCAAGCGAACCCTGTGGAAGCATGCCAGAGGGGCTGGTCGGGTGGAGGAGATGATCGGCTTCTCGCCCCCGAGCCGGGCCGTTGCGCCGCCACCGGACCTGCTGCGCTGGGATGTGCTTGTGCACATCGACCGGGTTGAAGACTGGGCTCCCCTGTCCCCGCGCTCCTCCCACTCCGGGCAGAGCGGACTTCCGTCCTCCGACGACGATGATCGCCCGTACCCACGCTTCTCGCACGCGGGGGCCTGGGTGTCCTGAGTGGAGGACGGCAGGCCAGCGCAGGACCTGGGGAGCGCCTTCGCCCGCCTGCGCAGGTGGCATCTTCGGGCTGCAAGGGCATGCCTTCCATGGGCCACAGGCGCAGCCACGACGGCGACGACGGCGCTGGCCAGCGGCGGTCTTGGAAGGACACGCTTCTCGGGCGGAGCCGCGGCAAGGAGCCGGCCGCACCCTCCAAGGACAGGAGCGTCGACCGCGCCCCAAGGGAGAGCCGCTCTGGGGCCAGGGCGGGCTCCAGCCGCTCCCGCGTTGCGTCCTCTTCGCGTGCGCCAGCGGCCTCTGCCTCGGACCCCGGGTGGCGCGCAGGAGGACGACCCGGTGGTCGCTTTCTTCGACGAGGCTGACAAGGTGCTGCCGCCTCCTCCTAGGGTGGACGCGCGGGCGGAGGCCGTCGACAGGGCTAGGACGGCAACGGTCGACAGGCCGCTCTGCTTCACCGACCAAGCGGGGGCTGGCAGCGGCAGTGACGACATCATCCCGGCCCTCTCGCTCGCGCGGCACTCCCCCAGGCCGGCCACCACACACGCCGTGCAGCTCGGGGCAGTGACCTCCCAGGTTCGCCACCTGCAGATCGCCGGCGAGGGCGGGGAGGGGGAGGCGGCCCAGCTGTTCGTCTCTGCTGCACCATCCGTTCTGGGCATGCCTCCTGCCAGGGCCAAGACGCCCGAACGCTCCAGGCCTGCAGCAAAGCCGGCCCGCCAGAGCGCCCGCCAGGCGAAGAACCCGTCCACCGTTCCGGTTAGCCAGCGGGCAACGCTCTGCATCGTCCACGGTCTTGGCATCCTTGGGCCCAAAGATACCATGACGGCCAAGGCGGCGGAGGCGCTGATCCGCCGTTTCGACGAGCCCCTGTCTGACTCCGGCATCAAGGCCATCGCGAAGCTCACGAACCTAGACGATGCGGCGCTCAAGATAGCCGCGGGCATGCACGGTCCTAACGGAGAGGCCTCGCAGGCCACCACCTCTCCATGTTAGTGCTTCCTAGCCGTAGTAGTCTCCGGCGGCCCCATGCACTCGGCTGGGGTGTGTCAGGTTTCTTCATGCAATGTAATAGTGTAGGGCTCCACAGTGAGCGAGGCATAGATGTTCGTCGGCGGAATTTGGGGCCTATTGGTGGCCGCCGGCGAACCCCCGGCCCGATGGTGGCGTATCTGTGTTTGCCTCTTGTAGTTGTTGTAGTTGTAGTCGTCGGAGCTACTATCAGTTTCCCCCATGAGTGATCCAAACTGCCCGATCATGAGTTTGAACGTACGAGGTTTGAACTCGCCGGCACGGCGGTAAGTTGTTTTGGAAACGACGGAGGCGCACAAGCTGTCCATCTTGTGCCTGCAGGAAACGAAAATCAACGAGTGGAGTAGGGCTCTAGTTAGAGAGACGGGAGGAACACGGCTAGCCGACTATGTCGTCCTCCCTGCCATGGGCACAAGGGGAGGAGTCGCCATCTTCTGGGACAGAAGCAGAGTAGAGGTGTTGTCGCAAGCCGTTGGTTGCTTCTCAATCACTGCCAAGATCACCATTATCGCTAGCAGGGCTACGTTCTGGCTAACATCAGTCTACGGGCCGGTCGACAACGGGAGGAAGAGCGACTTCCTGGCAGAGCTGGCGCGGGCTGCTCCTCCATCAGACGCCCCCTGGCTCATCAACGGCGATTTCAACCTGATATATGAGGCACGCGACAAAAACAACACCAACATTAATCGTAGGATCATGGGAAAGTTTCGTGCGGCGATCGACGCGGCCGGACTCAAGGAGATCAAGTGCAAGAACAAAAGATACACTTGGAGCAACGAGCGTGTGTCGCCAACCCTTGTCAGCATAGACAAATTCTTCTGCACCACAGCCTGGGCATCCATGTTTCCTTCCTACCTCCTCCATGCCGGGTCTACCTCCTGCTCCGACCACTACCCGTTGCTGCTGGCGGAGGCGGCGGCACCTCGACGAGCGGCTCGCTTCCGTTTCGAGTCGTTCTGGCCGAAGTTCCCTCGCTTCCACATCACGGTGCAGAGAGCGTGGGATCGTCCGGTAGCCTCAGGTTGTGCCTTCAAGCGGATCAGCACTAAGCTAGCTCGAGTGGCCCGCGACTTGAAGATCTGGGCCAAAGGCTTCTTCAGTGAGACAAAGCTCCAAATGCACATTGCAAATGAAATCGTGCTCCACCTCGACATAGCTCAGGAAAATAGACAGCTAACATTAGAGGAGCTGCAGTTGCGGAAAAAGCTGAAGATGCGTGTCCTCGGACTCGCTGCCATCGAGAGGGCACGGCGGAGACAGGCCTCGCGCGTCACCTGGCTGCGTGCGGGCGATGCAAAGCTAGCATTCTTCCAGGCAAAGATCAACTCGCGGCGTCAAAAAAACTTCATCCATGCCCTGCACACCCAAGACTCCGTCGCCACTTCCCGCGGCGACAAAGAACGGATCATCCATGAGCACTTCCGATCCACGCTAGGCTCGACATCGCCGCGTACCTGTTCCATCAACTGGGAGTCCATCCAGCTGCCGTCCCTGCCGGCAGTCGGCCTCGACAACCCATTCACCGAGGACGAGGTGTGGGTTGCGATCTGCAAGTCCCCGCAGGAGAAGGCACCGGGCCCGGACGGCTTCAATGGCACCTTCTTCCGCTCGTGTTGGTCCATTATCAAGACCGATGTCATGGCAGCCTTCCACCAATTCTACAACCTCTCCGGCGGCGATTTGTTGACGATCAACAACGCCACGATCATCCTCCTGCCAAAGAAAGATGGGGCAACGGAGACCTCCCATTTCAGGCCAATCAGTTTGATCCACTCAGTAGCCAAGCTAATCTCCAAAGTTCTATCCATTAGACTAGCGTTGGTCATCGGCTCCATCATCTCACCGGTGCAGACGGCTTTCCTGAAGTCCAAGTGCATCCACGACAGTTTTCTCTTCGTGCAAAACTCTGTTAGAGCCCTCCACCGCCGCAAAATGCCAGGGTTACTAGTTAAGCTAGAAATAGCGAAGGCGTTCGACACCGTCTCCTGGGAATACCTACTGGAGCTGCTGCAGCAACTAGGGTTTAGCGCGTGTTGGCGCGATTGGGTGGCCCGCTTGCTCGCCTCGGCTTCCTCTGCGGTCTCGCTCAACGGCTCGATCGGCCCTGGCATCCTCCACCTACGTGGCTTGCGCCAGGGCGACCCTCTCTCCCCCTTCCTGTTCATTCTAGCCATAGACCCATTGCATCATCTAATAGAAGCAGCAGTAGATCAGCAGCTTCTGCAGCGTCTACCTGGTCGCGATCTCGCGCTCCGTGTCAGCCTCTACCCGACGACGCCGTCATCTTCATAAACCCTAGACGCAAAGAAGTGAACTCTCTACTACAAATCCTCAGCGACTTTGGTAAGGCGATGGGGCTCTGTATCAACCCAGCCAAATCCACGGTCTCACTGATCTGTTGCGAGAACATCAACGTCAGCGACGTGCTCCAAGGTTTTGCTGGCTCCATCGCACCATTCCCCATCAAATACCTGGAGTTGCCGGTCTCTACGGGCCGACTGAGATTGGTCCACTTCCAGTTCATCGTCGACAGGATCAAGGCAAGGCTCGCGGGATGGAAGGGCAAGCTTCGCCGATGGCGGGCGCCGCGCCCGGTCCGATGCGCGTCTTGAGTGCCATGCCAACCTTCGCCCTCACCGCCCTGCGTGTCCCAAAGAAGATCATCAAGGAGATAGACAAGTGCAGGCGGCGTTTTCTCTGGCGCCAGGATGAGGAGATTTCGGGAGCCAGCTGCAAGGTCAACTGGCCTACGATCTGTGCCCCGACGGAGCAAGGGGGACTGGGCATCCCTGACTTGCAGCGTTTTGGCAGGGTGCTGCGGTTGCGCTGGCTTTGGACCGCTTGGCACCACCCGGAGCGGCCGTGGGTGGGCACCGACCTACCCTGTGACGACGCGGACAAGGCACTGTTCGCAACCTCCACCAGTGTGGCGATCGGGGACGGGGCTCGAGCCTCCTTCTGGCTATCCCTCTGGATCGGCCACGGCTGCCTCTCGCAGCAATTCCCGAGGTTGTTCAGCTACTCACGACGCAAGAACAGATCGGTCAGGGAGGCCCTCGGAGATGACGTGTGGATTCGTGACCTCAGGCACAGTGACAACCTTCACCTCCTGCCGGACGTCCTCGCCCTACACCGCCTGCTTCAAGGAGCGGGCGCGCAACTGCAGTCGGAGGCGTCTGATGATCTGAAGTGGTGTAGAGCGAGCTCTGGACAGTACTCAGCGAGGTCGGCATACATGGCACAGTTCCAGGGAAGAACGGATCGGCTATGGTGCAACGACCGACTGCAGCGGCGGGGATGGACAAACGCCTACTTCTGCCAGTTATGCGTCAGGAACCTGGAGTCATCGAGCCACCTTTTCTGGGACTGCCAGGTAGCCGGACGCGTCTGGACCGAGCTGGGACGGTGGCACGGCTGCTCGGCTCTCACCCAGGTGGGGAGCAGGAGCCATGACAGCTCCACCGCGACTGTCCAAGGGATCCTGGAGCGAACACAGCAGCAATGGCGCAAAGGCGTTCGGTCACTCTGCTGGCTTGCTTGCTGGGAGATATGGCAGGAGAGAAACCATTGCACTTTCAGGCAGCAACTCCCGTGTGTGCCCGAATCATCAACCGAATCAGAGACAGCATCGAGCTATGGAGAGTCACAGGAGCTACGTGCTTAGAGAGCCTTCGGGACCCCCCTTGAGAGATAAACCCCGGCTACTTGGGTGTTGACCGCTGTGGCACACCCAAAACATCGATCCTAGGATCCTCACCAACTTTGTTATTTCCCACTGCTTTCTGCTATGATCAATGAAATAGCCAGCAATTGCTGGATCTTTCCAAAAAAAATCCATTCAAGATGGTGCAACTTTGTAATCCTTTAATCCCCATTCATGTATTTTGTCAGAATCCTACGAATCAAACAATTTAAACTTTCACAGACAGTAACAACAGACATGAATTGGATGGTGACCACTTTATGTTGCTGGTTAAGTGGGCCGGTGGGGGGGGCAGAGCTCAACACAGGTCCGGAGCAGCCGAGCAGTAGCCGTGGCAGGACGGTTGGGAAACAGCGGTACGTGCGCGATTTCGCATTTCGGTGGAGCAATCTTTCGGCAGATCCGAGCAGAAGAGAGCCATCATTCGTAGTAGTACTACCAATCCTTTATCTTCCAAACGGAGCAGCAAGGCCCTCAAACCAAAGAACCGGACTCTGCCCTTCGCTCTCCGGATACGGCCGACATGGACGTGATACCACTTCCGGCTGCTCGCGGAGAGGCCAGCAGACGGGGCAAGCTTTCCATTTTCCTTTTCGACGCTGCCCCGGTCCCTGATGATGCCCAATTACAGGAGCACATATTGCGGATATTATTGCCACGAGCGTGTGCTTCTTTCGCCCGGCAAAACTATCATGGGACAGTGAAAAGCGAGCGTTTTTTGTCTGGGAAAGGAAATAAAGAGCCCAGGGGCGCACGAGCTGACATCATAATATAGGAGCAAATTGGATCGGGAAAGGCGACGCAGCTTTACTGCTTTCCGAAAGGCTCCATGGGGAGGAGAACGGGCGAGATCAACCTGGGTAGGCGCGTAACGCAGCAAGCAGCATTCTGGATCGTGATCTTCCGGAAATCTTGCCTTTTCAGGAGGGAGGGCGCGCTGTGGCGATATAGCATGCCAATGTACAATAGTAGGTAGGTACTCCTAGTTTGCTGAGAGGGACTTCCACCGAGCGCCCGGTGAAGAATGACTTACGCCGCATCGACGTCGCCGGTGCGTCGTCTGAATGCTGATCTGCGAAGCTTGGCGCAGCGTTGGCGAACGAAGGCAGCTCACTGCTGTGACTGTGAGAAGCCTCTGCCCTGAAGGCTCTCTTGGCGAGATCCGTGAAGACAAGGAGAACTGGAGGAGCTGTCTCCAAGCGAAGAGGAATCCCTTTTGTGTGCTCTGATTGGCTATAAAGGAGAAAGAGAATGACGGTAGACTAATTTTGGATGGCACCAGATCCTTGCCAGCAAGATTTTATGATTGAATCATCCACTTGTCCCATGCCCCTGATTCAGTTCCAGAAGGGAAAATAACGGAGAGGATTTGGTTTGTCAATGTTTTTGCACGGGTGCAAAAATTAGGTGTGCAGCCAGAAGTTGTGGTCAATGGGTGCGCCAACATCTATTGGTGGTATGGTCATTTTAAGCTCAAAATCCAAACAGCAAGATACGGGTAACAGTTTTTCACTTTGTATAAATTCAGTGTTTCTTTATATTTCCAACCTTTTATGACCAGAGCGCCACAAATAAACGGTAACCCCAGCGATTCAATATGTGGCGTATGATGCAATGATCATCAGACGTCATTGTTTGCTCATCAGCCACGGTCTCATATATCGAAATTTAAGAGTATAGCACAGCGTTTGGGAGATAACATTCGTAGTGAAGTACATAAAAAACTACATAAGCCACTAAGCAAAATATTCACTGTTATGATGCGTGTACACTGTACATTACCCAGCTTGAAGAGCAGGCTTACAACAGAAGTTATAGCATCTCAAGGGGCAGACAAACATCATACTACTACATATCAAGTCAAAGTTTGCAGGTTACAAATGTCTCTATTTCAAAACTGCGCAAAGTTAATAGCTAGTTTCGATGTGCTAACAAAATTCGGCGTAAGGCGTGCTACAGTGCCTACGAGAAGGTGTCCTCCCTGTCCCCCTCAGCAACCTCACCCTCCTCGATGTTGCTGAACTCCAGGAAGTGTGTCGGCCTGTGGTCCTCGTGGTAGAAGTCTCGGGGCGTCCCCAGCTTCATGCTGTACTTCATCAATGGGTCGTGCTTGACTCCCATGAAGTTGTAGTTCCAGGGCGCGTTGTCCGGAACCTGGTGGAGACAAAAGTGTAGTGAATAATATTTCAAATTTCGAAGGTGGCTGGTTCCGTAGAACAATTGCTACAGAATATGGGCTTGCTAAGATGAGTGTGTACCATGTAGAACCCGAGGAAGCGGTCACTGAGAAGCATCTGGACCTTCTCGTAGTGAGTTGGGAGATAACCATGTGGGTTGCTCCCATTGTCCTTGTTGCTACGGCCCCACTCATAACCGCTTGGTGTCAATTTGTATGCGGTCAGTGAGCACGATCCTGGGGTGAAGCTGCATGTCAAAATGATGCACTTCTCACCATCCCACTGCTTGTTGTTCTCCAAAATCTTAGCATGCGATGTCAAGTCCTGCAAGGCACAACAGAACGAACAGTTCAGTATTTGAGACTCCGGATCATGCGCTAAAGAGGCTCTCCATTTAAAGAATGTGCAAGAAACAACTGAATACAGTTCAGTAGTGAGAGACTGGATCACACGCAAAAAAGGAATATACTATTGAATGTGCCAACAGAACCAACAATTTAGGACTGAAACTTTCAAGGAGAATAACAAACTCACTATTATAAAATGTGCAAGAAAGCTATTTTGCTGCTATAATAGTGTTCCAAATCACCCATAAATTCTAGCCATCTGGTTGCATGTTTAACAAAATATGTACATCCCTTTTTTAAGCAGCTGGCCCCCAACACCATTTCAGTTTACCACTCCCACTAATTAATCTAAACCCATCCACTTGGTACACTTCCCATTGATTAGTCCCCAACATATCGCTTTGGTAGCCTATGAAGAAGTCCATCTGTCCATCCACTCACCGATGTAATGCATGATTGACCCTAGATGACCTTGCTAGATGAGGTATATGTACTAGCTAAATCAATTAAATTATGAATGCGTAGTGTTGGCTCTATACTCATATGCACAACTTCAAGATTTAAATTGCCCCTTAGCTAATTCATCCTATTCTAGGTACATCCATTTGCTGCTCCAGCCAAGCGAGTTTGGCCTGCGTCTGTCCACTCGCATCCCTGTGCCGCGGAGGAGCCCCTTTTCTCGAAGATAAGATACAGATGAATAACCATTTAGTTACATTTGTGTTTGAATCTGTTGATGCCGTTGATCATATGGAACTACTTCTCTTTCTTTAAGTTGTGTGTTAATTGCATAATACTACTGTTTATTTAAGTTGTGTTATTAATTAATTGCATAGCAATGTAATTTTGGTGAAGTTGTTTCTTTCAGGATATATCCATAAATAAGGCTATCGGTGGTCACGAGAATAGATGGCAATGTAATTTTCTTGAACCTGCTTTGTTGGGAAGAAGTTAGTGTGCACGAAATTTTTGGCAACAATGATTATTCTCTTCAGTCTAATTCACATCTAAAGTTGTAAACAAATATCCTGCAGCAATGTGTAGGGTCTCAGCCTAGTACATGTGTATGTATTGTGCAACATGGGTACAGAAGGTTAAATCTTGTGTTGTATGTAAACAAATTTTGTATTGTATTTTGTGTCAGAGGAGAATTTAAGTTCTTATTGTTCTTATATGGATGACGGATGAGATTCCATAGATAGAGAGACAGTGGACACAACATATCTGATATTCAGCTATTCCATTCCAGATAAGAATCATACAGTTGGATTTCAAGGTAGAAATTGTAGGAAACAAACCTGAGGCGATAGCTGAGGAGCTTCATTCGGCTGGGTATGCATCCATCCCAATGGCTCCAAGTCCGCGAGGAACTCATGCTCTGGTAGGTTTGCTGGGAGAGTCACCATCTGGTGAGTTCCATGCTGTGGGGGAATGGATATGCATCTAATCTCCTTGACTTGGGGATTATCCTGTGGACTCAGTCCATACAGGAAACCTGCAACCTGTGTCCGTAGATCTGCTATGCATATGAACTTCTTCAATATATTCTTGGGCATGATGTAAGTATAGCCAGTCTCCTGTACACAGAATACACACGGTCAGTAAGCATTCAGCAATCATTAGTTGGGAATTCTATGGGTAAATCGAG
The DNA here is from genome assembly GCA_021605205.1 of Aegilops longissima. Taxonomy (NCBI): domain Eukaryota; kingdom Viridiplantae; phylum Streptophyta; class Magnoliopsida; order Poales; family Poaceae; genus Aegilops; species Aegilops longissima. The sequence continues at coordinate 383,581,622 of CM038680.1, forward strand.
GAGAGAGAGGTTGCTGTACTGACCTTTATATCATCTGAGTTAACATAAATGTGGTTGACACGAAGATATAAGTTTGTAGCAGAGATGGCCCTGACACGCCAGTCTGTTTTCGATGCAAATGCTGCTTGCTCGTATGGACTGGTTGTCGTGATAATGAGTTCATCGCCATGCACATTAGTTGTCCTTGTTGTAACTGCATTTAACTGAGGTGTCTCTCGGGACTGCAAATTCAAGTAAATACATGTGAGAAAACTGACATGATTAGCTATGCATAGAAGAAACAAAGCCTATTACAATTTTTTACCTGTTTCTCAATCTCAGCTATCTGTTGCCTCTGCTGTGATGGTGGGGCTATTTCAGCACCAAGTATTATATCACGAATCTCAGATTGTGTAAGTGCAGAAGTATTAACGTTGTTTTTCTTTGCATAATCAGAAAGAATGAGATCCCTGAGCGCACATTCGACCTTGAGCCACTGCTCATCAGTCAAACTTGGCCAGATATGATGTTGTTCCGTAACAATTGTCTTGTCAGGCTTCAGTAACATCTTAGCCTTCTCATTATTGACATGTAGTGCTCGCAATATAAGCACAAGACGAGAGAATGCAGTGTAGGATGAGATACTTTTCAGCCAATCATCGTATATGTTATAAAGAACCATCTGAGGTTCTGTAGCCTTGAGAATAAGATCACCGAATTTCTCAATCTTCAAGCAAGCTTGGAATGGCAGCTGCAACTCACTACCCTTAATAACAATGTTAGGGAAGTCAAGCAGATGGACTTCCAACGGATCCAACATACCCTTCCTTGTCACAATAATTTGCTTTGGCTGCTCTTCCACAGGAAGAGATCGAACTAAGGCAGCAACCTCCTCAGCTGTTTTCCACTTAGCCAGCTGCCCTAGACGCTTTTGTCCTGCCCATACACTTGTGTGGATGACCTGCAGATTATAATCCATTGTCATATAAGTCTTCCAGATTGTGATATGGCACAGTTATGCCATTACTACAGCAAAACTAGAATTAAAAGCAAAAGAAAAAGAACAAACCTTCAGAAATAGTTGACCAGTCCTTGGATTGAAAATAAAGATTGCACCATTTATTGGTTTGGTGGTCAGGTTACCCTCGAAGGTTTTGTGAATGGTAACACGATAGACATTTGTGTCATCCACAAACCATATGATTTGGTTGCTGAATATCTCTCCATAGTTCTGTGAAGACAGATATGGCTCAGTGGGTTCAGATGAATACAACTGGAGACCCTTCCTTATTCGCTCCCTCAGCACGTACAGCGCAGGATTTGACTGTAAAAAAAGCACGGCATTTATATAAGACATCTACCACAAGAGAGATATGCCAACAGCAGCTATATTTGTTACAGTTAACATGATTATTACCTTCATGATCTTGTTCATTGCTTGCTGGAGGAGAGGCTTTGACCCAGGGAACCAGTTACCGAAAGCAGAGTGCAGATTATATGCTAGATCAAGTCCAATCATCACCCCTGCAAGAAATATTAATCAACATTAACTACAGACGATTCATGCTAGGCAAGAAATTGGCAGTTCATGGATACTCAAAATCATACCAGTCGGAGAAGGGTAGATGGACATATTATCTGTTGTATAATCCATAAATTTAGCCCTTGTGTAACGTTCTATGTCATGTGAGTCGTAGTCTCCCCATCGTAATTGCACATCAATCCAATACTTGTTACTTGCTTTCTGATCGAAGACATCCTTTGACTCAGAAACTAAGCTTGGTTTAGACATCTGCCACCTGTGTGCAGCAAAAAGGAGGACATCTGCACAGGAACTGTTCATCTTGTAACTCTTCCTGGGATGTATTGTTTCTTTCTGTACTGTCTCAATCTCCAACGCATCCAACTCCTGATCCAGAACTTGGCAAAGATCCATAACAACACTTTCATGGACCTTCTGCCAAAGATGTGCACGGAAAATCTGGATCAGAGAGATTTTCAGGGTCGGAATTTTACCATGCATGAATATCCCTGTAAGATCTAGCTGAACCTGGAAACCAACATATACATTTGCACGATTAATGGTTGGTGACCACCAAAGGGTAAATCTTCTATTGGGGATCTGGTTAAGCCCAGAACGCTGCGCATTTGTCAGTTTTTTGTACTTCATTGATTCCTCAAAACCTGAAGCCTTCTCCCAGAACAGACCCTCCCAGGTAGGGAAATATGTTCCTTTAAATAAGGTATGTTCCAGGATACCTTCCACACCTCCGAGTGCTTGGATGACGTCAGTTCTGTAGTTGTTTAAGTTCCATAGCTTTCCATCATGCCGCTGATGTGTCCACCAGAATGGGTTTTGTTTCAGCACTTGATACTGCTTGAAGTCTGTTCTGACCCTCCATCCTTTGTCATATGCCAAAGTGTGGCGATCTTTTTGGAAAAGTGTGTTGATACGAGGTATACCTCTATCCCAGGAATCTTCCAGATCCTCCAGTGTTAAGCGTCTGTTCTGTGATTGTGCTTCCTGCCTCTTCAAAGCATATTCAGCCCACACGCGCTGTGAATCAATGAACTCACTCTCCCATGGTTGGATGTAGCGATACAAGTTAGGGATAAGCTGGTCCTCTTCATGACTCATACCACTTCGAAAATGCGTCACACCAACATCTGTTTGTTTGCTATACCTGAGATCACTCTGTGGTATCAAAATGTGACCCATTGACAACATGCCCAGACCTCCAATTTCCTTCGGTGTATAAAAGATAACTGGTGGAAACCTGCTAGGCATCTTTGAGTTCAGGCCAATCTTTATACGAGTCTGGATCTTGTTTTCACATTTTACAAGCAGATCCAATAGTTCCTGTGTATGAACAGTGGCTTCACGGAAATATGTCATGAGGCCAATGAGAGCAGTGTTCCACTTGTTAACTATCTTGGTAAATGTTGTTGACCCTGATGACATAAGGATTTGCCTGACACGGTTCTCAAACACTTTCATGTGTTCATCATCAACCCTCAAAAATGCAATGGCTGTCCTCTCCTTTGTCTGCTCATTCTGTAAATTCCATACACCATCTTTTGTGTTGCTGAATGCCTCCTGAGTCATACGTATCTTTGGCAGAATACGGACCTCGAACCCAGACATGCTAAAGAGCAGGTTTGGGTTATCCTTGCTGTACACAGAAACGAAGCCATTCTCCCATTCTAATGTAGTAATGCTCCTTGGGAGGCGGTTCTTCATATCCCAAAATACACTTCTTCCAAGATTTACATCATGCTTCATGAGCCTCATTCTTGCATCCCTAGGCCAACATTTCTTGTTATTGTAACCGACCATGTTCTCATTGTTAGGATCAGGATGCTCTGTCAAGTAACGCTGAATTAAATCCCTTGCTTCTTCATGAGTGAATCGGAACATTATATGCACCTTGTCAATATATCGAGAATAGAGCCTGATGGGATGCCTTGTCTCAACTTTTGTGTCAGTATATGTAAGGAACTCATTTGGCATTTGTGGTGGCCCTGCAATCTCACTAGCTCGAGTTAAACCAAGAAGCAGGAGATCCAGCACCAGCCCGTAGTATTGCACAACAAAGGATGCAAACTGAAGACCTCGAATAAGACCATAAGAATTTGTGTGACTCATATCCTTATAAGACAACACAACATTGTTCTTTGCAGTGACATAGTCAGCAATGTTATGGTCCAGGACCAACCGTAGAAGCCTGTTCAACAGAGTCAGATCAATTTTTTCAAAGAACTTCTCAAATTTTGTCTGCAGCATCACAACACACTGCCCATCGCTCGTGTCCCATATGTCCTGCAAATTGTTTATACCTTGGCACCATTTGTAAACAAGTAGAGGAGGTGGCTCTGAATCAGCAGGCTTTACCCAGTTTGGGAAGAGGTGGCGCTTGTCCCCCTCATACCACAAGTATTGGTCAAGGTATGCATCAGTAATTTTCTCAAGAGGCTCAATTTCATATACCGGGATCAAGTAGCTATACAGATCCATAAACTCAATGCCAACTTCCTTAAAAGCACGCTGAGTAAGAAGATGCCGTTTTATCCTAGACAAAGCTTCATGCGGATTATCATATGCTTGTTCAATTAAACCTAGTTCCTCTCTTTGCAGTTGATTTAACCTTACTGCCACACTATAAGACTCTTTTAGTCTTTCCAGTGCCAGTATAAGAAGTTTGGTATCATGCTTGTATGAGAGTGGAGGAAAAGGGATCGGTGAGAACTTTCTTGATTCGAGCCAATGAACTGTGGTTGTATAAATAGCAACTGCCTCTTCAGGTGTCACATATGGCCCATCTTTCAAGTAATTGTGCTGCCTCTCTTGTTCTGCCTTCAGCCACAGACGTGTTAACCTTCCAAGATTTTTGCGGCAGACGGTCTTGTCAACTGTAGCACCACGCCGGATACGCTCACGGTTGTAGTGAGCGACATTTGTCCACCAATCAGCCTTGGACTTCACATAACGAAGTATCATATTTTCAATAGGAACCGGCAGGCCAGGGACCTTCCAGGGGATGTTTGCCTTCCAGCAGCGCCATGCCTCACTAAGATGCTGTAGTATAGTCCGGGCCTTGTTTTGCTTGATGCCCTCTGGCATAGCATCAAGGACATCATGCATAACTGCAGCTCGAAGCTCCAGGTCGAAGTGTGACTCAACACGTTGCTTGGTTACTGTTTTAGCAACTCCTTTTGAATGGCGACCTTCAAACTGCCTGGCCAGCAAATTACCTAACCACCTTTCAAGCAAGGGTACAATACCACGAAGGAAAAACAGCCACACTCTCCACATTGGAGCCCAAAATCCACAGCCAGGTCCTTTTCCAACAGGACCAGTGTTGAAACGATAATATATCAAGTGTTTCAGATCTTTGCACATCCTAATTTGCCGCATCAGACGATACTTGTATCTGTACATGCCAGTCAACTGACCAACATGGGAGAATATGTATTGCAAACCATCGGCCAACTGAAAGGCATCAACATTTCCCAAGCGAAATTGGATGTTTGCATCAACAACTAGCTTAGTAAGTCGCAAAATCTCACGGCACAAGTGGAATGCATTTCCAAAACGAGATTTCTTTCTCTCCTTTGTTGTGAGAGTCTTCACAGGCTTCAAGTTGAAATTGTAGTCTAAATGAAGATAGTTAAGATTCTTCCTGTGAATCAACAAGTTTAGCATGTTGTAGCCCTGCTTGCAAACTTGCAACCCAGCTTCTGCCCAGTCAAGCTCTGTAGTTTGAAAGAACTTTGTTGCTTGCAGAGAACGGAACAGATGTTTCTTCTTCTGTGCTTTAGGCGGCCTATGGTGTAGCTCATTGAGCACATAGCACTTCAGCAGCTTCTGGTAGCTCACCCGGACTTTAACTGGATATGCTGGTGGGCTGCAAAACAGATATCGACTGAATCATGAGCGAAAAATATACTACAGAGGAAACTATGTGAAGACAGTGAACTCACTGCAGTACTCACCAGTGCTCTTTGAACCACTCAGATACAAGAGGAATGTCCTCAGCACGGCGTGTTCTACCAGATCTCATGTTAAAAGGCTTCGGGGCAAAGAGTAATGAAATGCCGGCAGCTGTCGTATCAGTGTAGAGTGGAGTTTCTTTCAAAAGAGGGTCCACTCCATCGGGAAGACTAAAGTCGTCTTCATCTTCCTCTTCACTTGCTTTCTTCTCACGGCGATCAATCTTGCTGGTTGAAGTGATTGGATTTATCAGAGGATCATAGTAAAATGCAGGTAAATCTGGATCCTCTGTCTTGATATACATTATCATAGGAGTATGATATATGCAAAGTCTCACTTTCCTTGGCCTGTTATTGTACAAGTGTGGGAACGCAATTCTGTATTCAGTCCGAAGTGGTTGACGGATGATGAGTTTGTTGATATCATTAAACTCATTCCAGTCCTCATCCCCTTTCTCCATATCACGGTAGAGTGGCTCAAATTTTGGACCTCCTGATGAGGATGAAAAATTAACATCAGTGCATGATAAGAAAACCTGCGATGTAGAAGAAAATGTTTTCCTGTTTTGATAAAGCATAAGAAAATATATTTGCAGGAAATACAAGTTCTGGTTGCTCATGTTTTCACAAAGCCTTGCCAATAGTTAGATACCAAGTGGGAGAAATTTTGATTTAACCAGCAACCAAAAGCTACAACTACTATGCTAGTCGACTTGCCGTGGCAGTATTTTTTAGCTTGATGCATCAAACATAGCTTAGAAAAGAAAAGACAAATATGATTACCTGGGATACACATGTTAAGTGCTTTGGCAGTAAAGAAAGACTCCATGTCAAACAAATAGAAATAATTCCGGTCAATCAAGTCTGACAAAAGTTGGCCAGCCAGGCGATAGAGTGTTGCCATGATGGGAAGAGATAGATGCCATTTCCTGTAACTGGGACCGTTTATAAGCTTAGTCTTCACCAGAGGCTTGTGATCATAAAACCATTTATACACAGCTCCATCTTCCTCTGGGTCCAACTCCAATTGTATAGCCTCCAACGGTTCAACATCCAACAAATTATCAGCATAATCCAGTGGAGGTTCCTCGTCATCAAATGGAGGAAAGCGCATTCTTTTGAAATGCCGCCTATCTCTCTTCTCCCTTCGCATCATGATCCACATTGAGCCCCACTGTGGAAAGCGCATTATAAGAGATACATTTTTAGCAAGTAACAGGGTGAAAGATAAATATAAAATAAAAAGAATGGAGTGTTGAACATGGAAGAAGAATGAATCTAGATCATCACCTGCGCCAGGTAAATGGGCTCAACTACCCACGGGATCTCGTTTACGAAGGTTATGGCACCGGTGATATGGTACAAGATCTTAACATCCCGAACCTGAAAACAAGAGTCCATTATTATATGGCCATGGAACAGGTAATCTTGGCAACAACAAGACACTAATGTTCATATAATACACAACGAAAGGATGTACCTGTTCCCAGGGCATCGGCATATTCTCCAGTAGTTTGTAAACGGCATGAGGTACAAACTTGAGTGCTCCAAGATAAACACGCTTGTCATGCCTGTACTTCTTCGAAGACATGTCCCCATGGTCCCTGCTCAACAAAACAATGATGTATAAATTTACTGAAACAGAAGCAGATCTTCAATCTATGGCACGAGAAGGCTTCAAAATTGATTGTGTTGTACATATGACAAAGTGCAAACTCTCAATTGTTCAAGTTATCATGAACTCATTCAAGGTCGTGGTTTGCATCTCTGGTGGCGTGTGTGTTAAGCATAGAAAGAATGGCCATGTATATGCTCAATTGCTCAAAACAGAAAGTGTCCATGTATTTGTTCAGTAGTATGCTCAGAAGTCAGAACAGACAGATTGACCAGGGTGGAGGGGATTAACTACATAGCACATCCTGAAGCAACCAGAAACCTCTAGTTAATATCCCTGCAACTTATGATCACATGAAAGCCAACTAGACCCAGCTACAAAGCTTCACAGACCAAGAGCTATAGCAACTAGCAAACTGAAAAAAGAAAACCATAACTAATCGACATATCTATCATCCTGACTCCTGGAATTTAGAGTTGAAGCAACTGGCAAATTATAAATGTTCACCATAACTAGAGGATGAAAATATAAAAAATATCATGAATTCTAATTTCCAGGATCTACAGAGTCAGAGGCAACAATCTTATGCCTAATTGCAGTGACCACAAATCGTAAGCAGAAATCAGCAACAAACACATGATGCCGAGCAGAAAATAACACAGGTAAATCCAAACCTAAACATTATCGAATCACAGTTATAACCAAAAAACCCACGCGTAACATCAAACTATATGATCGCGCCATCACTAACTTCAGTCAAGACTGCTATCACAGCCATGCCACTAGTTCAAAGCTATGCACGGGTACGGGACAACCTAAGATCATAGGCATTACAGCGCGAGATGAGCCACGAGGGACCCAAAATCTAGCCACGAGCAGTACAGGGTGCCCGAAACATCCGAGGGCGGCGCGGGTCTGGACATTGTACCTGATGATTTTTCGCACGTGCTCGGGGGGCATATCCTCCTTCTGCGCCTCGACGAAGCCAAACTTGCGCTTGTCGCCGTAGCGCTTGGAGTTGAGCTGGTGCCACTTGCGGGCCTTCTCCACGAGCTGCGCCTCGAGCTCTGCCGGCGTGAGCGGCTGGCCTGCCTGCGGCGGCGCGGCGGACTGCGGGGGCGGGGCCGGAACAGCGCCGACCGTGCCCGGAGGAGGAGGCGCGGCCGCCATCGGCGGCGGCGGCGGCGCGCCGTTCCACATCGGCGGCGATGAGGGACGCGGCAGCCTCCGCTGCTGCTGCTAGGGTTTAAGGTCTCGAGTGAGTCGGGTGGGGTTCCGGGTTCGACCTCCCGTGGGGTCGGGAGGAATAGAATGGAGGGCCAACAAGAGGGAGATGGGCTAATTTGTAAAATAAGAGAACCTAAAGGCATCTCGACTCGTCCATAAACATTAAAGTTGAAAAAGATAGAAAAAAAATCTAAATTCAAAACATATTTGGCATACATATGATATGCTCCCGTGCACTAGCGCAAAAATTCATGAACAAATGATATTGAAGGAGTTTTAGACAAACAAAATTGGCTCTCACATAAACTTTGTAAAAGGAATTTGGAGATGAGAACGGCGTTTCGGTGCCCGGGTGCATCTGCACCCGGTCAAAAAAAAATTCGTAAAAAATTCAAAAAAAATTCAAAAAATTCCAAAAAAAATTGGGTGGTAGACAATTTGATGCGTGAGGTACGCTCCAATTTTCAAGACATTTGGACTTCTGTGCAGCACTTAGAAAAAAAGACAAATCAGACCAGAACAGTATATGAACAATACACATTTTTACAGACCTCCGATTTGTCTTTTTTGTTGAGAGCTGCACAGAAGTCCAAATGTTTTGAAAATTGGAGTGTACCTCATGCATCAAATTGTCCACCACCCAAAAAAAAAAAATTGGATTTTTTTGAACTTTTCTAGTATTTTTTTTGATTTTTTTTTTGTGAGCGCAGGTGCAGATTCGAATTTTCCTTTGGAGACTCTTTTTTCTAGAGTTCCTTCAATGTTATTTTACCACGAAACTTCGCACCCTCCTATAGCACTTGAGTGTCTTGGATGCCAAAAAAATGAATGTTTTTGCTAGTTTTTTGGATTACCACGTCTCTTCTTCTTTTGATATGAAATAGGAGCATTTGTAACCCTTCCTAACAAAAATTAACCCCAAAAAATGGTTCCCTTTAAGAGTCACACTATCTGGCTTTTTCATAAACTTTTTGTCTCCCTAAATTTAACTAGCTAAGTTTAGAAAAGAACATATTATGGTGATATTACTCCCTTTATCCTCTCACCCAAAAGTGGCAGGAAGTTTGCTTCCCCAACTGCCACCTAATGTTTACCGTCCAAGTCATCATGCCACCCGCATCACCAAATTATCGGCCACGCCGCCTCCTAGGCCTCCAAGAGTGCATTGTGTCTCAATCCATGTTTTGGTGTTGATGGCAATAGGATTAGTGAGACCTGATATCATTTGTCAAGATTATCTCAGGACATTGGACTCTCGGTCATTGTTTACAGACATTGGTGACCCCCTATTTAAAAAGGGGAAAAGGCGGTGGTTCCCGAAGACTCAAAAGTTTTTTGGTTTATTTGAAGAGTGGTCACAGTGTTGAGAGTGTTAGGGAGTTTCATCCAAATCATATATATAGCCTTCTAAAAAGACGTGGATGTCACCTAAAGGGGGTGAATAGGCGATTTTAAAAATATTTACGACTTAGTTTGAATAAATACGGAATAAAACTAGCGTTTTAATTTATCAAGCTCAAAACCTAAATAAGCTAGGCCCAACTATGTGCATCAACAACTTATGTTTAACAAGAGATAAACAACTATGTGATAGCAAGCACGATGGCTATCATAAAGTAAGGGCATAACTAAAGGGCTCATGTAAGAGGTAACCGCACGCGGAGACGATGATGTATCCCAAAGTTCACACCCTTGTGGATGCAATCTCTGTTGGAGCAGTGTGGACAAATAATGCTCCGCAAACACCACGATGGATCACCGTATTCTCCACGCCCTCGCGTAATCCAAGGTGCCACGAATCCACTAAGGTACCCTAGAGATCCTTGAGGGCGGTCATCAAACCCATACAAATTGCCCGGGACCATCTCCACGACTTAATTGGAGGCTCCTGGATCTTGCCCGAAGCTTTACACCACGATGATTGAGCTTTGAGATAGCACTGACTGTACTAAGTAGAAATACTACTTGTACATCCAAACCCTCCCTAAAAGCCCAGTTTCTTGTCACAAGAGTCCACCATATGCACCTATGGACAGTGGCGGAGCCAAAACCTTTATGAAGCCCAGGCAACTTAAGCCTGAATGTCTAACATGCAAATCAAAAATCCGGTATTCAGGTAGACAATATATAATATAGCATCAAACTTGCAAAGCACAAATCCACATTCAAATTGAAGTGAAATAAAAACATAAAAGTCACACAAATGTAATTTTAAAGTGAACTAATATATCAATATTCCATTTCATAGAGCCAATGGAGTTGAGACTTAACAACAAAGGTCACAGAATCAGGACATGCATAGAGCGAATCAGTCACACTAGCCATCTTGCCAACAAGATTCGTAGCCGTCCAAATCTCTATCGACACGTCGTAGAAGACACTACAAGATAAGAAAATAGATTTGTTATTAATAAAAATTCAATTTTGTGATTTGTTAGTATATTCAAAGCAAAGAGCATGTAACAATACAAAAGTTAAGATGGAACATACCAATAGTGTGCTAAAGAAAAGTACGAGGCAAATGTCCTTTCCGAGAGTTTATTGTTGTAAATGTTCGAATAATGTCCTTATCATCAACTGACTTGAATAACTCTCACTCGGTGTAACATATCATCAAGTCGTTGAACCATTCATTGTTGATCTTGCTACGCAATTTATTATTGATAATCTTCATTGCTGAAAATGCTCTCTCAACAGATGTGGTTGATACCGGCAATTTAAAAGCCACTCAATAAGTTTGTATACCAATGGGAATACCAAATTTTTCTCAGTTTCAACCATCTTCACGGCCAAGCTTTGAACATCATCACAATTAGAAGAAGACGCATGCCTTTTCAATTGACTTATATAAGTGAGGAGCTGCTCTCTTATTATTCCACGATCATCATTTGAGAAGTCTTCATGATAAATTTTAGCAAGACGAGCAAGCTTATCAACATTAAACTTGGAGAAAGAGTCCTTGGGGTCAAGACATGAGAAGCAATCAAGCACACAATTAGCTTCTTCACTAAAGCGGTGATCCATCTCCACACATATTTTGTCAATAGCAACATAAAAAATCTCTGCAGGGTAATGGTGAAGATTAGTGATAGTCCTCCCTTCTCTCCTTGAACGACCATGAACTGTTATTACTTCGTCCATATCTGGTACTGGAATACTATTAGCGCCACAAAATTCTTGGACATCACCAAATAAATTATCCCAATCACTCTCTCTTAATGTTGCCAACCGAGCTTACAGTTTCTATAGACTTAATCTATCGTCAATGCGTCATGATCATCCCTGATACGTCTCCAAGGTATCTATATTTTTTGATTGTTCCATGCTATTATATTGTGACGCCCCCGATTCAATCGTACACTAATCATGCACGCAAATGTGTACGATCAAGATCAGGGACTCACGGGAAGATATCACAACACAACTCTACAAATAAAATAAGTCATACAAGCATCATAATACAAGCCGGGGGCCTCGAGGGCTCGAATACAAGTGCTCGATCATAGACGAAGTCGTGGAAGCAACAATATCTCGAGTCTGAGACATAAGTTAAACAAGGTGCCATAAGATGGCTAGCACAAACGGGATACAGATCGAAGAGGAGCGGGCCTCCTGCCGGGATCCTCCTAGGTTACTCCTGGTCGTCGTCGTGGGCTGCACGTAGTAGTAGGCACCTCCGAGTAGTAGTCGTCATAGGCGGTGGCGTCGCTCCCGGACTCCATCGTGCAGCTGCGCAATCGAGTAGAGCTAGGGGAAAAGGGGAACAAGGCAACCGTGAGTACTCATCCAAAGTACTGCAAGCAAGGAGCTACACTACATATGCATGGATATATGTGTAAAGGGCCATATCATGGGTGAATCGCAGAATGCCGTAATAAGAGGGGATAGCTAGTCTTAACGAAGACTACGCTCGACACCGCCTTGCAATGTAGGAGGGGGCAAACTGAAGTCCTCCAAGTAACATCATATAGCAATAATCCTACCCGCGATCCCCGCTCATAACCCCGAGCGAGAGCGACCACCGTTGTATCCGCACTTGGAAGGTGTGTTTTATCAAGTATCCGGTTCTAGTTGTCATAAGCTCAAGGTACAACTCCAAGTCGTCCTGTTATCAAGATCACGGCTATTCAATAGATTAACTTCCCGCAGGGTGCACCATCTTACCCAAAGACGCTTGATCCCATTTGGCGGACACACTTTCTGGGTCATGCCCGCCGCGAAGATCAACACGCCGCAGCCCCACCTAGGCACAACAGAGGCCAAGACGCCGGTCTAAACCTAAGCGCGCAGGGTGCGGGCCCATCGCCTCGAAAGCACACCAAGACGTTGCGTGGGCGGCCGGAAGCGCACCTAGCCTAGTGGCGTTCATCCAATCCGGCGCGCGCTCGTCAGCCGACGTCTCGAAATGCTTTACCGATACCACGACGCCGGATACCCATAACTACTCCCGCGTAGATGGTTAGTGCGATAAGCTCAGAGCCAACTCAGATCAAATACCAAGACCTCGTTAAGCGTGTTAAGTATCCGCGAACGCCGAACAGGCCAAGCCCACCTCTCTCCTAGGCGGTCTCAACCTGCCTGCCGCTCCGCCACAAAGATCCACTTGGGTGCTCCATCACCGACCGACTTTAGTCTCCACATGTATCATGTATAAGTATATAGTATATACCCGTGATCAACTCCCGAGTGATCACGGCCCGATAGTATAGCACGCGCACGGACAAGAAAGTAGGGCCACAGATGAAAGTACTAGCATCCTATACTAAGCATATAGGATTGCGTAAGGTAACAATGAAGTAACAAGGACAAAGCTATGCAACAAGATAGGAGTATCCAAAACAAGAATATGCTATACTACTCTAATGCAAGCAGATAGAGAAGAGTAGGCGATATCCGTGATCAAGGGGGGGCTTGCTGGTTGCTCGGCAAGAGAGAGGGTCGTCAACACCGTAGTCGAAGCGCCACCGCAGCGTCGGTCTCGTAGTCTACGGAGAGAAGAGGGGAGAAACAATGAATACCAAGTAAACAGATGCATAACGATGCATGACATGCCAAGAAGCGATGCTAGGCATGCCCTAACGTGGTATGAGGGGGTACTGGTTAGGGGGGAAACATCCGGGAAAGTATTCCCGGTGTTTAGGGTTTTCGGGCAGAGGAGCTAGAGGGAAAAAGTTGCAGGTTCGATAGGTTAGGGGTGTGTGGCGGACGAACGGACTGTGTATCCGGATTCGTCTCGTCGTTCTGAGCAACTTTCATGTTGAAAATATTTTAATCCGAGTTACGGATTAAAAGATATGATTTTTAAAAGATTTTAATAATTCCTGGAATTTAATTAATTAATTAATTAATTGAAAAATGTATTTATGACGTCAAGATGATGTCATGCCGACGTCAAGATCAACAGGGTTGACTAAGTCAACCCTGACATGTGGGTCCTGTCATCATACTGCTAACTAATCAACCCTAGTTTAGTTTAATTAACAATAGTTAATTAGGTTAATTAGTCATTAGGTTTAATTAATCGGGATTAATTAGATTAATTATTTACTTAATTAATTAATTAATTAATTAGTTTTATTCATTTTTATTTATTATTTATTTAAATTTCATTGTCCCTATTCCTTTTTATTTTTAAAACCGCTCAGGCGGGCCCCATGTCGTGGCGGTGGGGTTGATTGTCACCACGACCGAGTCAACAGAGCGAGGGGGCCTGGGCCCATCGATCGATGTGGCCAAAGGGGCCCTGTGGTACGTCGGCAGGGGGCGGAGTTGGCCCGGTGGCTATCATGGCGAGGGCGCCGAGTCACGGACTTGTTCCCGGCGGCCTAATCGGGCGTGGCGCGATCCGAACGTCGGAGGACGGCGGTTCCGATGGTGGTGGTGGCACGGCCGGCCCGGCCGAACGGGCCAGCAGCGGCGGAGGCGGCGAGGAGGTTCGGTCTCCGTCGGGCGTGCTCTACGGGCCGGGAGGGCCTAAGCTGGCGCGCCGAGCCTCACGGGCTCGGCCCGTGACTGCTTGGTCACCGGGGCGCCGGCGTTGAGATCCGCGACGCGGGGGCGTCCGGGTGCGGCGGAGGGGGGGAGAGCGCCGCTCGTACGAGGGGAAGGGAGAGGGAGGTGGGGACATGAGAAGCAATCAAGCACACAATTAGCTTCTTCACTAAAGCAGTGATCCATCTCCACACATATTTTGTCAATAGCAACATAAAAAATCTCTGCAGGGTAATGGTGAAGATTAGTGATAGTCCTCCCTTCTCTCCTTGAACGACCATGAACTGTTATTACTTCGTCCATATCTGGTACTGGAATACTATTAGCGCCACAAAATTCTTGGACATCACCAAATAAATTATCCCAATCACTCTCTCTTAATGTTGCCAACCGAGCTTACAGTTTCTATAGACTTAATCTATCGTCAATGCGTCATGATCATCCCTGATACGTCTCCAAGGTATCTATATTGTTTGATTGTTCCATGCTATTATATTATCTGTTTTGGATGTTTAATGGGCTTTATTATGCACATGTATATTATTTTTGGGACTAACCTACTAACCAAAGGCCCGGTGCAAATTACTGTTTGTTTTGCCTATTTCAGTGTTTCGCAGAAAAGGAATATCAAACGGAATCCAAACGGAATGAAACCTTCGGGAGAGTTATTTTTGGAACAAGCGTAATCCAGGAGACTTGGAGTGGACATCAAGGAAGCAACAAGGCGGCCACGAGGTAGGGAGGCGCGCCCATGGGGTAGGCGCGCCCCCCACCCTCGTGGGCCCCTCGTGGCTCCACCGACCTACTTCTTTCACCTATATATACTCATATACCCTGAAAACATCCGAGAGCACCACGGAACCTATTTCCACCGCCGCAACCTTCTATACCCGTGAGATCCCATCTTGGGGCCTTTTCCGGCGCTCCGCCGGAGGGGGAATCGATCATGGAGGGCTTCTACGTCAACACCATAGCCTCTCCGATGATGTGTGAGTAGTTTACCACAGACCTTCAGATCCATAGTTATTAGCTAGATGGCTTCTTCTCTCTCTTTGGATCTCAATACAAAGTTCTCATCGATTCTCTTGGAGATCTATTCGATGTAATCCTTTTTGCGGTGTGTTTGTCGAGATCCGATGAATTGTAGGTTTATGATCAATATTACCTATGAACAATATTTGGTTCTTTTCTAAATTCTTACATGTATGATTTGATATCTTTGCAAGTCTCTTCGAATTATCAGTTTGGTTTGGCCACTAGATTGATCTTTCTTGCAACGGGAGAAGTGCTTAGCTTTGGGCTCAATCTTGTGGTGTCCTTTCCCAGTGACAACAGGGGCAGCAAGGCACGTATTGTATTGTTGCCAGGATAAAAAGATGGGGTTTATATCATATTGCTTGAGTTTATCCCTCTACATCATGTCATCTTGCCTAATGCGTTACTCTGTTCTTATGAACTTAATACTCTAGATGCATGATGGATAGTGGTCGATGTGCGGAGTAATAGTAGTAGATGCAGAATCGTTTCGGTCTACTTGTCGCGGACGTGATGCCTATATACATGATCATGCCTAGATATTCTCATAACTATGCACTTTTCTATCAATTGCTCGACAGTAATTTGTTCACCCACCGCAGATTATGCTATCTTGAGAGAAGCCACTAGTGAAACCTATGGCCCCCGGGTCTATCTTCCATCATATTATTTTCCTATCAATTTGCTATTTTTGTCACCGTTTATTTTGCAATCTTTACTTTCCAATCTATATCATAAAAATACAAAAAAATATTTATCTTATCATGTCTATTAGATCTCACTTTTGCAAGTGGCCGTGAACGGATTGACAACCCCTTTATCGCGTTGGTTGCAAGGTTCTTATTTGTTTGTGCAGGTACAAGGCGACTTGCGTGTAACCTCCTACTGGATTGATACCTTGGTTCTCAAAAACCAAGGGAAATACTTACGCTACTTTGCTGCATCACCCTTTCCTCTTCAAGGGAAAACCAATGCATGCTCAAGAGGTAGCAAGAAGAATTTCTGGCACCGTTGCCGGGGAGGCTTACGCCAAGTTAAGTTAAGATTTGATCTCCCAGCAACTAGCCATTTCTGGCACCGTTGCTAGGGAGGCTTACGCCAAGTCAAGTCAAAATTTGATCTCCCAGCAACTAGCCATTTATGGCGCCGTTGCCGGGGAGATCTACGCACAAGTCAAGACATACCAAGTACCCATCACAAACTCTTATCCCTCGCATTACATTATTTGCCGTTTGCCTCTCGTTTTCCTCTCCCCCAGTTCACCTTTGCCATTTTATTCGCCCTCTTTTTTCTTTCATCTCTTTTCGCTTGCTTCTAGTGTGCCTGTTTGCCCTGATGGCCTTGCGTAAAAACGTTGATCCTCACCTTAGAAGGTTGGAAGAAATTGAAAACAATGTTAGAAGCTTTATGACTTTGCAATTTGAGCATAATGATTTCTTTAGAAACGAGCTTAAAGAACAAAAAAGCTTTATGGAGTACATGAATAAAGAGCTTGATTATATGTCTAAGGAATTTTATGGTTTGAAATCTCAGTTTGCTCATCTTGAAAACTTAATAGCCCAAATTTCGGATAAGTAGGCCACCTTAGTTAATAAGATGGTCGCCAAACCGGAAGAGCTAGAAGGTAATAAGAATGAATATCTAAAAGTGATTGATGTGTCTCCTATTAAGTCTTTTGCAATATGAATCTTGATAATGATGGGACTGAAGATGAGTCAACTTTAGTTAAAAGGCGTCCCAATGATTCAGAGTTTTTAGATCTTGATGCAAAAATTAGTAAAAGTGGGATTGAAGAGGTCAAAACTTTACATAGCAATGAACCCACTATTTTGGATTTCAAGGAGTTTAATTATGATAATTGTTCTTTAATAGATTGTATTTCCTTATTGCAATCTTTGTTAAATTCTCCTCATGCTTATGATCAAAATAAAGCTTTTACTAAACATATCGTTGATGCTTTAATACAATCTTATGAAGAAAAGCTTGAATTAGAAGTCTCTATCCCTAGAAAACTTTATGATGAGTGGGAACCTACTATTAAAATTAAGATTAAAGATCACGAATGCTATGCTTTGTGTGATTTGGGTGCTAGTGGTTTTATGTTTTAATTAGTGTTTGTGCCAAGTAGAACCATTGGGAAGACTTGGGTGAAGCCTTTATAATCTTGCTGTAAAAAACAGAAACTTTAGCACTCACGAGATTAGCTGCCATTTTTTGCTGGAGAGTGCTTTTAGGTTGATTCTTTTTGAAGATGATTAATAGACAAATTCCTCACGTCCACCAATTTATTTCAGAATTTTTGGAGTTACAGAAGTATACGTTTGATACAGATTACTACAGACTGTTCTGTTTTTGACAGATTCTGTTTTTCGTGTGTTGTTTGCTTATTTTGATGAATCTATGGCTAGTATCGGGGGGTATGAACCATAGAGAAGTTGGAATACAGTAGGTTTAACACCAATATAAATAAAGAATGAGTTCATTACAGTACCTTAAAGTGGTGATTTGTTTTCTTATGCTAACGGAGCTCATGAGATTTTCTGTTGAGTTTTGTGTTGTGAAGTTTTCAAGTTTTTGGGTAAAGATTGGATGGATTATGGAATAAGGAGTGGCAAGAGCCTAAGCTTGGGGATGCCCAAGGCACCCCAAGGTAAAATTCAAGGACAACCAAAGTTTAAGCTTGGGGATGCCCGGAAGGCATCCCTCTTTCGCCTTCGCTTCATCGGTAACTTTACTTGAGGCTATATTTTTATTCACCACATGATATGCGTTTTGCTTGGAGCGTCTTGTATGATTTGAGTATTTGATTTTTAGTTTACCACAATTATCCTTGCTGTACACACCATTTGGTATAGACACACATGAATCGGAATTTATTAGAATACTCTTTGTGCTTCACTTATATCTTTTGAGCTAAATAATTTTGCTGTAGTGCTTCACTTATATCTTTTAGAGCACGGTGGTGGTTTTATTTTATATAAATTATTGATCTCTCATGCTTCACTTATATTATTTTGAGAGTCTTATAGAACAACATGGTAATTTGCTTTGGCTATAAAATTATTCCTAATATGATGAACATCCAAGATGGGTATAATAAAAACTATCATATAAAGTGCATCGAATACTATGAGAAGTTTGATACTTGATAATTGTTTTGAGATATGAAGATGGTGATATTAGAGTCATGCTAGTTGAGTAGTTGTGAATTTGAGAAATACTTGTTCTAAAGTTTGTGATTCCCGTAGCATGCACGTATGGTGAACCGTTATGTGATGAAGTCAGAGCATGATTTATTTATTGATTGTCTTCCTTATGAGTGGCGGTCGGGGACGAGCGATGGTCATTTCCTACCAATCTATCCCCCTGGGAGCATGCGCGTAGTACTTCATTTCAATAACTAATAGATTTTTGCAATAAGTATGTGAGTTCTTTATGATTAATGTTGAGTCCATGGATTATACGCACTCTCACCCTTCCACCATTGCTAGCATCTCTAATACCGTGCACCTTTCGCCGGTATCATACAGCCACCATATACTTTCCTCAAAACAGCCACCATACCTACCTATTATGGCATTTCTATAGCCATTCCGAGATATATTGCTATGCAACTTTACACCGTTCCGTTTGTTATGACACGCTCCATCATTGTCATATTGCTTTGCATGATCATGTGGTTGACATCGTATTTGTGGCAAATTCACCTTTATAATTCTTTCATACATGTCACTCTTGATTCATTGCATATCCCGGTACACCACCGGAGGCATTCACATAGAGTCATATTTTGTTCTAAGTATTGAGTTGTAAGTAAATAAAAGTGTGATGATCATTATTAGAGCATTGTCCCAAGTGAGGAAAGGATGATGGAGACTGTGATTCCCCCACAAGTCGGGATGAGACTCCGGATGAAAAGAAAAAAAGAAAAAAAAGAGGCCATAAAAAAAGAGAAAAGGGCCCAAACAAAAAAAAATGAGAGAAAAAGAGAGAAGGTACAATGTTACTATCCTTTTACCACACTTGTGCTTCAAAGTGGCACCATGATCTTCATGATAGAGAGTCTCCTATGTTGTCACTTTAATATACTAGTGGGAATTTTACATTCTAGAACTTGGCTTGTATATTCCAATAATGGGCTTCCTCAAAATGCCCTAGGTCTTGCTAATTTTTTTAAAATAATACATTTTTTTATTAATTTGCACAAATATTACGCGGAAAAAATTATTTTCAAAACTAATACACCGTCGGCCCACAAAGCAGTCGATTGGTCCTAGTCGGCCCACAAAGAGGTCGATTGGGTTCCTATCGGCTTGTCAGCAGTCGATTGGGCTGTCGGCCACCATTTCAACCGCCGATTGGGCTGTCGGCCACCATTAGTTCCAATCGGCCTGCCGTGGGCCGACAGGACTAATTGGCTCTTGTCAGAGGTCGATCGGTGCATGTGATTTTTTTTTTGCCCGCACGATTTTTTCTTTCAAAACTATGACATATTTTCCCGCCAACTCGCTTCCGCCACCCGTTCTCATCCACCGTTTCCGCCATATGTTCCCGCCAACTCTTTCCGCCACTCGCTTATGTTCCCGCCAACTCTTTCCCGCCACTCGCTTCCGCCATATGTTCCCGCCAACTCTTTCCCGCCACTCGCTTCCCGACATATGTTCCCGCCAACTCTTTCCGCCACTCGTTTCCGCCACTGCTTCCCGCCATATGCCGCCGTTCTTTCCGCCATTTTCTCCTCTCTACCTATAAAACCCCTTCGACGGAGGTGGATAAGCATTCCACCAAGTTTAGTTGAGATGTGCCATTATCCTTTCGATCGTAGTTTTCACCTGGGATGAGCAGCACTCTTTCGAGCCTAGCTACCGATTTCGGGATGGACAATAGGGTAGTTCCATGGGACGAACTCATCGGTAGTGACACCATAATGAATGAGTTGGCTCACCAATTACTTAGGTGCTGGTGGCCTGAAAGGACCTATGAAGAGGTACGTAAAGAACTTCTTAGGTTGCATGAAAGGTGGGAGAAGGTAGTAGTGCCAAGAGTGAAACTTTCGTAAGGATTGCAGCAAATAATCCATGTTTATGGACTGAGGAGAGCGAGGACGAAGATGATATCTTCATGTCGCCGCTTCGGGTCTCGCATACTCGAAGGGCAAGAGTTCTTCATCATCGAAGGGCAAGGTTTCGCATCGTCAAGGGCAAGGTTTCTGCATCGTCGAAGGGCAAGAGTTCTTCATCGTTGAAGGGCAAGAGTTCTTCATCGTCGAAGGGCAAGAGTTCTGCATCCATCGAGGATGACGATGATGACTTCATGTAATTTTATGCTGTATTTTGTGAGTTCAACAGACGTACTGCTTAATTTAGATTTAGTTCTATCTAGTTGTTTGTAATGTCTTGTTGTATGAGCATTATGTTCTATCAAAATATGATCTTGTAGTTCAAATAACATAGTACTAAAATAGAGTAGGCATATGTCTCACACATAAGTACATAGTCATTTGTCTCATACATAGAATAGACATAAGTCTCACACACAAATAGATGGTAATGTCTCTCTTGATAGATGGAAGCGCCGGATGACGCCCTGGCTCAAGTGGGAGGCGGATCTGGAAGCGGCGACCATCCCCACCTGTGAAACCAAGGCTATGATCACCTGGCCATACTCTCCTAGGTTGTGAAACCAAGGCTATGATCACCAAAGCTATGGAAATCAAGGCAAATGGAGACGAAAGATCTGATACCACTTGTAGGATCGAAAGTAGGTCTAGAGGGGGGTGATTAGACTACTTGACCAAATAAATATCTAACCTTTTCCCAATTTAAGTCTTGGCAGATTTTAGCAACTTAGCACAAGTCAAACAATCAACCTACACATGCAATTCTAAGAGTGTAGCAGCGGAAAGTAAAACATTGCATATGAAGGTAAAGGGAAGGGTTTGGAGAAGGCAAACGCAATGTAGACACGGAGATTTTTGGCGTGGTTCCGATAGGTGGTGCTATCATCCGTCCATGTTGATGGAGACTTCAACCCACAAAGGGTAACGGTTGCGCGAGTCCACAGAGGGCTCCACCCACAAACGGGTAGATATTCACGAAGTAGGAGATATCTTGCCCTTACAAACTCCTTGGTTCAACTCCACAATCTTGTCGGAGGCTCCCAAGTGACACCTAATTAATCTAGGAGACACCATTCTCCAAAAGGTAATAGATGGTCTGTTGATAATGAACTCCTTGCTCTTGTGCTTCAAATGATAGTCTCCCCAACACTCTACTCTCTCACACAGATTTGGCTATGGTGGAAAGATGATTTGAGTGGAAAGCAACTTGGGGAAGGCTAGAGATGAAGATTCTTGTGGTTGGATTGGAATGTCTTGGTCTCAACACATGAGTAGGTGGTTCTCTCTTAGGAAAATGAGTAGTGGAAGTGTAGGGACGTTCTGATGGATCTCTCACAAATGGAGATGGGGTGGAGGGGTATATATAGCCTCCACACAAAATCCAACCGTTACACACATTTGACCCAACTCGGTCAGACCGAACAGAAGAACTCGGTGATACCGATTTAGTTCAAAATGTGAACGTTAGGAATCTCGGTGGGACCGACATGATCAACTCGGTGGGATAGATGTGCTAGGGTTAGGGCAAAACCTCATCTCGGTGAGACCGATTGCATGAACTCGGTGAGACCGATTTTAGCAACGAGCAAACATAAAGTTGGTCAGGCAAACTCGGTGGAACCGATTGCATATTTTGGTGAGACCAAAATAATTACAACAGGCAATAGAGAGTTTGCAAGGCCATCTCGGTGAGACCGAGGTCTGTATCGGTAGGACCGAATTGTCTAGGGTTTCTGGTAGTGGCTATGTCAAGTGAACTCGGTGGCATCGGATAGATCAAATGGTGAGGCCGAGTTTGACTTTGGGTTTTGGACATATGTAGAAATGAGAAAGTGGCTGAGGGTTTTGGAGCAATCTCACTAAGCACTTTGAGCAAGTAGACCCTTAAGAAACACCTCATCCCCTTTTAACAGTATTGGATTTCCTATGGACTCAATGTGATCTTGGATCACTAAAATGAAAATCAAGAGTCTTGAGCTTTTGCCAATATTTGTCCTTAGCATTTTGAGGGGTTCGCATCTCTAGTCCATGCCATGCCAGTCAGTGAACTTTCTGAAATATTTAACTTGAATGGATATTAGTTCAATGATCTATATGTTGCTATGAATTACCAAAACCACCCAGGGATTAGTTGCACTTTCAATCTCCCCCTTTTTGGTAATTGACGACAACATATAGATCAAAACTTTCACAAATGATAATATGAATGAAATACATCGTCGCTTTGAGAAGTATGTGATAAGCAAGAGCTCCCCCTAAATTTGTGCATTATTTAAAATTTGCTTTTGAATGCAAATGCACAATCGATTAGGATCATGTGTCACTCTTCCATGTCACATACATCTTGGTGGAGCGCTCAAAATGATAAGATATAAATAACACGCACTCACCACCAAGGATAAACATGATTGATCATACACAAATATCATAGATAGCATCATGCAAGCACACATTAAGGCATAGTATGATCAAACACATGATCACAAGAGTATCTCACAAACAAGCACAAATAAAGTAGAAAGAGAGGCAACAAAAGGCAAAATGCGCTCTCTCTCTCTCTCTCCCTCTCTCCCTCTCTCTCGAAGCCTAATGATCTATACACTTCCTCCGCCTTTGGCAACAAGTTACCAAAAAGCTTGAAAATGCATAGTGGTATGCGACACTCTAGGCATGATCTCTGGGAGCTCCTGAAGTGGTGTTCTGGCTGGTTGCTCCGATGTGCGTAGACGGCGTGGAGAGGACAACATCTGCAAGCGCTTCTGAAGATGTGCGAGGAGCCGGAGGAGTTGAAAATGGAGGAATGACCGAGGTAGTTGCTGCAGGTGCTAAAATGGTAGTCCTGTAATCTTTGACAACTGGCACAGCTACAGACCTTTGTGCCCTTGGCACTCGCTGGAAAGTATCTGTGGTAGGTTTGTCACTCCTATCCTCAAGTTCTTCCTGGAGCTTCTCCACAGTAGTCTGGATCTCTGTGACCTTCACATCTTGATCATGGAATTTTGTCTCAATGATCCTCTCGAGACTCTCTTGATTCTGAGTCAGGGTGGCCAAGCCCTTCCCAATCCTCACAGTAGCCTCAAGCAGATAACTGAGTTGATCTTGCACTACAAAAAAAGACACATCCGTGACATTTTGGGCCGAACGAATTTTTTTCCTGTCATACATATGGCACTTCTATGACGATAATTGTGACAAAACCCGGTATCATCATAGATGTGGTGGGCTTTTACTTCTATGACAAAAAATCATGACACAAAATGGGCTTTTCGTCTGGTGGGCGGAGACGCAGCTGCATGACATTCTTTGGGCCGCCCATGACGGAAAAACCCGTGGTAGAAGCGAGGGTAGGAAAATTTCGGGAGTTCGATGCCACGGTGGGAGGTCGGGGCCGAGCGATGCGCGTTTATCTCGTATAACGCACGCTGCTTGTGCGAGGCGTTGGCTCTAATCAACCCGAAGCGAGGCGTTGGGCTCAAATCGAACCCGAGCGATTGACTGCGCAGCTACGCGTTCTCGAACCGAGAGATCGACCGATGGTCGTTAATCGAAACCGATCAAGCGATTCTTCGCATCGCGCTAATCAAGCCAATCGATTGGATGAACAACAAATGTTCCGGGGGGTTGGATGAGCAGTGAGTGTTGCGGGGGGGTTGGATGAACAGCGAGTGGTGCCGTTGCCTCTGGATGAACAGGACCCCATGGTGTGGTGGAGGGCTGGATGAACAGAGACGGTGGAGGGTGCCTGTGGAGGGGTGGTTGAACAGACCCGTGGTGTGGAGGGCTGGATGAACAGAGACGGTGGAGGGTGGTTGAACAAGAGCGGTGGAGAAGCGCGGTGGAGGCCGGATGAACAGGAGCCCGTGGAGGCTGGAGGAGGTCGACAGTGGAGATGAACAGATCCGTGGAGTCCTGTTTTGTGGTACGCCACACCCCTCCCGATGAACAGGACCCCCGTTTCGACCGTAAGAGGTCCTTTTCGTCCGTTTTGCGTACGCCACACCCTCCCGATCAACAGACCCCGTTTCGACCATAGGAGGTCCGTTTGCCTGCTTTTGCGGTACACCACACCCTCCCGATCAACAGACCCCATTTCGACCGTAGGAGGTCCGCTTCCTCCGTTTTGCAGACGTCACACACCTCCCGATCAACAGGACCCGTTCGAATGTAGGAGGTCTGTTTTCTCCGCTCGTGGTACGCCAGCCTCGCTTCCATCGCCTGTTCGGCCCAAACCTCCCGATGAACACGACCACGCATTCCGCTCCGACCCACCTGGTTGGCTCCCCATGAACACGACGACGACGTTGAGCCCGCTCGCACCCAGCCATGTACGTATGCGCGATGGCGTTCGAGACCCCGCCCATATGTACACATACGGCCATATTTTCTTTCTTGCACCACGGCCGATGTACGACGCGTGTACATGCTACGTGTGCGCCTCTACTATGACACGGCGCGCTCTACATCGACCAAGATATATGTACGTATACGGTCGCTACCAGAATGACAACGCTACGTACGCTTCGACCAGGTGGGTCCCGACTGTCAGGCACTTCCTTGCGTGCGAAGATGTAGTTGGCGGGTCCCAGCAGTCAGGGGGGCAAATCGTTTTTTTTTTGCCCGGACGCACTTACTTGCGTGCGAAGGTGTAGCTGGTGGGTCCCAGCAGTCAGGGCGGCGAATCGTGTTTTTTTGCCTGGACGCACTTCCCTGCGTGCGAAGATGTAGCTGGTGGGTCCCAGCAGTCAGCGGGGCGAATCATTTTTTTTGCCCGGACGCACTTCCTTGCGTGCGAAGATGTAGCCGGTGGGTCCCAGCAAGTGGGGAAACGTTTTTTCGTGAAATACGGTGGCCCGTCCGGTGGGTCCCCGCCGCCGTGGAGGAATCATTATTTTCCACGTAATAAGGAGGCACTTCCTTGTTGCGGCCGTGGACCCAATTGTCGACCTCTCCACGACAGATCCACGTCCGATGGAAGTCGCCTGACCACGCTGACCACGCCATGCCGAGAGCACCACGGTGGTGGACGACGGCGAGGACTAGGAAGGGACGACTTCGAGCCGGGAAGACGCGCAGATGGATGCCCACGCCAAGAGGAGTACGAGGGTTCACTGGTTCGGCTGCGGTGTGAGGTCTTTGTCGCCGCCGAGAATAACGGGGTGTGGGTGAGTAGAGGATGGCCCGCCAGCGGTGGGAGTAGTAGGGGCGGTGAGGCCTCCGCGGCATCACAACCGCCACGGAGGCGAGGAGCACGCGACACGATTGGCGCTGGTTTGGGCGGTGGAGCAAGAAGACCAGAGGTTGAAGAAGCACTACGGCCGTTGGATGAACATCGTACGGTAACAGGAGCTAGAATCGTTCATATTGACTAAGTTGACAAAGCCCTCCGTCCCCGCCAACTTGGTAGGCCCACAAGTCAGCCTCCCAATGCTGGGTTCCAGCTGGCAGGGGGAATATTCATTTTTTGTGCGTAATAAGGAGGCACTTCCTTGCGTGAGAAGATAGCTGGTGGGTCCGACATGTCAGTGGGGGGCACGTTTTTTCACGAAATATAGAGGCCCTTCCGGTGGGTCCTAGATGTCAGGTGGAGGAATCATTATTTTGCGCGTAATAAGGAGACATTTCCTTGTGTGCGGCCGTGGACCCAGTTGTCAGCCTCTCCATGCACAGTCTACTTTCGATGGCGTCGTTCGTCGACCACGTTGACCACATCGCGCCGAGCGCATCCAAGGTGGTGGACAACGGCGAGGCCCCGGACAGCAACGAGCCGGAGATGCGAAGACGCGGGAGTAGAGTCGCAGACGGAGAGGTGTACGAGGGTTAACTGGTTCTAGTGCGGTGTGGTTCGGCAATGGTGGAGAAGAACAGGAGGTGTGGAGGGGTGGAGGATGGCTCGCCAACGGTGGAGTAGCACTTCATAGCGAAGCGTGCTAAGCAGAGCTGCTAGCAGCAGGAGGCGGGAGGTGGTCCCGGCGGTTCTGGAGGAAGAAGACGAGAGATTGAAGATGGATGCCGGTCGTTGGATGTAAATCCAACAACTAACATGTCAGAATCATTTGTTGACTAAATTGACAACGACTTGCGTTTGCTTCGACCTATTGGCCCACATTTCAGCCTCCAAAAATATGTCACGTATTCAACCCATTTTTTCAGAATTTATAGTCTTTTTTTTTGCACGGTAGAATTTACAGTCAATTTGATCTTTTTTTGAATTACAACCATTAGATGGGTTGGGTGAACAAATAATGTAGCGTCCATGTGACCCATTTATTTTATTTCTTAAAAAATTACAGGCCATTTGCACTTTCTCGAAATACACGATTTTGCCGGGCTGATTCTAATTATAATGTTGGGTTGGGCCAGCAATGTTATCAAAAAATAAAAAGGGGCTGAGCATTTTGTTATAAATATATTTAAATAATAAGTGATATTATTACATTCGTCCTTATATCTTACCAAGCTTTTGTACACAATCACTAGGATTTTCGTGCCAAAACAGTTCAGGATTTTATTTGTTAAGAAATTATTTTATAAGTTAATAAGATGCGGATATTTTTTCTTACATATGTAAGTATCTCATTAAATATATGATGACAATAAAAATAATATATAATAGCATATAAAATAATTTAAATATACATAATATAGTTAGAAGGAAACATAAGTTGGACCTCATGCTCCTATTCTTATATAGAAAATAGAACAAACCTCTGCGTTTTCTTCAAAAAATACATAAATTGGGCTGCCAAAAATAAAACCTCGGATGGGAGGTCCATAGGCCGGTCGATGCATGACGACCCTAAGAAAATACAAACAGGCCTATGGTCCTCCCATCCAAGGTCGTGGGCTGCGCATGTTAAAAATGAAAGCCTAGACGGGGCAGCCCAAAACCACGTCCAACACTTGCCAAAACTTCGTCCCTCGTTTTCTCTGTGTTTCGCACACTCGACATTGTGTGGGCATTTTGACTGTGCATCATATGAAGATGTGCTATGCATGAATGTAGATCAGCATGATGTTAACTGGCTGGTAGTTCCATTTTCGACCATGAACAAATTTCCAACATGATGTTATCCCTGTTTGAAAAGGCCGTGTTAATATAAATGCTCGCCTCTGAAAGTTGCGCTTCTTATCTGAAACTGAACTTGCGCTTTCTTCTCGAGAATCACATTATGCACTTTTATACTCCTATGAAACTACATTTTTTAAGTGCTAAAATAGATCTCTAGAATTCATAAAATACTTCATATGCTCAATACTGCAAATCTGAAATTCAAAAGACATTTATATCTCGAAGTACTCTCAAAATACACAACACAAAACACAATTCACAACCTGCAAATATCGACAACCCTAAGCTCCCCCGACAATTCACAACCTGCCCGACTATTGGGCTGGGGCGGCAGCCCCTCCTATTCCTCGGCGGTAGACAGCCGCCCGTGAGACGATGTGAACGGCGAGGAGACGATGGCGGGAAGCGTCGTCGGGCCAACTGCTTTCTCCTCTTGCAGTTGGGTTCGGTCGACGAAGACTCCACCACTCGCTCTGGCAGACACCTCACAAACGGCACCTCAGATGCTCGATCCTTCAATCTCGGTGGATGCTCCATCCGGGATCGATACTCCCACCACCGCTTCCTCACGATCGGATTCGGTGAATCTGTTTGCTCCATGGCCCGAGGAGCAGCTCTATGTACTCCGCACGACTCCTCCGGGAGTATCGCCGCCTTTTCGCTCTATTGCAGATATTTGGCCATGGATGTCGCCGTGTCGCTAGTTGGTCCTTGTTGTCAAACCAAGACAGATCTCCAACATCCTAGCTAGCTTCACAGTGGTCGCCGTCTGCGATCCTCATGTATCGGTTGTACTCCTCCATCGATCTACTTCTCCACAGACCTTCACTCGCCGGTGGTGGTTTTTGAATGGAAGAGGAGAGGAGCAGCGCTGGTTTTGGATTAGAACGGAGAGGAGCGATGCTGGTTTTGGACCGAACAGAGAGGAGGGCGGTGGTTTTGAAATGGAAGAGGAGAGGAGCGGTGCTAGATTTAGATTGGAACAGGAGAGGAGCGGCGGTGGTTTAAGAGGAGAAGAGCGGAAGAGCGGCGCTGGTCTTGGAAGTATTTTTTTATTGTTTTGTGTATTTTGGGTCAAAGTTTGACCACGTCATTGATTTGACAAGCAAAATGTGACTGCATGTCACCAAAAATTGTATCGTTTGGTTCATATCTGAATGTACTTTCAAATTATATTATTTTTGCAACGATAACATATATTTTATAAACGAAAATCATGGTCAATTATGACCCTGAATAAAAGGGAGACTAGTTAATGTGGGGTCGCTTTCTTAATTGAAGGGTAAATTGATTTTGATTTTGATCCATCCACAATACCTTGCCCTCTCGTCCAATGCTAAATCGCTGCAGACGCTCCTCTCCTCTTCTCCATTGCAAAACCACCTCCTCTCCTCTCCATCATCTCCATTCCAAAACCACCGCCTCGCCTCTCCCTCTTCGATCTTCTCCATTGCAAAACCACTTCCTCTCCTCTCCATCATCTCCATTCCAAAACCACCGCCTCGCCTCTCCCTCTTCTCTATTGCAAGACCACCGCTCTCCTCCCATCTTCCAAAGCTAGCACCGGACCACCTGAAGGACATCGATGGAGAGGATGCAAGAATGAATCAGCAGATCGCGGCGGCCACTGTGCAAAGTTAGCCAAAGTTGAAGGAGATCCTTAGTTGGTTTGACAATGAGTGGGAGATTTCGAGGATGGTGCGGGCCATGTGGAAATGCATGCGAAAGAGAGAGACGACGGCGATGAGGGCGGCGATGTACATGTACTCCTCGGCGGCGCCACGCCCGCATCCTCCGAGTTCATCAAGTATCTCCTCTGGCGATGGAGCGAGACAGATTCGCCGAGGCGCAGTCAAAGCGGAGGTGGTGGGCGACAGGTCAAGGTCAAGCACCCAGAGGATAACAAATCGATCGAGTATGGTGTGCCGTTCATGAGGGTGCAGAGCTAGCCGGAGCCACAGGAGTATTCGTTCTCCCACGGCAAGAGGAGGCCGGATGGCGCGACGTCACTTCCCCGCCGTTCTCCACGGTTCCCTCGGCGCTCGCCTCGTTTCAACGGCGGCGGTAGGGTTTAAGGTAAGCTTCACACTAACCTAATCTTCCACCCGCTCATGCTTACAATCAGTGTGACAGCTAATGAAAATCATGCTTATAATTAGTCTCCGAGTACTACGCAATCACCCTAAAATAGCTCTGGACCTTTGGGTCAAAGTTGTGACACAGTGTACAAATAAAGAAAAATAGATTGGTGCTTCTTTCAGAAAAGAGTACTCCCTAGAAAACTGCCAATATAAGCTACTAGTATTTGGTTAGAGGATTTGCTGCCGAGAAAGATCTGTCCACAGAGAGCGCCACACATCCCACTGGTGGTGGTGGATGCCAATGCATGCATGCAGCATGGTTGGTGTCGATAATTTTTACTTGGCACACCTCACACTCTGCATATATGGTGGTTCCATACGTACATTTGTGCAGTTCCACCAAAATGCAGCTGAATAACCCTGTTTGCACAGATAATGAAAAAGCGTGATTACATTATAGTGGCACTAGTTGATGAAACACACAAATAAATAGAAGAAAATATTGCGATAGTATCATAGTATGCCATGTCATGAGGGCGAGATGGGCCTGCGACGCCTCATCTGATACGCCTCATATCGACATCGTCCCAAGTCTCCCAGATACACCTTCTACCAGTGATGAACATCAGTGTACAACGGTAGTACAAGGAGGCGCCTTGAGACATTCAAATCTCTATTTTTGTACATATCAACTAAATTAAGTACCCCGGTTTGCAGAAACGCTTAAACATTAACAATGGGACTAGTTGATGAAACATACATTAGCAAAGAGAAGCACTTTCTTTATCTACATTGGAAATGAAACGATAGAGATGACACTCGCTCTATTTTAACTGTATTATTACTTCATTTTATCAGTGACACTAGGGTCAAGCAGGTGGCAAACGAGGTGTACCGTAAGGCCGCAAGGATGGAGGCCGGGGTGCTTAGATCGATGTCAAGCTGGCTCTTTCGGTCACCAACATGGATGATTCAATTCATGGGACCTTTTGGTGCAGTTCACCTAAAATGAAGCAATGTCCCGTGAGCTAGCAGCTTCTTCTTCAATTTTTTTTAAGAAAAGGGCTCTAGCCCCGGTTCCATTTCCATCAGAAAACGAAACCCACAGAGCTTCTTCTTCATTAGTTGCAATAAAATTGAGCAACATCAAGGTTGGTTGTGAAGCTCTTGGAATGCTCAACTATAATTTGGATATCATTTGTGCAGTTCAACTAAGATCGAGCGTGAAATGTATATCTCTGTTTGCACAAAAAAGGTGGAAAGGAGGGTGACTAACAAGTGATGAAACATGCATCAAATGAGAAGAAACATGTTCCTTATCTGAATGGAAATCCTACAAGGACAGTAGCAATTTCTAAAGCAGTGGCATTGCTAGATATTAGTGTGGGTGATACGTCTCCAACGTATCTATAATTTTTGATTGCTCCATGCTACTTTATCTATTGTTTTGGACTATAATGGGCTTTATTTTCCACTTTTATATTACTTTTGGGATTAACCTATTAACCGGAGGCCCAACCTGAATTGCTGTTTTTTGCCTTTTCAAGATTTCAAGAAGCAGAATATCAAACGGAGTCCAAACGGAACGAAACCTTGAACGTGATTTTCTCACCGAACGTGATCCAGAGACTTGGACCCTATGCCAAGGAACCAGAGAGGCGGTCACGAGGGTGGGGGCGCCCTAGGGCGTGCCCCCGCCTCGTGGGCCCTCAAGCTCCACCGACGCACTCCTTCCTCCTATATATACCCACGTGCCCCCAAACGATCGTAATAGGAGCCAAAACCTAATTCCACCGCCGCAACTTCCTCAGATCCACGAGATCCCATCTTGGGGCTGTTTAGAGCTCACGGAGGGGGCATCCACCACCGAGGGCTTCTACATCAACACCATAGCCTCTCCGATGAAGTGTGAGTAGTTTACTTCAGACCTTGGGTCCATAGCTAGTAGCTAGATGGCTTCTTCTCTCTTTTGGATCTCAATACAATGTTCTCCCCTCTCTCATGGAGATCTATTCAATGTAATCTTATTTTTGCGGTGTGTTTGTTGAGACAGATGAATTGTGGGTTTATGATCCACTTATCTATGAATAATATTTGAATCTTCTCTCAATTCTTTTATGTATGATTGAGTTATCTTTGCAAGTCTCTTGAATTATCCGCTTGGTTTGGCCAACTAGATTGGTAGTTCTTGCAATGGGAGAAGTGCATTGCTTTGGGTTCAATCTTATGTGTCCTTACCCAAAGGATGTAAAGGGTTGCAAGGCACGTATTGTATTGTTGCCATCGAGGATAACAAGATGGGGTATTATCATATTGCATGAATTTATTCCTCTACATCATGTCATCTTGCTTAAGGCGTTACTCTTTTTAACTTAATACTCTAGATGCATCTTTGGATAGCGGTCGATGAGTGGAGTAATAGTAGTAGATGCAGAATCGTTTCGGTCTACTTGTCTCGGACGTGATGCCTATATACATGATCATACCTAGATAACCTCATAACTATGCTTAATTCTATCAATTGCTCAATAGTAATTTGTTCACCCACCGTAGAATATTTATGCCCTTGAGAGAAGCCATTAGTGAAACCTATGGCCCCCGGGTCTATTCTCATCATAACAATCTCCATCACTTTTATACTTGCTTCGTTTTACTTTGCTTTTTACTTTTCACTTTGCATCTATATACCAAAAATATTATCTCTATCAGATCTCACTCTCGTAAGTGACCGTGAAGGGATTGACAACCCCTAATCGCGTTGGTCGTGAGTCGCTATCATTTTGTGTAGGTACGAGGGACTTGTGCGTGGCCTCCTACTGGATTGATACATTGGTTCTCAAAAACCGAGGGAAATACTTACGCTACTGTGCTGCATCATCCTCTCCTCTTCAGGGAAAACCAACGCAAGCTCAAGACGTAGCAAGAAGGATTTCTGGCGCCGTTGCCGGGGACTCTACGCAAAAGTCAACATACCAAGTACCCATCACAATGCCTTATCTCTCGCATTACATTATTTGCCATTTGCCTCTCGTTTTCCTCTCCCCCACTTCACCCTTGCCGTTTTATTCGCTCTCTCTTTTCCGTTCGTCTTTTCGTTTGCCTTGATGTCTTTCTTGGCTCGTTTTCTCGCTTGGTTGAAATAG
This sequence comes from Aegilops longissima, assembly GCA_021605205.1. Lineage (NCBI taxonomy): Eukaryota > Viridiplantae > Streptophyta > Magnoliopsida > Poales > Poaceae > Aegilops > Aegilops longissima. Next base: position 383,614,371 of record CM038680.1, read on the forward strand.
TTGAGTATTTATTCCTAAACAGAGAAGCTAATATCTATGGATCCTCATCCTCTTGCCAATCTTTTTAAGAGATCCAATTATGATGAACCAATTCCTAGTGATTTGGATGCACTAGATTATCTTTATAAGCTTTTTCCTGAAATCCGTGAAGTGACTCACGATAGATCCTTGAATAAAAAGCATGATTGCAATGATTTTATTATAAATTCTTTTTATGTCAATTGTGCTAATAAGATGCAAAACCCTAAGCTTGGGGATGCTAGTTTTGCTATGTCTACTACTTGTTGCAATGATCATGATTGGGGTGATTCTTCTTATGATCTTGAAAATTTATTTAAGCCCCATGATGAATATGAGATTAATAATATTGTTTGCAATAATATTGAAAGTGGGTTCGGAAGAGTGTCAACTTTAGATCCCACATATTTGGAGAATGTTCAATCTTATGAAGTTTTTGATAAAAGTGGGCTTGGAGAAATCATGACTTTAGTTAATGATAATCCCACTATTTTGGAAGAGTGTCAACTTAGCATGCATGTGGATCGTGTTGAGAATATGTTATGTGATAGCTATATTGTTGAATTTTCTTATGATCCTACATGTAATTACTACGAGAGAGGAAAATAAGGTTATAGAAATTTTCATGTTACTAAATTACCTCTCGTTATGTTGAGATTGCTATTGTTCCTTTCCGCTTCCTTGCATATGCTAGTTTTTGCTTGCTACGATAAATTGTTTGCCTATAATATGCCTATGCATAGGAAGTATGTTAGACTTAAGTGTGTTTGTCACATGTTTTATGATGCTCTCTTTGTGCCTCAATTCTTGTCTTTCTCGTGAGCATCATTGAATCTCAACGCCTAGCTAAAAAGGCTTTAAAGAAAAGCGCTTGTTGGGAGACAACCCAATATTTTTCCTTGCTGCTTAGTAATAAATAATCCATCTAGCCTCTCTTTAGATGTGGTTTTATCTTTTAATTAGTGTTTGTACCAAGTTAAACCTATTGGATCTTCTTGAATGATAGTTATTTGATCTTGCTGTAATTTCCAGAAACTTTGTGCTCAGTGCCCGAATTGTTAAAAACCACCAGAACGTGATAAAATATTGATTCCAATTGCTGCTGATCAATAAACAAATTTTCCAGGTCGTCTAATTTTGGTAGAATTGTTTTAGTTCCAGAAGTTTGCGTTAGTTACAGATTACTACAGAGTGTTCTGCTTTTGACAGATTCTGTTTTGCATGTGTTGTTTGCTTATTTTGATGAATCTATGGCTAGTAAATGTAACACCCCAAAATTTTAACCTTGTTTTATTAATTAAAATTTTGCCAGGAAATTAAATTTTTATTTTTCTGGATTTATTCTTGATCTCAGAGCCTCTCTTTTCCCCTAAGTTGTGGAGTTTTCACCCCTAGTAAAAACTTTCCAATTATTATTGGACTTGTTTACCCTCTCAAATAAAACAATTCTTTTATCAGTGGGATTATCTATATAATTATTTTCCCCTGAGCTTTATTTCTCTAAATTGGTTTTTCATAAGTTTAGGACCCCTTTTGCACTACAACCCTTTGATAAATTTATTTAAAAATCCCACCAAAATTTGGGGATGTCATGTGATGTTTTTAAATCACTTTTATGCAAAAAGATATTTCATTCTTTGGATATTTTGAGCTCTACATCAAATTTTCAAATCTGGTCCAGTGGGCAATTTTACACTACAACCTATTTAAATATTTCTTTAAAACTTCTACCAAAATTTTGGAATGTCAGTAGGAGCATATTATTCAACTTTATGCAAAAATCCAGGTATGTTCTTTGAAAGATTTGAGTGAACCATCCTCATCTTCATTCTGGTGCAACTTGGTGATTTGTACTGCAACCATCTTCTAACTTGCTCCTCTACCCATGAGCTTTCTCCTGCTTGTAGTACACCTTACCAAACCCTTAAGTCCAGGAGATTGGTGAAACGCCCTCGATGCGGCTATATCTCCCACGTGTCGAAGCACGACTTAGAGGCATAACCGCATTGAAAGCAATGTCGCAAGTGAGGTAATCTTCACACAACCCATGTAATACATAAGGGAAAGAGATACATAGTTGGCTTACAATCGCCACTTCACACAATACATGAGTAAAACATTACATCATACAGATACAATCAAGGTCCGACTACGGAACCAAAATAAAAGAAGACTACCCCAAATGCTACACAGATCCCCGATCGTCCCAACTGGGCTCCACTACTGATCAGCTGAAACGAAACAACACAATGCACAAAGTCTTCATCGAGCTCCGCCTTGAGCTTGGATGCGTCACCTGCACGGTTTCATCGGCACCTGCAAGCTGGTTTGGAAGTATCTGTGAGTCATGGGGACTCAGCAATCTCACACCCGCGAGATCAAGACTATTTAAGCTTAAAGGTAGGACAGGGAAGTGAGGTGGAGCTGCAGCAAGCGACTAGCATTTATGGTGGCTAACATACGCAAAAGAGAGCGAGAAGAGGAGGCAAAAGCACGGTCGAACAACTATGATCAAGAAGTGATCCTGAACTCCTACTTACGTCAAACATAACCCAGAAACCGTGTTCTCCTCTCGATCAACCCCGAAAAGAGACACTCACGTTACGCATTACGGTTGGTGTATTTTAATTAAGATCAACTTCGGTTTTCTACAACCGGACATTAACAAATTCCCATCTGCCACATAACCGCAGGCACGGCTTTGAAAGTTCAAACCTGCAGGGTGTCCCAACTTAGCCCATGATAAGCTCTCGCGATCAACGGCGAATAGACCTTCTCCCGGAAGACCCGATCAGTCTCGGAATCCGGCTACAAGACATTTCACAGCAATAAAACAAGACCAAAGAAGCCGCCCGATGTGCCGACAAATCCCGATAGGAGTCGACGTACCTCGTTCTCGTGGCAACATCGGATGAGACTAGCTACGAGTAAAACCAACCCTCGAGTTGCCTCAAGGTGCCCCGCAGTAGCTCGATTCGGACCAACACTCGAAGGAGCACCGCCCGGGGCTAAAATAAAGATGACCCTCGGGCTCCGAAACCCAAGGGAAAAAGGGCATAGGTGAGGCAAATGGTAAAACCAATGTTGGGCCTTCTTTGAAAAGTCTTATTCAAAGCGAACTGTCAAGGGGTCCCATAAATCACCCGACCGCGTTAGGGACGCAAAATCCGGGAACATAACACGGTATGACGGAAACTAGGGCGGCAAGAGTGGAACAAAACACTGCATAAGGCCGAGCCTTCCACCCTTTACCAAGTATATAGATGCATTAATTAAATAAGATATATTGTGATATCCCAACAAGTAAACATGTTCCAACAAGGAACAACATCTCCATGTTCCAACAAGGAACAAACTTCATCTTCACCTGCAACTAACAACGCTATAAGAGGGGCTGAGCAAAGCGGTAACATAGCCAAACAACGGTTTGCTAGGAAAGGATGGTTAGAGGTTTGACATGGCAATATGGGAAGGCATAATAAGCAAGTGGTAGGCATCGTAGCATAGGCATAGCAAAAGAGCGAGCATCTAGCAAGCAAAGATAGAAGTGATTTCGAGGGTATGGTCATCTTGCCTGAAATCCCGCAAGGAAGAAGAACGAGTCCATGAAGAAGACAAACGGACGAAGTCGAATGAATCCTCACAACTCCGGAACGAAACCGAAGCTAACGAGAGAAGCAAACCGGAAACAAACAAACAACATGGTAAACCAACAAGCACAAACATGGCATGATGCACAAGCGAGTATGATGCATGTCCGGTATAAATAACATGGCATGGCAATATGCACAAACAATCCTACAAATTAAGTGGAGCTCAATATGCAACGGGTTGCATATCGACGAAACTTCACAACATTTATTTAGTTCTCTCCCGATTAGGTTACCAACAATATTAAATGTTGTTAAACATGGCAAGAGGTGAAGCAATAAGAAACTACCTATCTAGGCAAGTTTAAATGAGGCCGGAAACAACGAACAACAATTCCGGAAAATCCCCATATGCAAATTATGGATTTGGAACAGATCTGACCTAAAGCATATTTTAGAGTTGTTAAACATGCGAAGTAATGCTACCATGTTAAACTAGGCATTTTTCTACCCCATTTACATATATAAATTATTTAAATCCGAGTTACGGTTATTTAGTTATGAAATAAATCATTTTAGCATGGCATTAAGCAAATTAATGCAAACAACAATTATAAGCGTTTTAATGTTGTTATCATGATGCGGATGACATGTGCAAGTTTATGCAATATTATGAAATTGTTGACAAGAACATTAAGAAGCATTATGTCACCGTGGTGGAAGAAAGGGGTGCCACGGCAACGAATCCGAAAATGGTGCCACGGCAACATATCGGTTCCGATAACTCGATTGAGATATCGGTGCAAAGGAAAGTGGATGTGAGCGAGTCATGCAAGATGGTGGGGTGATCCCGAATTCCGGGTTCCCACGGAACGGTGGCAAAAGGGGGGCATCGCAAGGAAGATTCGATCACGGCGGTCGTCACGGGTTATACCTTCGGAACGTTCAAACGGGACGGTTCGCGTTGTCGAGGGAAGTAGATGGAAGTAGACGTTCTCGCGATGATCGTCGAGGGAAGTAGAGGAAGTAGTGTTCACGTGATGATCACCGAGGGAAGTAGGGGTACACGTTCGGAGAGGAAGTCGTTGTTCACGTTCGATGGTAGTGGTACATCTCGTCATCGGAAGTAGTCGTTCATGCCCCGTGGATGTTCGGGGTCCACGGGGTCTTCGAGGGTCGACGGTAGTGGTACTCGGGTCGTCGGCGACGGTAGTGGTACACGTTTGGCGTTTCGTAGTCGAACTTGACGTTTCCAAGGGGTACTTGTCGTTTCCGGTTCGGTGGTCGTCGGGTCGTAGTGGTACTTGGCGTCGGTAGTCGTGCACGTAGATGAACTTGACACGTAGATGAACTTGGCGGGTCCCATGAGTAGTTGTACTCGGCGAATCCGTGTAGTTGCACATGTATTTGTGCTGTAGCCGAACTTGGTACATTCCGAAGGGGGTACTTGGTGCATCACCGTGTAGTTGTACATGATCGTCATCGCACACGGTTCGAAGTCGTACACTCTCCGTAGATGTTCATGGTCACGGCGAGGGACTTGACGCGTCGTCGTGGTGCTTGGCGAATCCAGGGAAACGGTAGCCGGGGACTGCTGGGCTGGACGGGTCGGCCTCGGGACGCCCTTCTCCGGCGACGTTGGCGGCGAGGGAGGACGACGGAGGGAGGCGCAGCCATGGCAGGCTCGGCGACTCGGCCGGGCGGCGCGGATCTGGTCCCTCGCACGGGGACGGCGAGAGGATGCACGGAGCGGCGTCGGTGCACGGGCAGGAGGTGGTGCGGGGCATGGGGGCTCCTACCCCTGCCAAAGACGGCGACGGAGGAGGGAAACGGCGAGAAGAGGAAGCAGGGCGCGGCGAACCATGGGCACGGGCAGGAGGTGGTGCGGGCATGGGGGCTGGCGGCTCCGAGGCGGACGGGCTGGGCTCGATCCACGGCCATGGCGTCGGAGGAGGAGCAGGTGAGGCGATGGCGCCTGGTGGAGGGAGGACGAGGAAGGGGCCGCCTAGGAGGCGCCATGAGAGGCGAGAGGAGAAGGAGATCGAGGAGATGGGATCGGGAGGAGGCCGAGGGGATCGAGAAGGGGATCGGTAGAGCGGCGCTAGAGGGAGGACGAGGGGATCGAGGAAGGAAGGCGCTAGGAGGACGAGGGAGAGAGAAGATGCGGGCTAGGGTTACGGGTGAGGAAGGGGGCCGGCTGGGCCATGGGCCTCAAGGGCTTTGGTGGGCCGGCCTGGTGGGGAAGAAAAACCAGGGGCCGGCTGGGCCTGCGGGAGGAGAAGGAGAGATGGTGGGCTGCCGAGGGAGGGCTGGCCTGCTGGGCTGGCTCTCCTCTCTCTCTCTCTAATATAAATACTTTAGCAGAAAACAGATAAAGAGAAGAAAAGAAAGAGAGGGTTGGGGAAAGGATTTGGACACACGGATAATTTTCCCGAGCTCGCAAAAATGTGAGGAATTTAACAAAAATGATCCAAGGATTTTTGGTGGGACTCCGGAAAATGATGAAAATAATGGCAAGGCTTTGAGAACAACTCGGAGCAGAAAAAGGCATGGGATTTTGCAAGTGTGTTATGATGATTCCAAATTAATGGGATATTTAATATAGCTCCCTAATATCGGGAGGGTATGTTATAAAGAGAAGTCACCATGTGAATCCCTCGGTTTAAATGGATCGAGAAATCCATGCAATTTATTTAGTTGAGTTTTAAAAAATTAATGATATGATGGCATGATGAGATGATGCAATGCAAGAGATGGCATGATGAATGCACAAACAAAACAAAACACATCACACGACAAAACTCGGAAACCCTGGAAGGCACTTGAAGCTCCGGTCTTGGGGCGTCACAACACTCCACCACTACGAGAGGATCTCGTCCCGAGATCTAGGATGGCACCGGAGAAAAACGGAAGAGGAAGAGGTAAAACAAAGTTGCTTCTTCGACAAACGAGTGAAACCAAAGAACTTTGAGAGGTTGAACAAAATGAAAGAAAGAAAACAACGAAGATGGACAAAGTTGAAAACACTCTGTTAGAAAAGAGGAACAAGGGATACGACGAGAACCAAGAGGTTAAGTGATAACATAGATATTGACACCACTCCGGTTAAAACTAGATCGAGAAGGAATAAGATTGATATAATTGGACAGCACTCCGACTGAAAGAAGAAGAAAAAAAAACTTGATAAGATGAAAAGAACTTGAAGAGATGACACAACCTCCGGTTAAAAGGATAATGCAAGAAAAGAACATGATGTTGGCAAAACGAGACGATGGGTCGAAGAGAGCAACATCACAATGCCTTCGAAACGAAAGAATAGAATCTAGATTGTTGGGATAAAGGGATGGAGAAGAAAAAGACAACTTCTACCACAAATGAATTTGAAAGAGCATCCTTACGAAGTAGGATTGAACGGAGTTGTTTGAAAACAACAACGGTAAGAATAAGCTTGTAGTGGGCTTATGAAAAACATCTCAAAATTATGAGGCGAGCTTCTGCCACCAACGGAAACAATTAATTGGATTGATATCAACAAGGAGACGAGAAACTTATTTCACCGAAAGGAGAAATGAAGAACTTGGGTCCTTTATAAGCACCATAAATAGCAACAATCCTTAGGGAAAGCTTTAGGTGAAATATAGCCCAAGATAAGTCCAATGAAGAGATTGATGGATTTAAAATACCTCATTCTTGACAACATGTGAAACATGAAACACGAACTCAAATTGTCGAGAATGACATAACACCACCTCAAAAGATAAGATAGAGGGAATTGCACTTTGAAATGCAAGAAGAAGAATACTTGAACTCCTCAAAACAAAACATGTGTTGAGCACCATGTTCAATTTTGAGTATAGCTTGGCGGATCATAACTCTGAGAGAAATCTTGAAGAACAATTGAAGAATGAAAAGAATCCTAGAGGAAGCACCATGTAGAGCCTCCATGAAGAACTCCGGTAAACAAAAGGATGATACAAGAAAGAGAAGTTGACAACACAAGGTGAAGCCTTGCAGTGATAAGATGAAGCTTTGAAATGATATAACCGAGAAAACTTGGAACTCCGGAAAGAAAGATGAACAAATGAAATCAAGAATTTTGATGAACCTCCGGAATAAGGAATTGAATTTACTCGATGGAACAAGAATAAGAATTACATAATGCTGATCCTTCACCAATTACATTGATGACAAGCAATGGATTAGGCATACTACTTATTCTCGTAGAAAAAAAAATGATTACAAATAGAGATATAGCGCAAACTTGAGAAGGTATTGATGGAACCACCGGTGGGATTTGGAAAACAAGAGTTGAACGCTTGAATGAATAATTCTGAGATGAACCAAACTGAAAAGACTCCTGAAATGCTCCGGGTGGGTGAAAAGAATTCTCACAATCAAAACAATTATGAGGATGGCACGAAGCTAGAACCATGAATCTTGAAGAGAATGGAGCAAGATTTAAGAGAAACTCTTCTTCAGTCTTCAAAATCCGAGAATGACGATGAGAAACACCATCATGAATTATTGAAGCACTCCGGAATGAAAATTAGAAAGGTTGAACCAACAATGAAAGAATTTGAAAGATCTTGGAGAAAGACATTTGACTGATGATAACTCATTCTTACGTCAAACTTTGCAATGAATTTGGGAATAGCTCTTGAAAAATTAGAAGAGTTAGGTAAGATCCAGGAAAAGACACGTGGGTTAGGGCCCACTCAAAAGAACCACCGTTGAACAATTGCTTGAAATAGATATTGCACCGGTAGAATTAAATGGCTTGAATGAGATAGCATCCTCAAAAGAACTTGAGTGAATTGAGAATAGAAACTAGAATCTTCTGAGATACCTTCAACACTCCGGAACAATTGAATAACAAGAACTAAAAGATTATGAGGTGCACCGGTATGAGAAAAAATATTTGAAACGATGAAAAGAATACGACCAACACTGAAAACTTGACTTGAGTCCACCGGAGAAGAAAATTAGAATGGAACAATGATAAGGTTAAAGCTTCCTTAGCGTCTTCATGAGAAATCACCCGATAAAACAATAAAGGAAAAGAATGAAGAAACTTCACTCAATAAAATGGATACTTGATTAAGAAATCTGAGTCCTTGAAGAACAAGGGTGGGAGGGCGGGAAAACAAAGGCAATTTGGGTCGGATGAAACGAACACCGTTGAGAAAAGCTTAGAATTGATCTTGCGAATGTTGGAATGATCGGATCCACTTGAAGAGAAGCACGCCGGTTGAGAAAAGAATTGACATGACAAGCTCAGTGATCAAGAAGGATTAGTATTCACATAGCAATATGAGAACACCAATTAGGAAAGGTATGGAATCAACACTTGGCATTGAAGCAACTTGAATAACACAAAACAAAACAAAAACAAAGGATTGACTTGCAGAATAAGCCGGAACAAACACATGATAGAGATTTCGCCCAAAGTGTTCGTGGTGGGGCCCACACGGACACGACGTATAGCGGACGTCACGAATGACAAACAAGACGTCCCCGAATCAGCATAGCCAAGGATTCTTTAAGACGCCTCGCGACCATCAGAATCGACCGTGAATGGGCGGACCACTAGACGTTGAACCCCAATCTCAAATCATACATCCGTCGGAAAGAATATCCCGTAAGCTACTAGAGTTCCCACCTATAAACTCCCAAACTTTACGGTTATGCAATCTGGTGTTGGGGATACAGGGACACAAAATATATCACCCAAACTAACAATACCTAGATCCATTTGTATCCATCCGTCAACACATAACCAAGAAATCCTCGAAATCGTGTACCTCGACCTTCAAAAACATCCGTTATACAAGTCATGGCAATACTCCCGACTCGCCACAAGATCGGGCTATCGGGGTTATCTCACCAACAACTGTACAAAAGAGATTTCGATGTCGGCAAAACTCGGTATTCCAGAATCGCAACGATAAAATTGTGACGACAACACCTCGAGCTCAACTCCCGGACACCGCCACAACCCCTAAATGTCGAGGCACCAAGAACAATGTTCTCGTCACAAAACCATCGGAACGATTCCAAGATACCCACGTGATCCTAAAAAAATTTTAGTGAAATTTGAGGAGAGAAGAGTCAAACTCTACGCCGGGATACCTCACCAGAGCGACGAAGGGACTGAGGAGTAAAAAGAATCCTACCCTCCGATATATATAATCCTAAGACTCAAAACATTTTCCATTCTAGACTCAACAACGCCAACAAACAATCAAGTAGGGGCTCCTAAGTCGGGAAGGCTCGATTACCAACTTGAACGCCTCTCGCGGCTATATCTCCCACGTGTCGAAGCACGACTTAGAGGCATAACCGCATTGAAAGCAATGTCGCAAGTGAGGTAATCTTCACACAACCCATGTAATACATAAGGAAAGAGATACATAGTTGGCTTACAATCGCCACTTCACACAATACATGAGTAAAACATTACATCATACAGATACAATCAAGGTCCGACTACGGAACCAAAATAAAAGAAGACTACCCCAAATGCTACACAGATCCCCGATCGTCCCAACTGGGCTCCACTACTGATCAGCTGAAACGAAACAACACAATGCACAAAGTCTTCATCGAGCTCCGCCTTGAGCTTGGATGCGTCACCTGCACGGTTTCATCGGCACCGCAAGCTGGTTTGAAGTATCTGTGAGTCACGGGACTCAGCAATCTCACACCCGCGAGATCAAGACTATTTAAGCTTAAAGGTAGGACAGGGAAGTGAGGTGGAGCTGCAGCAAGCGACTAGCATTTATGGTGGCTAACATACGCAAAAGAGAGCGAGAAGAGGAGGCAAAAGCACGGTCGAACAACTATGATCAAGAAGTGATCCTGAACTCCTACTTACGCCAAACATAACCCGAAACCGTGTTCTCCTCTCGATCAACCCGAAAAGAGACACTCACGATTCACGCATACGGTTGGTGTATTTTAATTAAGATCAACTTCGGTTTTCTACAACCGGACATTAACAAATTCCCATCCGCCACATAACCGCTGGCACGGCTTTGAAAGTTCAAACCCTGCAGGGTGTCCCAACTTAGCCCATGATAAGCTCTCGCGATCAACGAAGGAATAGACCTTCTCCCGGAAGACCCGATCAGTCTCGAATCCGGCTACAAGACATTTCACAGCAATAAAACAAGACCAGCAAAGCCGCCCGATGTGCCGACAAATCCCGATAGAGTCGCACGTACCTCGTTCTCGTGGCAACATCGGATGAGACTAGCTACGAGTAAAACCAACCCTCGAGTTGCCTCAAGGTGGCCCCGCAGTAGCTCGATTCGGACCAACACTCGAAGGAGCACCGCCCGGGGGCTAAAATAAAGATGACCCTCGGGCTCCGAAACCCAAGGGAAAAAGGGCATAGGTGAGGCAAATGGTAAAACCAATGTTGGGCCTTCTTTGGAAAAGTCTTATTCAAAGCGAACTGTCAAGGGGTCCCATAAATCACCCGACCGCGTTAGGGACGCAAAATCCGGGAACATAACACCGGTATGACGGAAACTAGGGCGGCAAGAGTGGAACAAAACACGGGCATAAGGCCGAGCCTTCCACCCTTTACCAAGTATATAGATGCATTAATTAAATAAGATATATTGTGATATCCCAACAAGTAAACATGTTCCAACAAGGAACAACATCTCCATGTTCCAACAAGGAACAAACTTCATCTTCACCGCAACTAACAACGCTATAAGAGGGCTGAGCAAAGCGGTAACATAGCCAAACAACGGTTTGCTAGGAAAGGATGGTTAGAGGTTTGACATGGCAATATGGGAAGGCATAATAAGCAAGTGGTAGGCATCGTAGCATAGGCATAGCAAAAGAGCGAGCATCTAGCAAGCAAAGATAGAAGTGATTTCGAGGGTATGGTCATCTTGCCTGAAATCCCGCAAGGAAGAAGAACGAGTCCATGAAGAAGACAAACGGACGAAGTCGAATGAATCCTCACAACTCCGGAACGAAACCGAAGCTAACGAGAGAAGCAAACCGGAAACAAACAAACAACATGGTAAACCAACAAGCACAAACATGGCATGATGCACAAGCAAGTATGATGCATGTCCGTATAAATAACATGGCATGGCAATATGCACAAACAATCCTACAAATTAGTGGAGCTCAATATGCAACGGGTTGCATATCGATTAAACTTCACAACATTTATTTAGTTCTCTCCGATTAGGTTACCAACAATATTAAATGTTGTTAAACATGGCAAGAGGTGAAGCAATAAGAAACTACCTATCTAGGCAAGTTTAAATGAGGCCGAAACAACGAACAACAATTCGGAAAATCCCCATATGCAAATTATGGATTTGGAACAGATCTGACCTAAAGCATATTTTAGAGTTGTTAAACATGCAAAGTAATGCTACCATGTTAAACTAGGCATTTTCTACCCCATTTACATATATAAATTATTTAAACCGAAGTTACGGTTATTTAGTTATGAAATAAATCATTTTAGCATGGCATTAAGCAAATTAATGCAAACAACAATTATAAGCGTTTTAATGTTGTTATCATGATGCGGATGACATGTGCAAGTTTATGCAATATTATGAAATTGTTGACAAGAACATTAAGAAGCATTATGTCACCGTGGTGGAAGAAAGGGGTGCCACGGCAACGAATCCGAAAATGGTGCCACGGCAACATATCGGTTCCGATAACTCGATTGAGATATCGGTGCAAAGGAAAGTGGATGTGAGCGAGTCATGCAAGATGGTGGGGTGATCCCGAATTCCGGGTTCCCACGGAACGGTGGCAAAAGGGGGGCATCGCAAGGAAGATTCGATCACGGCGGTCGTCACGGGTTATACCTTCGGAACGTTCAAACGGGACGGTTCGCGTTGTCGAGGGAAGTAGATGGAAGTAGACGTTCTCGCGATGATCGTCGAGGGAAGTAGAGGAAGTAGTGTTCACGTGATGATCACCGAGGGAAGTAGGGGTACACGCTCGGAGAGGAAGTCGTTGTTCACGCTCGATGGTAGTGGTACATCTCGTCATCGAAGTAGTCGTTCATGCCCGTGGATGTTCGGGTCCACGGGTCTTCGAGGGTCGACGGTAGTGGTACTCGGGTCGTCGGCGACGGTAGTGGTACACGTTTGGCGTTTCGTAGTCGAACTTGACGTTTCAAGGGGTACTTGTCGTTTCGGTTCGGTGGTCGCCGGGTCGTAGTGGTACTTGGCGTCGGTAGTCGGCACGTAGATGAACTTGACACGTAGATGAACTTGGCGGGTCCCATGAGTAGTTGTACTCGGCGAATCCGTGTAGTTGCACATGTATTTGTGCTGTAGCCGAACTTGGTACATTCCGAAGGGGGTACTTGGTGCATCACCGTGTAGTTGTACATGATCGTCATCGCACACGGTTCGAAGTCGTACACTCTCCGTAGATGTTCATGGTCACGGCGAGGGACTTGACGCGTCGTCGTGGTGCTTGGCGAATCCAGGGAAACGGTAGCCGGGGACTGCTGGGCTGGACGGGTCGGCCTCGGGACGCCCTTCTCCGGCGACGTTGGCGGCAGGGAGGACGACGGAGGGAGGCGCAGCCATGGCAGGGCTCGGCGACTCCGGGCCGGGGCGGCGCGGATCTGGTCCCTGGCACGGGGACGGCGAGAGGATGCACGGAGCGGCGTCGGTGCACGGGCAGGAGGTGGTGCGGGGCATGGGGGCTCCTACCCCTGCCAAAGACGGCGACGGAGGAGGGAAACGGCGAGAAGAGGAAGCAGGGCGCGGCGAACCATGGGCACGGGCAGGAGGTGGTGCGGGGCATGGGGGCCTGGCCGGCTCCGAGGCGGACGGGCGCGGGGCTCGGTCCACGGCCATGGCGTGCGGAGGAGGAGCAGGTGAGGGCGATGGCGCTCCTGGTGGAGGGAGGACGAGGAAGGGGCCGCCTAGGAGGCGCCATGAGAGGCGAGAGGGAGAAGGAGATCGAGGGAGATGGGATCGGGAGGAGGCCGAGGGGATCGAGCAGAAAGGGGATCGGGCGCGGGCGCTAGAGGGAGGACGAGGGGGATCGGGCGCGAGCGAGCGGCGCTAGGAGGACGAGGGAGAGAGAAGATGCGGGCTAGGGTTACGGGTGAGGAAGGGGGCCGGCTGGGCCATGGGCCTCAAGGGCTTTGGTGGGCCGGCCTGGTGGGGAAGAAAAACCAGGGGCCGGCTGGGCCTGCGGGAGGAGAAGGAGAGATGGTGGGCTGCCGAGGGAGGGCTGGCCTGCTGGGCTGGCTCTCCTCTCTCTCTCTCTAATATAAATACTTTAGCAGAAAACAGATAAAGAGAAGAAAAGAAAGAGAGGGTTGGGGAAAGGATTTGGACACACGGATAATTTTCCCGAGCTCGCAAAAATGTGAGGAATTTAACAAAAATGATCCAAGGATTTTTGGTGGGACTCCGGAAAATGATGAAAATAATGGCAAGGCTTTGAGAACAACTCGGAGCAGAAAAAGGCATGGGATTTTGCAAGTGTGTTATGATGATTCCAAATTAATGGGATATTTAATATAGCTCCCTAATATCGGGAGGGTATGTTATAAAGAGAAGTCACCATGTGAATCCCTCGGTTTAAATGGATCGAGAAATCCATGCAATTTATTTAGTTGAGTTTTAAAAAATTAATGATATGATGGCATGATGAGATGATGCAATGCAAGAGATGGCATGATGAATGCACAAACAAAACAAAACACATCACACGACAAAACTCGGAAACCCTGGAAGGCACTTGAAGCTCCGGTCTTGGGGCGTCACAATTGGACCCATTGGGAGATTTTTGGTCCATGCAATGATGCCATTTACCTTACGTCCGAATCGAAGATTTGCAAAACTTGCACTAGCAAGTTTCTTCTTTTGCCCAAATGACCTTACCACCCTCTTTTGCAATTAAAGAGGCACTAACCTGGAGAATTGGGCCACCCCAAGAAATGCCTAAGTGCCCTTGGCATTTTGTCAAACACCTTATGGGCATGATCAGTTTTGGCATAGTCTCCGATCATGCAATGAACCTGCTTCCTTTGCCTAACCACCTTGTCCACTAAACTCCTAGACACTCCTAACCTAGGTCGCTAAGTGCCGCCTCACCCAAGACCTGTAGCAAGCAATCGACATTTTGCCGAAGCACCGGTGGGCGTGCTCTGGTGCGCCAGGCCAGCGCTTTTGCACGTGCGCGCCCGAGCCGCCGCGCCCCTGGCCTGTTTCCCCGAGCTTATCCAAACACTCTGCCGCTCGCAGCGTAGGGCCAAGCCTCGACACGTACACCCCCACGAGCACCACAGCCCCTCGGCACGTCTCCGGCAAGCCAGAAGCTAGCCACCACTGCCGCCCGACAGCCTCTGCACTGGTCGGCGTCGCCCGAGCCGCTCCCGCTCGCCAGCTCGCCCCTGGAGCAGTGCCCGCTCGTCCGCTAGCTCCCGCCGCCATCCCCAGCCCCGACACGGTGCCCTGCAGGCTACAGAACGGCGGTCCGCCGTCGTTCTTATCCGGCCGCCGCAAACCTACCTAGCCGCGCTATAAGTAGGGGCCCCCGAGCACGTCCAGCCACTCAGGCGACCTCAGGCCACCCCCATGGCACCCCCACAGTCAGCAATCGTCGGGGGGAAGCCATCTTCCTCGACTCCGGCCGGTTCGACCGCCGCCACGTCCCAGCTCCGTTCACCGCAACCAGAGCCCCTCCCGTCCAACCAGTGCCACCAACTTTCTCCCCTCGCCCCTGCGGAGCCGCCCAGCACCTCAAACGCGATCGAAAGCCACCGTAGTTCAAACCCCCAAAACTCCCGAAGCCACCGGCCGCCGCGAAGCTCGCCGCCGACAACTCACTTCGTCCCCGTCGGCAAGTCGACCACCGGAAGGACCGCCCTGATCTTGCGGATCCATCCCTGTCCTTGGATCCCCGTGGGATGCCTCCGTTCACCGGCGGCGATCGCCGGAGCTCCGCCTCTGTTCGGTCGGAGGAGCCGACGCGCGCGTGGACTGGTCAAACCTGACCAGTGGGCCAGGCGGGCCTACCGTCAGTGACCCAACGCCGGTCCATGCTGGATAAGTGAAGGCGTATTCCCAGAGTACGTCTTCGACGTGTATTTATCCGAAGCGTTTTTTTTCTGTTTTATTTAAAAACCAGAAATTTGACTAAACTTTGACTGGCTATATCTTTTTAAATAAAACTCCAAATGAGTTGATTCTTTTTCCTGCCTCTCTCAAATTTAGTCTAGTTTATATTAAGATTTATTTGAAAAAATTTCAAACAACTTCTATGCACTGTTTTGAAGTATGTGTTATTTGAATATTTTTCAAAATAGGATTTTTGGCGAAGAAGAAAACTTTCAAAAGTTTTAGGATGCCCCCTGCCTCTACAAACCTTGAAGGCAAGCATTCTGAACCCTGGCATAATATTTTTGTGTGTTAGTTGGCACGCTTATAACACCGCCCTAATACGGAGAACACGTTATTTTATGTGGTGACGCGATCATTTGCTTGAATTGCTTATTAGTGATTTCCTTGCTGTTGGAAATGAAAATACTTGTGATGGTAATCATCCTCATGTGCCTTGCATGCATGCCGGAAAAGAATCCGGGAAAGCCTCTGCCTTGGGTAGGCATGAGCTTGTCGCCGGTCTCCGTCGGGACGGTTATGTCTGGTATGGCATAGTAAGGTATAATGAGTGGTGATTCTGTTGGTTGAAATATTTTGTTACACATATCATGCAGGGAATTTATAATCCTCCTGAGTTGACCGTAGATCGATTCTTGTTCCAGCAACCCCCATACTTGTTTCGTACTACCACTTGCCCTGCCGCAGGTAGGGTGCGGTTCAGTAAGTTGTCAACCCTTTCTTGGCACACCCCATACTGAGAGAGGCCACGGTGGAAGATACCTGATTGCAGCGGTAGGCGGCCACCTGGTCCGGGGCATGGGTGTTTCGGTTGGGACCGAGAGGGGGGCACCCCTTAGAGCGCGTGATATAAATTTGGTCCGATGCTACGCGAGGTTGTAGCCTCCCCACTTAGAGTTTTGCTTGATAGGTGTCGTGGGTGATTCCAGACACTGGTAAGTTAAGCTGGTGTGTGCAACTCAGGTGTGTTTTCAATTAAAAGACCGTAGATGGAATTAGTCCCGATGGACTAAAGAACTCCGTTACTCGTGGGTAAAGAGTACACCCTCTAGAGAGGTTAAATCTATTCGAATAGCCGTGTCCATGGTTAAGGACTACAGTCTGGGATGGGTCGAGTGTCGGTCTTCGGAGGAGAAACTACTAAACCAGAACATGGATCATGACCTTTGACATATGATGATTATGACTATTATTATTATGGACTAACCCCTTTATATTATTTGAAATATTGAGTATCCCTGGGACGGTTCTACCTCTTGGTTATTCACTATGACTGTATTTACTTTATGAGCCCTTTATGTGGTGTCGCACAGACGCCCGACTGTGGCATGCTTGTTATTTATTTACCTTATAAGCCCTTTATGTGGTGTCGCATAGACGCCCGACTGTGGCATGCTTGTTGTTTATTTCCCCTTATAAGCCCTTTATGTGGTGTCGCACAGACGCCCGACTGTGGCATGCTCGTTATTTATTTACCTTATAAGCCCTTTATGTGGTGTCGCATAGATGCCCGACTGTGGCATGCTTGTTATTTATTTCCCCTTATAAGCCCTTTATGTGGTGTCGCTTAGACGCCCGACTGAGGCATGCTTCATATCCTGATCCTTTCGAGGCGTCGCTCCAGACACCCGATCGGTGCATTTTATTTCTACTACATTATTGCATATTCCTGTTGCATATAAATAACCTGCTTGCATGCATCAGAGATTTTATTTTTATGACTGACGATGTGATCATAGAATATTTCAGTGCATGATTATCATTTATATTATACCCGTGTTCATAATGTTTGCGAGTACATTCAAAGTACTCACTGGCTTGTCCCTAGCTATTGTCTTGGCCAGATTTCTTGCATGGGGAGGAGCGTTGCAATGACAGCCCCGGAACCTAAGCAACGGTGACAGCAGCCTCGTGAAGATAGGAGTTAACCTGGTCAGCTGTTCCTGTGGGAAATGGAGTCCCATAGACATTGAT
Source organism: Aegilops longissima (assembly GCA_021605205.1). Classification (NCBI taxonomy): domain Eukaryota; kingdom Viridiplantae; phylum Streptophyta; class Magnoliopsida; order Poales; family Poaceae; genus Aegilops; species Aegilops longissima. The sequence continues at coordinate 383,632,093 of CM038680.1, forward strand.
GATCCACAAACCGCTTCCGCTATCAACCACTAGAAACCATTTGTTGTACTCATAGTCCAGAATGGTCTTGTACTACATATTTTGTATTTTGCTTGGAATTTCTGTATCAAGTTGGTGCCTCATCAGCTAACAGTAATCCTGGGGCTGGTGAGCACAAGGGCCATTTTCTGGGAATTCAATACCCGGAAAACCGGTCGTGACAGTAAAATAGTTTATGATCCATAGAGAAGTTGGAATCTGATGGGTTTAACACAAATATAAATAAAGAATTAGTTCACTACAGTATCTTAAAGTAGTCTTTTGTTTTCTTTCTAACGGAGCTAACGAGATTTCTATTGAGTTTTGTGTTGTGAAGTTTTCAAGTTTTGGGTGAATTCTTTTGATGGATTATGGAACAAGAAGTGGCAAGAGACTAAGCTCGGGGATGCCGATGGCACCACCAAGATAATCCAAGGACACCAAAAAGTCAAAGCTTGGGGATGCCCCGGAAGGCATCCCCTCTTTCGTCCACTCCCATCGGTAATTTACTTGGAGCTATATTTTTATTCACCACATGATATGTGTTTTGCTTGGAGCGTCTTGTAGTATTTGCGTCTTTGCTTGTTAGTTTACCACAATCATCCTTGCTGTACACACCTTTTGAGAGAGCCATACATGAATTGGAATTTGATAGAATACTCTATGTGCTTCACTTATATCTTTTGAGCTTGATAGTTTTGCTCATAGTGCTTCACTTATATCTTTTGAGCGTGATAATTTTTGCTCTAGTGCTTCACTTAGATCTTTTAGAGCACGGTGGTGGATTTTTTTTAAAGAAACTTGATCTCTCATGCTTCACTTAGATTATTTTAAGAGTCGTTATTAGCATGGTAATTTGCTTAATGCTAATATACTTGGTATTCAAGATATGTGAAACTTTCTTTTGAGTGCGTTGAATACTAAGATAAGTTTGATGCTTGATAATTGTTTTGAGATATGAAGATGGTGATATTAGAGTCATGCTAGTTGAGTAGTTGTGAATTTAAAGAATACTTGTGTTGAAGTTTGTGATTCCGTAGCATGCACGTATGGTGAACCGTTATGTGATGAACTCGGAGCATGATTTATTTATTGATTGTCTTCCTTATGAGTGGCGGTCGGGGACGAGCGATGGTCTTTTCCTACCAATCTATCCCCCTAGGAGCATGCGTGTAATACTTTGCTTTGATAACTTCTAGATTTTTGCAATAAGTATATGAGTTCTTTATGACTAATGTTGAGTCCATGGATTATACGCACTTTTTCCCATCCTTCCACCATTGCTAGCCTCTCTAATACCGCGCACCTTTCGCCGGTATCATACACCCAACATATACCTTCCTCAAAACAGCCACCATACCTACCTATCATGGCATTTCCATAGCCATTCCGAGATATACTGACATGCAACTTTCCACCGTTCCGTTTATTATGACACGCTCCATCATTGTCATATTGCTAGCATGATCATGTAGTTGACATCGTATTTGTGGCAAAGCCACCGTTCATAATTCTTTCATACATGTCACTCATGTTTCATTGCATATCCCAAATACACACGGAGGCATTCATATAGAGTCATATTTTGTTCTAAGTATCGAGTTGTAATTGTTGAGTTGTAAGAAAAATAAAAGTGTGATGATCACCATTATTAGAGCATTGTCCCAAGTGAGGAAAGGATGATGGAGACTATGATTCCCCCACAAGTCGGGATGAGACTCCGGACAATAAATAAAAAAATAGGCCATAAAAAAGGCCCAAATAAAAAAATGAGAGAAAAAGAGAGAAGGGACAATGTTACTATCCTTTTACCACACTTGTGCTTCAAAGTAGCACCATGATCTTCATGATAGAGAGTCTCTCATTTTGTCACTTTCATATACTAGTGGGAATTTTTCATTATAGAACTTGGCTTGTATATTCCAATGATGGGCTTCCTCAAATGCCCTAGGTCTTCGTGAGCAAGCGAGTTGGATGCACACCCACTTAGTTTCTTTTGTTGAGCTTTCATATACTTATAGCTCTAGTGCATCCGTTGCATGGCAATCCCTACTCACTCACATTGATATCTATTGATGGGCATCTCCATAGCCCGTTGATACGCCTAGTTGATGTGAGACTATCTTCCCTTTTTTGTCTTCTCCACAACCACCGTTCTATTCCACATATAGTGCTATATCCATGGCTCACGCTCATGTATTGCGTGAAGATTGATTTTTTTTTGAAAATGTTAAAGCATGAAACAATTGCTTGGCTTGTCATCGGGGTTGTGCATGATTCAAATACTTTGTGTGGGGAAGATGGAGCATAGCCAGACTATATGAATTTGTAGGGATAACTTTCTTTGGCCATGTTATTTTGAGAAGACATAATTGCTTAGTTAGTATGCTTGAAGTATTATTATTTTTATATCAATATGAACTTTTGTCTTGAATCTTTCGGATCTGAATATTCATGCCACAATTAAGAAGATTTACATTGAAATTATGCAAAAGTATCACTCCGCATCAAAAATTCTCTTTTTATCATTTACCTACCGAGGACGAGCAGGAATTAAGCTTGGGGATGCGATCGTCTCCAACGTATCCATAATTTTGATTGCTCCATGCTACTTTATCTATTGTTTTGGACTATAATGGGCTTTATTTTCCACTTTTATATTACTTTTGGGACTAACCTATTAACCGGAGGCCCAGCCTGAATTGCTGTTTTTGCCTTTTCAGTATTTCAAAAAGCAGAATATCAAACGGAGTCCAAACGGAATGAAACCTTGAGCGTGATTTTCTCACCGAACGTGATCCAGAGACTTGGACCCTCACGCCAAGGAACCAGAGAGGCGGTCACGAGGGTGGGGGCGCCCCGCCTCGTGGGCCCCTCAAGCTCCACCGACGCACTCCTTCCTCCTATATATACCCACGCACTTCAAACGATCGTACAGGAGCCAAAAACCTAATTCCACCGCCGCAACTTCCTGTATCCACGAGATACCATCTTGGGGCTTGTTCCGGAGCTTCGCCGGATGGGGCATCCACCATGGAGGGCTTCTACATCAACACCATAGCCTCTCCGATGAAGTGTGAGTAGTTTACTTCAGACCTTCGGGTCCATAGCTAGTAGCTAGATGGCTTCTTCTCTCTTTTTGGATCTCAATACAATGTTCTCCCCCTCTCTCGTGGAGATCTATTCGATGTAATCTTATTTTTGTAGTGTGTTTGTTGAGACCGATGAATTGTGGGTTTATGATCCAGCTTATCTATGAATAATATTTGAATCTTCTCTGAATTCTTTTATGTATGATTGAGTTATCTTTGCAAGTCTCTTCGAATTATCCGTTTGGTTTGGCTAACTAGATTGGTAGTTCTTGCAATGGGAGAAGTGCATTGCTTTGGGTTCAATCTTGTGGTGTCCTTACCCAGTGACAGAAAGGGTTGCAAGGCACGTATTGTATTGTTGCCATCGAGGATAACAAGATGGGGTATTTATCATATTGCATGAATTTATTCCTCTACATCATGTCATCTTGCTTAAGGCGTTACTCTGTTTTAAACTTAATACTCTAGATGCATGCTGGATAGCGGTCGATGAGTGGAGTAATAGTAGTAGATGCAGAATCGTTTCGGTCTCCTTGTCTCGGACGTGATGCCTATATACATGCTCATACCTAGATAACCTCATAACTATGCTCAATTCTGTCAATTGCTCAACAGTAATTTGTTCACCCACCGTAGAATATTTATGCTCTTGAGAGAAGCCACTAGTGAAACCTATGGCCCCCGGGTCTATTCTCATCATATCAATCTCCATCACTTTTATATTTGCTTCGTTTTACTTTGCTTTTTTACTTTTCACTTTGCATCTATATACCAAAAATACCAAAAATATTATCTCGATCAGATCTCACTCTCGTAATTGACCGTGAAGGGATTGACAACCCCTAATCGCGTTGGTTGCGTAGTAGCTATCGTTTTGTGCGAGCACGAGGGACTTGTCGTGGCCTCCTCTTGGATTGATACCTTGGTTCTCAAAAGCGAGGGAAATACTTACGCCATCGTGCTGCATCATCCTCTCCTCTTCGGGAAAACCAACGCAAGCTCAAGACGTAGCAGTGGGCATTAGGATTAACTATGACAACCGTTAAATACAACATTACTTTGGGCACGGGAGAGTAGGCGGACCAGGACAGTTGCATTTCTAACGAAAAGAACCAACTTATCTTAATGGGAAATTTTAGCGGGACATGTAAAGAAGTGCCATTGATTCATATTATCGAGGCATTACATTGAAAACAACATTGGTTTAACGTGTCCTTACTTTTAAAAAGTCGATTGCTACATTTTACCGGTGGCATTATGTAACGCCCGATGCGGCTATATCTCCCGTGTCGAGGCACGACTTAGAGGCATAACCGCATTGAAAGCAATGTCGCAAGTGAGGTAATCTTCACACAACCCATGTAATAAATAAGGAAAGAGATACATAGTTGGCTTACGATTCGCCACTTCACACAAGACATAAATAAACATCCATCATTTGAGTACACTCAAGGTCCGACTACGGAACCAAAATAAAAGAAGATACCCCAAATGCTACAGATCCCGAATCGTCCCAACTGGGCACCACTCTCGATCATCGGAAAAGACACATAGTAACGACCACGTTCCTCGTCGAACTCCCACTTGAGCTCGGTTGAATCACCTGCACTGGCCTCATCGGAACCTGCAACTGTGTTTGGAAGTAATCTGTGAGTCACGGGGACTCAGCAATCTCACACCCGCGAGATCAAGACTATTTAAGCTTATAGGAAGGACAGGGTAGTAAAGTGGAGCTGCAGCAAGCGACTAGCATGTATGGTGGCTACATCGCAAAAGAGAGCGAGAAGAGGAGCAAAGCACGGTCGTGAAACTAATAGCGATCAAGAAGTGATCCTGAACTACTTACGTCAGACATAACTCCAACACCGTGTTCACCTCCCGGACTCCGCCGAGAAGAGACCATCACGGTTACACACGCGGTTGATGTGTATTTTAATTGAGGTCAACTTTGGGTTTTCTACAACCGGACATTAACAAATTCCCATCTGCCTCATAACATGGGCACGGCTTTGAAAGATATTACCTGCAGGGTGTCCCAACTTAGCCCATTATAAGCTCTCACGGTCAACGAAGGATATTCCTTCTACCGGAAGACCCGATCAATCTCGAATTCGGACTACAAGACATTTCGACAGCAATAAAACAAGACCAGCAAAGCCGCCCGAATGTGCCGACAAATCCCGATAGGAGCTGCACATATCTCGTTCTCGTGGCACATCCGGATGAGACAAGCTCTGAGTAAAACCAAGCCTCGAGTTTCCCGTGGTGGCCTGCAAGTGGCTCGGTTCGGGCCAGCACTCGAAGGAGCACCGTCCGGGGTTAAAATAAAGATGACCCTCGGGCTCGCGAAAACCGGGGAAAAGGCTTAGGTGGCAAATGGTAAAACCAATGTTGGGCCTTCTTGGACGAGTCTTATTCAAAGCGAACTGTCAAGGGGTCCCATAAATCACCCAACCGTAAGGAACGCAAAATCAAGGAACATAACACCGGTATGACGGAAACTAGGGTGGCAAGAGTGGAACAAAACACCAGGCATAAGGCCGAGCCTTCCACCCTTTACCAAGTATATAGATGTATTAATTATAGCAGGTATATATATATTGTGATATCCCCAACAAGTAAACATGTTCCAACAAGGAACAACATCTCCATGTTCCAACAAGGAACAAACTTCAGCTTCACCTGCAACTAGCAACGCTATAAGAGGGCTGAGCAAAGCGGTAACATAGCCAATCAACGGTTTGCTAGGAAAGGATGGTTAGGGCTGACATGGCAATATGGGTGGCATGACATAGCAAGTGGTAGGCATCGCAGCATAGGCATAGCAAAAGAGCGAGCAACTAGCATAGCAAAGATAGAAGTGATTTCGAGGGTATGGTCATCTTGCTCGCAATGTTCTCGAGTTGTCGAAAGCTTGATCCTCGAAAGCGTTCTCAACAGGTTCCTCGTTCACGTACTCGTCTCCGACTCTACCCAAAGCAACAACACAAACAAGGAACCACAATAAATCACGGTGCAATGCACAATCAACATGATGCAAAACATGACATGATATGCGAGATGTGATATGCAATGCGTATGTGCACTCCGGAAGGAAAATGATGAACCAGGCATCAACTTGGCAAACCAAGTATGCCACTGAAAGATGAGATGATTTCGTTGAAATCGATATAAAGATCACCGGAATCGGATGCACGGTTTGGAAATGGCAAGCAAAACAAGAATGGCACAAATCTGCCATTAACAACATGATGCCACTTAGCAAACAACAAATAATTAAGCTACTGCACCCAAACGTATCAACAAAGCACATGGCAGTGATCTACACATGATGCTCGACAAAAGATGAGCACTGAGCTACGGCTAGTTCACATCATAACAGGTTCAAACAAGCATGGCAAAAGTGCACAAAATATCAGGCTGGACATGGCAAAAACAGCATCAGGTTGCAATGTTCAGAGCAAGAAAACTACATGCTACAGGAACTTAAAATAGCAAAACAAGGCATGGCATGGATCTACTCAAAGCCTAGAACAAAAGTCCCTTACTGACCATAAGCCAAAAAGGACTAGAAAATATAGTAACACCCATGTCAATATTGAAAGTTTCGTTAACAGATTCAGCAACATGACATGTCAAAAACTGATAACGAGAGGGCATGTTTACAAGCTCAATGCACTCACTACAGAGCCTTATATGATAAACTAAGCATACATACATCAAGAAGACATGGCATAGAAGACATAGATGGCAAGAACACTAACATAGCATATATGGATCAACCACAACAAGCTAGGCAAAATTGAATAACATGTATACAATCTGCCAGGAAACATTTGATAGCAAAAGTAGAGCTCGATTGACTCAAGCTATGGCACTCCATAATTGCAAACAAAGGCATGGATGGATAGAGCAAGACATGCTTTACAAAACACCCTTACTGAAGTATCTCAAAATATGCATAGATCTCTTGGTAGCATCAAGTTAACATGGCATCAAAATCAGCTAAAACAGGGCTGAAATCAGCAACAACAGGACACCTACTTTGCATGCTTGTGCTAGTCACCACATAGATCACAAAAATACATGGCATACACCCCTGGAAAGACGGCATGGCATTTTACAAAACACATGTAGGACTCAAATTCATAGGGTGCACACAATAATCATGGCAAAAATAACAAAAGTGCAAGTTCTGTTACGAAACAGAAACTAACATCACATAGCACTCTTCCAACAGCATTTCGGGCATCAAGATGAGCTCAAATGAAAATGATGCAATGAGATGAAATGATACGCGCAAAATGGATCTACGGATGCGAAGATATAGCACGTTGAAAAATGCACAAAATAACAATGATGCTAAAAACTTAGAAGGAAAAGGGAGGAGAGAGAGAAGTCAAGGCGGCTTGGTTCCGAGGCCGGATCGAGGCTCGGCCCGATCCGTCGAGGACGGCGTGGCGCTGGCGAGGCGGGCGGAGGAGCGGCCGGGTCGGGCCGCCGGATCGTATATGAGGCCGGAGCCGGGCGGGAGGCGCTGGCGGCGGGAGCTCGGTGGTGGCAAGGGCGGCGGCGGCGCGCCGGTCGGGCGAGGCGGCGGAGGGTGATGGCGGCGGCGCCGGCGGGCGCTGGGAGGCGGAGGCGGCCCGGTCGGCCTGGGAGCGGGCAGCCGTGGGCCTCATGGGCCTGGCGTGTGGCAGGGCGGCGACGCCCACGCGGGCAGGCGTGGACTGGCTGCTGGGCGGCGGTGTGAGTTTCGTCGTGGGCGGACACGTCCCGCGCGGAGGATATTTTAGGGTTTCGGGAAGAGGATGATCCGGATTTGGGGAGGTGTTTAAATAGGCATAGAGGGAGCTAGGAGAGTCCAAATGAGGTGTAGTTTTCGACCACACGATCGTGATCGAACGACGGAGAGCATGGAAGTGACTTAGATGGGTTATTGGGCTGTTTTGGAGGGGTGTTGGGCTGCAACTTAAAATAGGCCTTTGCGAGAGTGCGGTTAACCGTTGGAGTACCAAACGAGCTCCAAATGACCCGAAACTTGACCGGTGGTCTACGGGTGGTATACCAAGGCCACTAGACAAACCTCGGTCCATTTCGAGAAGGTCTAATACCCGCACACGAAAAAACGTAAAAGGGACCGCCGGGGGAGATAGGAGTGCCGGATTGCAAAACGGACAACGGGAAAAATGCTCGGAATCATGAGACGAACACGTATGCAAATGCGATGCACAAGATGACATAATAAAAATGCATGACACGGACAAAAAGCAAAAAGAAGGAAAACCCAACCACGGAGGGAATATCATATATCAATGCCGAAAATGGCAAGAGTTGGAGTTACAAAAATGGAAAGTTACTTCCGGGGTGTTACAACACTCCACCACTACAAGAGGATCTCGTCCCGAGATCTAGGACTGAAAGAACTCCGGATACTCGAACGGAGGTGATCCTCGCGCCCGTGTAGCTTCCGGTCGGAATGGTGTGACCACTTCACTTTGAGGAATTTGATTGACTTGTTGCGAGTCTTGCGCTCGGTTTCTTCAAGAATAGCAACGGGTGCTCATGATAAGAGAGATTCTTGAAGGTCAATCTCTTGAAGTTGATAGTGCGTTCAGAGTCTTGAAGCACTTGCGAAGTTGTGACACGTGAAACACATCGTGCACATTTGCGAAGTTGGATGGAAGCTCGTTGATAGGCGAGATCGCCTCTTTTCCCAATGATCTTGAAAGGACCCACGATCTAGGGGCAAGCTTCCTTTGATACCGGGCGGACGAGTGCCTTTCATAGGAGAGACGCGGAGGTAGACATGGTCTCCGATTTCAAAAGCCACATCACGGTGCTTATCATCATAATAGCTCTTCCGGCGCGATTGCGCGGCTTTGAGATTCTCACGAATGACTTGGCACATTTCTTCCGCTACGTGATCAAGTCATTGCCAAGAAGTTGGCGTTCACCTGTCTCGCACCAATTGAGAGGAGTACGGCACTTTTCGCCATAGAGAATTTCGAATGGGGCCTTGCCGAACTCACTTGGAAGCTGTTGTTGTAGGAGAACTCGGCATATGGAATACAATCTTCCCACTTCATACCGAAGGAAATGACACAAGCCCCGAGCATATCTTCAAGGATTTGATTTACTCGCTCAACTTGGCCACTTGTTTGAGGATGGAAAGCTGTCTTTGAAACGAATGTTGGTGCCCATGGCCTTCGAAAAGAATCCCAAAACTTGGAGGTAAAGATGCTGCCACGGTCTCAAGAGATCACTTGTGGAATGCCGTGCAAGGAGACAATCTCGAGGTGTATAGCTCGCCAACCGAGCTGCTGTGATGGATTCTTTGATAGGAAGAAAATGAGCCACTTTAGTAAGCTTGTCAATGACAACGAAGATAGCATCATTTCCACGCTTGGACTTTGGAAAACCAGTCACGAAGTCCATTTCAATATGATCAAACTTCCATTCAGGAATAGCAAGAGGTTGAAGGAGACCAGCTGGTCGTTGGTGTTCTGCTTTCACTCTTCTGCAGACATCACACTCATTCACGAATTGAGCAATTTCTCGCTTCATTCGAGTCCACCAATATGACTGCTTGAGGTCATGGTACATCTTCGTACTTCCAGGATGAATGGATAGAAGCGAATTGTGAGCCTCGTTCATAATGACTTTTCTCAGATTACCCTTAGGAACCACAATCCAGTCCTCGAAGAAAAGAGTGTCTTTGTCATCAACGTGGAAGCACTTATACTTGGAAATGCCCTTGTCGATACCACGTTTCACCTTTTTCACCATGGTATCCAAAAGTTGAGCCTCACAGATCTGATCTTCCAAAGTAGGAGAGACTATGAGGTTGGCAAGAAAGCCTTGAGGAACAACTTGAAGATTCAGCTTGCGGAAAGATTCACAGAGATCCGGCTGAAAGGGCTTGAGGATTAGACTGTTGCAGTAAGCTTTCCTGCTCAAAGCATCTGCAATGACATTGGCCTTGCCCGGACTATATTCAATACTTGGGTTGTACTCTTGAATCATTTCGACCCATCGAGTCTGCCTGAGGTTGAGGTTAGGCTGAGTGAAGATGTACTTGAGACTCTTGTGATCGGTGAAAATGTCCACTTTCCTTCCCAACAAGAGATGTCTCCACGTTATTAATGCATGGACAACTGCCGCCAACTCAAGATCGTGAGTGGGGTAGTTCTTCTCGTTGGGCTTCAACTGGCGAGAGGTATAAGCCACAACTCTTTTCTCTTGCATTAACACAGCACCGAGACCTTGAAGAGAAGCATCACAGAAAACTCCAAATGGCTTGGATTCATCAGAGGAGTCGAGCAGGAGCTGTGACGAGTTTCTCTTTGAGGGTATTGAAAGCAACGCCACACTCGGGAGACCGACATACTTCACATGCTTACGAGAAGGTTGGAAAGAGGCTTTGCAATCTTGGAGAAGTTCTCAACGAATCTTCGCAATAGCTTGCAAGACCAAGAAAATCATGGAGCTGCTTGACATTCGAGGAGGTTCCCAATTCACAATTGCGGACACCTTCTGGATTAACAGCGATACCCTTGGCGGAGATGATATGACCAAGATAAAGCACTTCATCAAGCCAAAATTCACATTTGGAGAACTTAGCATAGAATTGGTACTCTCTCGAGCTTGTCTAGCACCAATCGCAAATGTTTGGCATGATCCTTCTTATTCTTGGAGAAGACCAAAATATCATCAAGATAGACCAAGACGAATTCATTGGTGTAGGGGTTGAATATGAAGTTCATCATCCGAGAGAATGTTGGAGGAGCATTGACAAGGCGAAAGACATGACAAGATATTCATAAGAACCAAAGCTTGTTCGAATCTTTGTCTTGGGAATATCTTGTTCACGAATGCGAATCGATGATAACCCATCTGAAGGTCAAGCTTGGAGAACACTGTAGCACCTTTGAGTTGCTCAAAAGCTCATTGATGTTGGGAAGTGGATACTTGTTCTTGATTGTCTTCTTATTCAATGGATGGTAATCGACGCAAAGTCGGTCCGTACCATCCTTCTTACGGACAAAAGAACACCACAACCCCAAGGAGATGAACTCGGTGCGATCAAACCAGACGCTCTTGTTCATCGAGCTGCTTCTTCAATTCCTTCAGCTCATCAGGTCCAAGCTTGTATGGACACTTGCAAGCGGGTTGATGCGGGCTCAAGATCGATAACGAACTCAATCGCCGATGAGGAGGCATATCCGGAAGCTCTTCAGAAAGACATCTTGGTACTCACAAACGATCGAATCGAGAGATAGCATTCAGTTCGCCCTTCTCATTGAGAGAAAACAACCGAATGGTTTCATCACGCGGCATAGATGATCACATCATTAGAAGAGTGAGTCAATTGAATTTCCCGGCAGCACAATCAATCTGAGCTTTGTCCGAGAAAGCCGATCCATTCCGAGAATAAGATCAATATCCGAGTCACCAAGGACAATAGGTTTAGCAGAAATCTATAATCGCCCATCTTGATACCGACATTTGGAACCAACATGGTAGATCTCAAACGCTTAGCCGAGAAATAACTTGCATAGCTTTAGGTAATGCCTCAGTATCAAAATTGTGCTTCGATGCAAAAGGATATGACATGAAAGAATGCGATGCACCAAGATCAAATAAGACTTTTGCAGAATATCATTAATCGAGAGATTACCCATGATCACATCGGAAGATTCCTCCGCTTGAGCTGCATTCATCATATTGACCTTTGCAAACTTGGGATTATGCTTGACCTTTGCATTGCTTGAAGATTTCACAGAGGAGGAGGCGGAAGGCGCCTCTGGTTGAAGCACTTGTTCGCATAGTGACCCTTCTCACGACACTTGTTGCAAGTGACCTCGAGAGCGGACGGTGGTAAGGAGCACTTGACCTTGGAGCTTGAGAATTAGACTTGTTCGATAGCTTGGGTTGGGTGGGTGGGAAGATCCACGCCACCTGAGTTCTTCTTTGGTAAGGCCGACGGAACGGAGGAGGAGGAAGGTAGAACTTCGCCGCTTAGCTGCCACTTGAGAGGAAGAAGAGGACTGAGCGCCTCCCCGATTCTCTTCTTAGAAGCCTCACATTTGAGCTGGGCAGCTTCTTGCTTGAGCCATGTTGTAGAAATCATCATACTTATCCGCTCAAAAGCACAAGAGGTAATTGCAGATCTTCTCTCGGACCACCTCTGAATTGATATATCATACTCTTTTCATCGTGCACGTCTTGCTTAGCAAAACGAAGCGAGCTTCGAACTGGATATTGTATTGATAGACAGACATGGTGCCTTGCTTGAGATTGCGGAACTCCTCACGCTTGCTCTCAACAACACTTTTCGAATGTGATGAGCTCTGAAATCACGGCGGAACTCATCCTGTAATGACACGACCTCCTCTCGAATCTTTGTATTGTTGGTACCACTCAGCAGCTTGATCCTTGAGTTGAAACGATGCAAACTTGACAAAGTCCTCGTGTCCGACATTGCTACAATCAAAGTTCTTGCAGATGTCCACTAACCAATCGTCAGCGTCTGTGGCCTCAACACAGAAACTGAAAGACTTCGCTGATTAGCGAGGAACCGATCGAGAGTAGCAAAGTGTGGCTGATTGTTGCCTTGACCTTGATTTCCTTGATTGCCTTGCCCGAGTACGTTCTTGCAAGAGCTGCAAAATCATCGAGCATTGGCATTGGTGGCTGCCATGATAGCTTGCCAGCCTCCGGAGGCGAGGTGGAGGTGGAGGTGGAGGTTCGGTGATCCCCATCATTGCGATCCGGATTCGACGCGTTGGCGGAGCCATCTGAAGAGGGTGACATCCGTTAGTCCTTTGATAGACAAAAGATAAGTAGAATCAACGGATAGAAATTGCAACATATAGTCTTCACAATAAACATTGAACAAGAATGAACGAATGAATTCCCAAGTTAATCATCACACGTCCATTAAGGTGAGAAGCCACTTAGATAAAGATATGGAAACAACATCCATCTTAGAAACAAATCGAATATCTGGCTGAAAACAAAAGATTGGCTTCTAGAATGAGCCGAACAAACACATGATAGAGATTTACGCCCAAAGTGTTCGTGGTGGGGCCCACACGGACACGACGTATAGCGGACGTCACGAATGACAAACAAGACGTCCCGAATCAGCATAGCCAAGGATTCTTTAAGACGTCTCGCGACCACGTCAGAATCGACCGTGAATGGGCGGACCACTAGACTTTGAACCCCAATCTCAAATCATACATCCATTGGAAAGAATATCCCGTAAGCTACTAGAATTCCCACCTATAAACTCCCAAACTTTCTCGGTTATGCAATCTGGTGTTGGGGATACAGGGACACAAAATATATCACCCAAACTAACAATACCTAGATCCAGCTGTATCCATCCGTCAACACATAACCAAGAAATCCTCGGAAATCGTGTACCTCGACCTTCGAAAAACATCCGTTATGCAAGTCATGGCAATACTCAAGACTCGCCACAAGATCGGGCTATCGGGGTTATCTCACCAACAAGCGCACAAAAGAGATTTCGATGTCGGCAAAACTCAGGTATTCCAGAACCGCAACGATAAAATTGTGACGACAACACCTCGGAGCTCAACTCCCCGGGACACTGCCACAACCCCTAAATGTCAGGAGGCACCAAGAACAATGTTCTCGTCACAAAACCATCGGAACGATTCCAAGATACCCACGTGATCCTAAAATTTTTTTTAGTGAAATTTGAGAAGAGGAGAGTCAAAACTCTACGTCAGGATACCTCACCAGAGCGACGAAGGGACTGGGAAGTAAAAAGAATCCTACTCTCCGATATATATAATCCTAAGACTCAAAACATTTTCCATTCTAGACTCAACAACGTCAGCAAACAATCAAGTAGGGGGCTCCTAAGTCGGGGAAGGCTCTGATTACCAACTTATAACGCCCCCGATGCGGCTATATCTCCCACGTGTCGAGGCACGACTTAGAGGCATAACCGCATTGAAAGCAATGTCGCAAGTGAGGTAATCTTCACACAACCCATGTAATAAATAAGGGAAAGAGATACATAGTTGGCTTACAATGCCACTTCACACAGTACATAAATAAACATCCATCATTGAGTACACTCAAGGTCCGACTACGGAACCAAAATAAAAGAAGATACCCCAAATGCTACACAGATCCCGAATCGTCCCAACTGGGCACCACTACGATCATCGGAAAAGACACATAGTAACGACCACGTTCCTCGTCGAACTCCCACTTGAGCTCGGTTGAATCACCTGCACCGCCTCATCGGAACCTCGCAATCGTGTTTGAAGTAATCTGTGAGTCACGGGACTCAGCAATCTCACACCGCGAGATCAAGACTATTTAAGCTTATAGGAAGGACAGGGTAGTAAAGTGGAGCTGCAGCAAGCGACTAGCATGTATGGTGGCTACATCGCAAAAGAGAGCGAGAAGAGGAGCAAAGCACGGTCGTGAAACTAATAGCGATCAAGAAGTGATCTGAACTACTTACGCCGACATAACTCCAACACCGTGTTCACCTCCGGACTCCGCCGAGAAGAGACCATCACGGTTACACACGCCGTTGATGTGTATTTTAATTGAGGTCAACTTTGGGTTTTCTACAACCGACATTAACAAATTCCCATCTGCCTCATAACCATGGGCACGGCTTTGAAAGATATTACCTGCAGGGTGTCCCAACTTAGCCCATTATAAGCTCTCACGGTCAACGAAGGATATTCCTTCTACTGGGAAGACCCGATCAATCTCGAATTCCGGACTACAAGACATTTCGACAACAATAAAACAAGACCAGCAAAGCCGCCCGAATGTGCCGACAAATCCCGATAGGAGCTGCACATATCTCGTTCTCGTGGCACATCCGGATGAGACAGGCTCTGAGTAAAACCAAGCCTCGAGTTTCCCGTGGTGGCCCCAGCGTTTCGGTTCGCCAGCACTCGAAGGAGCACTGTCCGGGGGTTAAAATAAAGATGACCCTCGGGCTCGCGAAACCCGGGGAAAAGGCTTAGGTGGCAAATGGTAAAACCAATGTTGGGCCTTCTTTGGACGAGTCTTATTCAAAGCGAACTGTCAAGGGGTCCCATAAATCACCCAACCATGTAAGGAACGCAAAATCAAGGAACATAACACCGGTATGACGGAAACTAGGGTGGCAAGAGTGGAACAAAACACCAGGCATAAGGCCGAGCCTTCCACCCTTTACCAAGTATATAGATGTATTAATTATAGCAGGTATATATATATTGTGATATCCCCAACAAGTAAACATGTTCCAACAAGGAACAACATCTCCATGTTCCAACAAGGAACAAACTTCAGCTTCACCTGCAACTAGCAACGCTATAAGAGGGCTGAGCAAAGCGGTAACATAGCCAATCAATGGTTTGCTAGGAAAAGGATGGTTAGGGGCTGACATGGCAATATGGGTGGCATGATATAGCAAGTGGTAGGCATCGCAGCATAGGCATAGCAAAAGAGCGAGCAACTAGCATAGCAAAGATAGAAGTGATTTCGAGGGTATGGTCATCTTGCCTGCAATGTTCTCAGAGTTGTCGAAAGCTTGATCCTCGAAAGCGTTCTCAACAGGTTCCTCGTTCACGTACTCGTCTCCCGACTCTACCCAAAGCAACAACACAAACAAGGAACCACAATAAATCACGGTGCAATGCACAATCAACATGATGCAAAACATGACATGATATGCGAGATGTGATATGCAATGCGTATGTGCACTCCGGAAGGAAAATGATGAACCAGGCATCAACTTGGCAAACCAAGTATGCCACTGGAAAGATGAGATGATTTCGGTTGAAATCGATATAAAGATCACCGGAATCGGATGCACGGTTTGGAAATGGCAAGCAAAACAAGAATGGCACAAATCTGCCATTAACAGCATGATGCCACTTAGCAAACAACAAATAATTAAGCTACTGCACCCAAACGTATCAACAAAGCACATGGCAGTGATCTACACATGATGCTCGACAAAAGATGAGCACTGAGCTACGGCTAGTTCACATCATAACAGGTTCAAACAAGCATGGCAAAAGTGCACAAAATATCAGGCTGGACATGGCAAAAACAGCATCAGGTTGCAATGTTCAGAGCAAGAAAACTACATGCTACAGGAACTTAAAATAGCAAAACAAGGCATGGCATGGATCTACTCAAAGCCTAGAACAAAAGTCCCTTACTGACCATAAGCCAAAAAGGACTAGAAAATATAGTAACACCCATGTCAATATTGAAAGTTTCGTTAACAGATTCAGCAACATGACATGTCAAAAACTGATAACGAGAGGGCATGTTTACAAGCTCAATGCACTCACTACAGAGCCTTATATGATAAACTAAGCATACATACATCAAGAATACATGGCATAGAAGACATAGATGGCAAGAACACTAACATAGCATATATGGATCAACCACAACAAGCTAGGCAAAATTGAATAACATGTATACAATCTGCCAGGAAACATTTGATAGCAAAAGTAGAGCTCGATTGACTCAAGCTATGGCACTCCATAATTGCAAACAAAGGCATGTATGGATAGAGCAAGACATGCTTTACAAAACACCCTTACTGAAGTATCTCAAAATATGCATAGATCTCTTGGTAGCATCAAGTTAACATGGCATCAAAATCAGCAAAAGCAGTGCTGAAATCAGCAACAACAGGACACCTACTTTGCATGCTTGTGCTAGTCACCACATAGATCACAAAAATACATGGCATACACCCCTGGAAAGACGGCATGGCATTTTACAAAACACATGTAGGACTCAAATTCATAGGGTGCACACAATAATCATGGCAAAAATAACAAAAGTGCAAGTTCTGTTACGAAACAGAAACTAACATCACATAGCACTCTTCCAACAGCATTTCGGGCATCAAGATGAGCTCAAATGAAAATGATGCGATGATATGAAATGATCTACTCTTCGAGACGAACATTTTGATATATTATACGCGCAAAATGGATCTACGGATGCGAAGATATAGCACGTTGAAAATGCACAAAATAACAATGATGCTAAAACTTAGAAGAAAAAGGGGGGAGAGAGAAGTCAACGGCGGCGCGGTTCCCGAGGCCGGATCGGGCTCGCCCGATCCGTCGAGGACGGCGGTGGCGCTGGAGAGGCGGGCGCCGGAGGAGCGGCGAGGTCGGGCCGGCCGGATCGGCGCGGGGCGGAGCCCGGAGGGAGGAGGCGCTTGGCGCGGAGAAGCCCGGTGGGGCGGGCGACGGCGACGGCCGGTGGCGGCGGCGCGGGCCGGCCGGCGGGCGAGGCGGCGGCGGAGGCGCGGCCTTGAGCCGGCCGGGCGCATGGAGGCGGAGGCGGGTCGGTCGCCCGGGCGGGCGGCCGCTGGCCTCAGGGACCCCATGGTGCAAGGGGCGGGCGACGCCACGTGGCAGGCGCGACTGGCTGCGGGCGTGGCGCTGAGTTCGTCTCGGCGTGGCGGACACGTCCGTATGGAGAGGAGATTTTAGGGTTTCGGGAAGAGGATGATCCGGATTTGGGGAGGTGTTTAAATAGGCATAGAGGAGCTAGGAGAGTCCAAATGAGGTGTAGTTTACCACACGATCGTGATCGAACGACGGAGAGCATGGAAGTGACTTAGATGGGTTATTGGGCTGTTTTGGAGGGGTGTTGGGCTGCAACTTAAAATAGGCCTTTGCGAGAGTGCGGTTAACCGTTGGAGTACCAAACGAGCTCCAAATGACCCGAAACTTGACCGGTGGTCTACGGGTGGTATACCAAGGCCACTAGACAAACCTCGGTCCATTCCGAGAAGGTTTAATACCCGCACACGGAAAAGCGTAAAAGGGACCGCCGGGGGAGATAGGAGTGCCGGATTGCAAAACGGACAACGGGAAAAATGCTCGGAATCATGAGACGAACACGTATGCAAATGCGATGCACAAGATGACATAATAAAAATGCATGACACGGACAAAAAGCAAAAAGAAGGAAAACCCAACCACAGAGGGAATATCATATATCAATGCCGAAAATGGCAAGAGTTGGAGTTACAAAAATGGAAAGTTACTTCCGGGGTGTTACACATTACATAAGAGTGGCTCGGGGCAACAAACATCAGAACAGGATATCTGGGTTGGTCCCATTTTTGTTTGGTATAGCCACCTTATACTGTGTGAGGCTAGCAAATCTAGTGCTGGACTTACTCTGTTGACTTGACCCCCAGTCCCCACTTTCTTTCCTTTTTCAACCAATAGATCGGGTTTATATTGAGTTTGTACTGCTGCGTTTCCCTTTATTTCCCTATTAGACCTAGAGACCAGTTGGATAGCCAGTCTCTTCTACTTTTTGCCCCCATTATTTCCTCTTTCGACCAAGTCCTAGATTCAGGTAACAAATCATCCCCCACCCCCACCTCCTTTCTTCCTTGTTTGAACCAAGTAGTACTAGATTCGAGTGCATGAACTAGTTTTACCTCTTAGACATAAAAAAATAGGTGGGTTTCGAACAGCCGATCGATCCTATCTACGAGGGGGCCTGAGAAATAGTAAAAGATACAAATGCATCGATGTCAGGAGCTCGGGAAGTAGAGCAAGGCCGGTTTCGAAGGAAGTTATACCTGATGGCCGCCAGGATGTTGCTAGGTGGGCGGCGAGAGGCCGGATCTGCCCACACTACGGCAGCGAGGAAGAAGGGGTCGGAGGCCCTCCCTCACCAGCGGTACTTGGGAGAGAACGACAAGGCAGGCTGATCGGGACACGCCCAGTAGTGGGTAAGAGCCATCGCCGAGGACGACCGCGTGAACGTTGCACCTTCTCACCTTCCCCGACGGAGAGGATCCGGTTGGATCTGTGACCAGCGGTGAGAGAGAGAGAGAGAGAGAGAGAGAGAGAGAGAGAGAGAGAGAGAGAGAGAGAGAGAGGCCACCGCCGTCGTGTTTAGATCTGGAGAGGCCGAGGCAGGTGTGAAGAGAGCAACACTAGCAAGCAAGCGGAGGCTCCTGCCTATATAGTGGAGTAGTACTAGTTTTCTTTTGTCTACTACGAGCCGGCTTGACCTCGTCAATGACTGTCGAGAAGTCTTCATGCACGTGGCCCAGAGGCGCAGTTGTCATCATTTTGATCTGAAGCGCCGAATTATAACATATAACACGAAAAAATGCCACATGACAAGAAATCATAACCTCACTGCCCAAAGGAGACAACATGAATCCCAACAGACAAACTAGACGAGGAATAAAGCTCAAATTAATGATAAACTCGTAGAAAAGGGGTCCGTCGATAGATGTCCTAATTAACATAGCCGGCTTGACCTAGATGGCAGCCGAGTAGTCTTTATTCGTGCATGTGCCCCAATGACTAGCCCAACTCGTTGTTGTCGCTGTTTAACCCTCGCAGTGATCCGAAGCACATGACACCTAATTTTGCGAGATGACAAGAAACCCTTTTTTAGATTTCTCACCACAACTACAGCCATCTACAACACAACCTGCACGATATGTAGACGATAGCCAATCCAGGCGTTTCTGCTGGAGTCTGGTCACATGCATGGACGAACTGATCTTCCGTGTCTTGCAGGGATCGTCCAGGCACCAACGTAGTACAACACTTCTCTAGTACTATCACTCGTCTCCCTCTTCTATTAAGTCACCCGACTTGCGGGGCCGGGGAGTGTGCCTATGGTCGGTTCTCAATTGCCGTCCCACATGTGTGTGCAAACGCAATATGACGCGCGTTCCATTCAGAGAGCAGCGTGCCAGACCGACCGATCGTCTGGGGTGCGACGCGAACGCGATGGGCGTGCTGTATACTCCGTACATATGTACCACCGTTTTCTAGACGCTTTGCTCCATGGCACGGGCGCAATCCGTGGATACAAAATTAGTATACTGTATACTATTTAAAAGTCGAGGGTGGGGCCTAGTCAGTTCGACACAGACGTGAGAAGACGAGGGAGTAGGCTGCTGCAAACGTAGGGCCGTGTGATTTGACAGCAAGTTACTACTGGACAGGTGGGGCCCC
Source organism: Aegilops longissima (assembly GCA_021605205.1). Lineage (NCBI taxonomy): Eukaryota > Viridiplantae > Streptophyta > Magnoliopsida > Poales > Poaceae > Aegilops > Aegilops longissima. The sequence goes on from CM038680.1 coordinate 383,652,239, forward strand.
GTGATTTGAGTTGCCGTTATCGTTTTTAACTGCTGCGCTACGACTAGCGTGAGTCTCCTGATTCCTGACCACCTCCATACAGGTGCCTCTCCCAATGCTCCACCATGTAGTAGAGGCTGGCTCTTGCATGAGAGCCCACTTCTCCACTTTTTCCTTGCCTCTCTTTCCTCCACATATGCAAAAATGCCATGTAAAGCGCACTATCGTACTTACTTTTACTTGCTCCTACATGTGCTTAAGCTTGCCACATAGGCATAAAGTCTAATGTGGCAAGTTAATCAAGAAGAGAGAGACTAGTTTGGTGACCCAAGGAAGAAATGGTGCTAAGCGCGTGTACCTAGGTGAAAAGACAATTTTGAGTCTATAGCTAATTAAATGAAGCAAACTTAGCAACACCATTTCATTGGAAGAGGTCACTCCTTGGCAAATGCAATAAATACTAGTACTCCCTGTGCCCCATAATATAAGAACGTTTTTGGCACTACATGAGTGTCAAAAACGTTCTTATATTATGGACGGAGGGAGTACGAAGAAAGAGATAGAGAGAAGTAAAAAAAAACACTTATAGCCAAAACCTTGTTGTAGTATGAGTGACTAAGTGATGACTATGTATGACATGCCAACATCAGATAGCCTAACGCACCGTGTTAAATCTCCAAGGGCGCGGCTGCACGAGCGACGCGACGGTCGTGGTAGGCGCGACCATGATACGGGCAGCTGGTAGCCCTTGGATCTGAGATCAAACGGTCGCATGCTAAGTTGCTGAAAATTTGCAGAATAACCCTCCAGGATAGGATATTCACCCATAGGTCTAGAATCACGCCATGCAACCGTTCGATCTCAGATCCAAGGGCTCTCGGAAGCCCATATCATGGGAGAATGGAAAGCCACTACCCTGCGGTTCGCACGCTGGCAGTTCGCTCCTACTCGTCCCGCAGGTCCTTCAATACTACGGCGGTTCGCTCCTAGTCGTCCCGTCCATTAACATTACGACAGTTCCACTAATCCTAACCCTCCTCCCAAATCCATGGCATCCCAAATCTCCCCGATCGGCGGTCAGTACAAGGTTAGAACCATCACCGGCGATGAGTTCGACGTCATCTACACCCGTTCTTCCGCGACGGTGAAAGGATGCCTTTCTCGCCAGACGCATGTTCAAGACTTCGAGATGATGAGTGGGTCGCTGGGCTAGATGTTGAGTACACCACAGTCTGGGGCGAGAGAAGGATCTAAAGGACGAAGAGAGGAAGAAGCCCGCCGTGATCCAGGTTTGCGTGCATGACTTATGCTTGGTCTACCACATATGCCATGCCGACGTTGAGTGCCAGGATTTTAAGGACTTCCTCGAGAGCAACCTAGTCAAATTCGTTACTGTAGACTTCAGTAACGACAAAGAAGTCCTGCATCGAATAGGCCTCGTTGTAGGCAACACCTTCGACCTCCAGAAGAATCGGCTGGTGTCCTCTCGTCAACCTTCAATCTTGACCTGGCAGGAGCCATGGTTCATCCTTCAGACAGTGGCGGAGAAACCTCCATACACGTTTCCTTGTCATGCATGGCAGCGGAATGTAATAGATATAGACCACATCCACTACGCTGCAATGGATGGCTATCTTTGCTTCAATATCTATAAGGGTTGGATGAAGAGCAAGAGCCAAGTGTGCGGTTCAAGCAAAGAAGTATCGGCCAAGAGGAAGAGGGACAAGGACGAAGTCGAGGACGTGGACAAGGACTCCGAGTAAGGTGGCAGTGTCGTTGCTCATGGTGGTTCTAATGCAGTGTTTACCGGAATATTTGCAAAGTTTAATTTCAGTGTGCTTAATTTAATTTGAGGGTGTGTTGTCTTTGAGCCCCAGCAGAACTATGTTATGTTTCTTCTCGTTACTTTAACTCTTCAGTACATACATACTAGTATGTCTTACATTTCATCTTTTAGTTGGTATAGTACTACCACTCGTTTCTTCACATTATATACGTACAATATATATGGCCAACATCATATAGCCAGCAGTTTAGTTGTCAAGGAATTTTAGGGTGCTTAGTTTTGTCAAAGAATTCCAGGATGCTTAGTTTTATTTGAGGGATGGGTTGTGCTGGACACCATTATTGTGACTAGCCTTTTTAATAGTACTATATGCATAATTTGGCGACGAGCGCTCTCTATATGTACCACCTATTTTTTAATTTCAAGTTTTGCTCCATGGCGCAATCCATCGATACTACTCGCTGTACAAAAGTATACATTTTTTAAAAGGCTAGAGGCAGGGCGGTCTAGCTTGGTCGGTTTTACGAGAGGCGAGGGCCTTTGTGATTTGACGGCTCATTCTCTTTGGAAGGCGGGCCTTGTGATTTGACGGCTCATTATCTGCTGAAGGCGGGGCCTTGTGATTTATTTGCTCATATAAATGCGCCGACGACCTGATCGAGGAGGAGCAAAGAACCGTGCGGTATACTCAAGTTTTCCATCGGAGTAGTATTGCGACGGAGGAGCACCTAAACACGGCAGCCCAAATGCCATATGGCGATAAAAATGATCTAATTTGCTAGTCATCTCATTGTTAGCATTGTTCTATTCATTCCCTCAAAAACCATTGTTCTATTCATGCCTCGCAGAGAACGTGACACGTCTTGCGTAAACACCAAGCAAAAGATGAAACACAGGAGCAAAAGAAGAAGGAAGATTATCACCCCAAATGATCTAATTCGTCGCGGAGTTGTAGCTGCTTCTTCATCGCCTCCACGACCTCCATCTCCTTGCGCGTCTCCTCCGCAATCTTCTTCATTCTGTCCATGACGCGAGATTTCTCGACGCGAGCCTTAAATCATCTGTTCCACGGCCGCATTACGTACTTTGACAAGAGCCGGGTGCTCGCGCGGAGCTTCGCGAACTCCTCCTTCGATCCATGACGAGGGCCTGCAGCATCTTCATCGAGGAACTACTATTCTCATGCAACTTCTTCCACCGGCGTTCTTCTCCTTCAACAGTCGATCTCGTGGCGAGCTTCGCCTTGTCCTCCCGAAGTCGCAGGATTTCACGGTCGCCTTCTTCTCCGAGGCAATGCTCTTCTTCAGCAGCATCACCAAGCCGACGGTCAACTCCCCCTGCTGATTGAGCTTAGCGGGCATGTCGTCGAGGCTCTCCTTCAGCAACTCCATCAAGCCTTGGATGAACTCCTTTTGCTTATTGAGGTGCTTATTGAGCTGATCGGGCATGCCATCAAGGGATAACGACTCCAGTTCCGCCGGCTCGGCATGTTCGCCTCCGCGGCTAGGGCGCTCCTAGTAGCCATCGCCTGCCCGTGAGAGATCTTTCGAGGTCTCTGCGTGGCGGCGAGCCCTCTCTTTTTTTCCGTAGCCTTGGTTGCCGCTCCCTTGTTACGAGTAGTTCTCGACCTAGAGCTCGGCTCACCGGCCATGGCAACGACGGACGAAGAAGAAGCACTTATGAGGAGGAAAGGTAGAGTATTTTGGTTAGGTAGTTCCCTTTTATAACCTAAGTACTAGCACTAGTACTAATACCTGCATAGTGGGAACACGTTCAGGTTTGGTACGTACTAGTAGGTGTGAGCAGGCTTTCGAATGTGATGGGAACAAGGTAAAGATTAATTGATGGTTTTGGTTTGAGGTTCAAACGGCTCTCGATGAGTTTAGGGAACATAGATTTCAAGTACTACTTTGCTCAAATGCGTAAATATTATGTTCTTGTCAAAATTGGCACAAAATCTGAAGGAGACCAATGGAAGTACTACTAGCAACCCACGATTTAACTACTCACATGCGCGCAGTGGAGTAATAATGTCTTTCTTCCGCCCTCACGTCCACTCAATTTGCATGCGCTGTATTAATTAACCATCAATGAAGTGAATGACTTTAGACGCGTCAAATTATCACATGGGGTGGATCTTGGTACAAAATTGCGTCCGCCCGTGTACCCTCGTGTGCGTGTGAGGGAATGAGTGCGTGTGTGTGGCATGCGAGCACATCTTCGCTTCGTGCATGTACCGCCGGTATGGCTCAGGGAGGACGAGTACATTCTTCTGGAACCAGCAACACGTCACTGTGATCAATCCACACAAGGAGGTCGCGACAACGCCTCCACATGTGCCATGTGGCTTCATGAACTGTAAGAGAGACACTATGTAGCGTGCCATTGGTATTCTAATTTACGTGTTTTGCACATACTTGAAGTACTAGTAAGGTACACGTGCATTGCATGCATCAGATTTTACAACCAAATTATGAATAAATACCACACTATAGCATGTAAGCTCTGATTCATATATGCCTGATGTAGCCCTTCGTTTAATTTCTATAGTTCATATCATTCAAAATCAATTAGTTTTTATAAAAAAGCTAAGAACGCGGGAATAGGAAAAACATGGGATTATAGTGGAATGTCGTCTTGAATCCTACAGGATTGTACGAGTGTTCGATTGTGCATAGAAAAAACGCAAAATTCTTTCAAAGAGGTTTGAGTGGATGGGATGTTTCCTATGAAATCTAGTGCAAATGAATCATATGGAAAAATTCCTATGGTTTACAATCCTATGAATCAAACAACCAAGATAAGAAAAATTCCTAATGATTAGAATCCTCCAAAATTCGTTTGAGAATCCTTTGAATCAAAGAAGCCCTTAATCTATTTTATGATTCATGGAATTGTGCGTTGTAAAGCATAAAGTAAAACAAATAATGGCAATTCAACTAGAAAAAAGTTTGGGCAGTTATGATACGGAATATTCTAGAACAAAAGAGAACCTTTGTTGTTTTGAGGTTTGTGCATTATGCTTAAGTTCAACCATGGAGTCTCGCTAGATTGTACATGTGGTAAAATCTGGTGGGGGCTAGAAGATGGTGCGAGGGGCGAGTGGAGGGAGACTATGAAGGAATGCACAAGTGCGAGATCGATATTTAGAGAGAGGGCTTAAATCGTGTCTTTGTTGCACACAAAGGGCGAAGCCATGAAAAATAAATGAGCTAGGGGGCCAAGCATTGCTAATCCTTTACGAGGAGGGTCAATTCATGAACTTAAACCATTTTTAGCAGCAATTTTCTAATGATCACATTCATATTAGCCTTGATATATAGTGATGTTAGGGGGGCAGGGCCCTTATCCCCCTCGTCTTCGCCATTGTGCACGCGACTGAGAGATGAAGCGGAAGGCATGGATGATGAGAGGGGGACGTTGGATATATAATTAATGTGGGTGTATTAGCTATATATGTTAATCCTATATAGAGAGGTATAGATTGATCGATGTGGACGTGGGAAAGAGGGTGAGACCTCGCTGGATATATCGATTGATCGATTTGTGTGGAAAACTATGAAAGACCTAGCTATATACACACATACATAGAGGAACATCGATCGTTGCGCATGCACGCGTGAGAGATAAAGAATGCCCTGTATGATGGAGAGGGGGATGTGTGTGGGTGCACTACAAAAAAAAATACACTTCCGTGATGATACGTGTTTGTCACAGTAGGTCGCGTTTTTTGTCATGCATGTACATCCATGACAAATTTATGACAGAATCAAGATAGACATACCTATGCTGTCGTAGAAGTGTTCCATGACATTACGAAAATTATCATCACGGAAGTGTCCACTTCCATGACGATAAATCGCGCGTCACAGAAGTGCTTTCGTCAAGGGTCACCGACACGTGGCATCCATCGTAACGGAACGTCGTTAAGCTATCGGGTCGGGTTTTGGATCCGATAACCCGTTAACAGCCCCGACCAATGGGGATTTTCCACGTGTAAAATCATCATTGGCTGGAGGAAACATGTGTCGGCTCACCGCTTGGACAGATGTCATCCACTCATTGGACAGAAGGCGCCTATGATACGTCGACACGTGGCACGGCCCAACAGAGGCCCATTGCTGTGAGAAGGCCGGCCCGTTTGACTTGGTCAAAAGGTGGTGGCCCGGCCCATGGAAAGCCTATTAACAACCTGTTCGCATATAGCCCATTTACAGGCCGCTAACCCAAAGCCCGTTACGCCCTATTCGAATTAGGCCCAGTAGCTGTAGGGGAACGTTGCAGAAAATTAAATTTTTTCCTATGGTTTCACCAAGATCCATCTATGAGTTCTACTAAGCAACGAGTCATGAGAGAGAGTTTGCATCTACATACCACTTGTAGATCGAGTACGGAAGCGTTCGAGGGAGTGGTGATGATGAAGACGTTCCCAACGTGATTCCGATCACCGATGACCAAGTGCTGAACGGACGGCACCTCCGCGTTCAACACACGTACGGGACGATGGCGTCTCCTTCATCTTGATCCAGCAAGGAGGAAGGAGAGGTTGAGGAAGATCACTCCAATGGCAACACGACGGCGTGATGCAGATGGAGGGACTGTTCTCCGGCAGGGCTTCGCCAAGCTCACGCGGAGGAGGAGAGGTGTTGGGAGGGAGGGCTGCGCCTTCAATGGTGTGCAGCCCTCCCTCCACCCTCTATTTATAGGGGAAGGAGGAGGGCGGCCCCTCTAGATCCATCTAGAGGGGGGGGGGGCGGCCAAGAAGGGAGGGGCTTGCCCCCAAGCAAGGCGCCCCTTAGGGTTCCCTTCAACCCTAGGCGCATGGGACAAGGGAGGGTGCGCCCAGCCCACTAGGGGCTGGCTGCCTCCCACGCAGCCAAGTGGCCCCCAAAGGGTGGCCCCTCCCGTGGTCCTCCGGAACCTTCCGTGGACCCTCCATAAAACCGATATGACCCGAAACTTTTCCGGTGTCCGCTTGATGACTTCCCATATATAAATCTTTACCTCCGGACCATTCGGAACTCCTCGTGACGTCCGGGATCTCATCCGGACTCGAACAACATTCGTAATCACATACAAGTCTTCCTATTAACCCTAGCATCATCGAACCTTAGTGTGTAGACCCTACGGGTTCGGGAGACATCTGAACATGACCAGGGACGCCTCAGTCAATAACCAACAGCGGGATCTGGATACCCATGTTGGCTCCTACATGCTCCTCGATGATGTCATCGGATGAACCACGATGTCTAGGGTTCAAGCAACCCCGTATGCTATTCCCTTTGTCGACGGTATGTTACTTGCCCGAGACTCGATCGTCGGTATCCCAATACCTCGTTTAGTCTCGTTATCGCAAGTCACTTTACTCGCACCGTAATGCATGATCCCGTGACCGGACACTTGATCACTTTGAGCTCATTATGATGATGCACTACCGAGTGGGCCCAAGGATACCTCTCCGTCATACGGAGTGACAAATCCTCGTCTCGATCCGTGTCAACCCAATGACACTTTCGGAGATACCTGTAATGCACCTTTATAGTCACCCGATACGTTGACGCGTTTGGTACACCCAAAGCATTCCTACGGTATCCGGAGTTACACAATCTCACGGTCTAAGGAAGAGATACTTGACATTTGGAAAAGCTCTAGCAAAACGAACTACACGATCTTTGTGCTATGCTTAGGATTGGGTCTTGTCCATCACGTCATTCTCCTAATGGCGTGATCCGTTATCAATGACATCGATGTCCATAGTCGAAACCATGACTATCTGTTGACCAACGAGCTAGTCAACTAGAGGCTTACTAGGGACGTATTGTAGTCTATGTATTTCCGGATAATACAGTTGTAGCATGAATAAAAGACAATTATCATGAACAAGGAAATATAATAATAATGCTTTTATTATTGCCTCTAGGGCATATTTCCAACAGTCTCCCACTTGCACTAGAGTCAATAATCTAGTTACATTGTGATGAATCGAACACCCATAGAGTTATGGTGTTGATCATGTTTTGCCCGCGAGAGAGGTTTAGTCAACGGATCTGCGACATTCAGATCCGTGTGCACTTTACAAATTTCTATGTCTCCATCTTGAACATTTTCACGGATGGAGTTGAAGCGACGCTTGATGTGCTGGTCTTCTTGTGAAACCAGGCTCCTTGGCAAGGGCAATAGCTCCGGTGTTGTCACGGAAGAGTTTGATCGGCCCCGACGCATTGGGTATGACTCCTAGGTCGGTGATGAACTCCTTCACCCAAATTGCTTCATGCGCTGCCTCCGAGGCTGCCATGTACTCCGCTTCACATGTAGATCCCGCCACGACGCTTCGCTTGCAGCTGCACCAGCCATCGCTCCACCATTCAACATATACACGTATCCGGTTTGTGACTTTGAGTCATCCAGATCTGTGTCGAAGCTAAGCGTCGGCGTAACCCTTTATGACGAGCTCTTCGTCACCTCCATAAACGAGAAACATGTCCTTTGTCCTTTTCGGTACTTCAGGATATTCTTGACCGCTGTCCGGTGTTCCTTGCGGGATTACTTTGGTACCTTCCTACCAAACTTATGGCAAGGTTTACATCAGGTCCAGTACACAGCATGGCATACATAATAGATCCTATGGCTGAGGCATAGGGATGACACTCATCTCTTCTTTATCTTTTGCCGTGGTGGGGCATTGAGCTGAGCTCAATCTCACACCTTGCAATGAGCAAGAACCCTTTCTTGGACTGATCCATTTTGAACTTCTTCAAAATCTTATCAAGGTATGTGCTTTGTGAAAGACCTATGAGGCGTCTCGATCTATCTCTATAGATCTTGATGCCTAATATATAAGCAGCTTCTCCAAGGTCCTTCATTGAAAAACACTTGTTCAAGTAGGCCTTAATGCTGTCCAAGAATTCTATATCATTTCCCATCAAAAGTATGTCATCTACATATAATATGAGAAATGCTACTGAGCTCCCACTCACTTTCTTGTAAACGCAGGCTTCTCCATAAGTGCGCATAAACCAAACGCTTTGATCATTTCATCAAAGCGAATGTTCCAACTCCGAGATGCTTGCACCAGTCCATAAATGGATCATTGGAGCTTGCATACTTTGTCAACATTCTTAGGATCGACAAAACCTCCGGCTGCATCATATACAGCTCTTCCTTAAGATATCCGTTATGAACGCTGTTTTGACGTCCATCTGCCATATCTCATAATCATAGTATGCGGCAATTGCTAACATGATTGGACGGACTTAAGCTTCGCCACGGAGAGAAAGTCTCATCGTAGTCAATCCCTTGAACTTGCCGATAACCCTTAGCGACAAGTCGAGCTTTATAGATGGTGACATTACCATCCGCGTCCGTCTTCTTCTTAAAGATCCATTTGTTTTCTATTGCTCGCCGATCATCGGGCAAGTCGGTCAAAGTCCACACTTTGTTTTCATACATGGATTCTATCTCGATTTCATGGCTTCTAGCCATTTGTTGGAATCTGGGCCGCCATCGCTTCTTCATAGTTGAAGGTTCACCGTTGTTTAACAACATGATTTCCGGGACAGGTTGCGTACCACACAGTGCGGGCGTGTCCTGTGGACCCACGAGGTTCAAGAGCAACTTGATCCGAAGTACCTTGATCATCATCATTAATTTCCTCTTCGTTGGTGTAGGCATCACAGAACACTTTCGAGCTGCACTACTATCCTGTTCAAGAGGTAGTACTTCATCGAGTTCTACTTTCCTCCCACTTACTTCTTTCGAGAGAAACTCTTTTTCGAAAGGTTCCGTTCTTGGCAACAAAGATCTTGCCCTCGGATCTTAAGTAGAAGGTATACCCAATGGTTTCTTTAGGGTATCCTATGAAGACGCATTTTCCGACTTGGGTTCGAGCTTTTCAGGTTGAAGTTTCTTGACATAAGCATCGCATCCCCAAACTTTTAGAAAGCGACGAGCTTAGGTTTCTTTCCAAACCATAATTCATACGGTGTCGTTTCAACGGATTTAGACGGTGCCCTATTTAAAGTGAATGTAGCTGTCTCTAGAGCGTATCCCCAAAATGATAGCGGTAAATCGGTAAGAGACATCATAGACCGCACCATATCCAATAGAGTGCGATTCGACGTTCGGACACACCATTACGTTGAGGTGTTCGGTGGCGTTAGTTGTGAAACGATTCCACATTTTCTTAAGTGTGTACCAAATTCGTGACTTAAATATTCTCCTCCACGATCCGATCGTAAGAATTTTATCTTTCGGTCACGTTGATTCTCTACTTCATTCTGAAATTCCTTGAACTTTTCAAAGGTCTCGGACTTGTGTTTCATCAAGTAGACATACCCATATCTACTCAAGTCATCTGTGAGAGTGAGAACATAACGATATCCTCCATGAGCCTCAACGCTCATTGGACCTTTTACATCGGTATGTATGATTTCCAACAAGTTGGTTGCTCGCTCCATTGTTCCGGAGAACGGAGTCTTGGTCATCTTGCCCATGAGGCATGGTTCGCATGTGTCAAATGATTCATAATCTAAAGACTCCAAAAGTCCATCACATGGAGCTTCTTCATGCGCTTGACACCAATGTGACCAAGGCGGCAGTGCCACAAGTATGTGGGACTATCGTTATCAACTTTACATCTTTTGGTATTCACGCTATAAACATGTGTAATACTACGCCGAGATTCATTAAGAATAAACCATTGACCATCGGAGCATGACCATAAAACATATCTCTCATATAAATAGAACAACCATTATTCTCGGATTTAAATGAGTAGCCATCTCGCATTAAACGAGATCGGATACAATATTCATGCTCAAACTTGGCACCAAATAACAATTATTAAGGTTCATAACTAATCCTGTAGGTAAATGAAGAGGTAGCGTGTCGACGGCGATCACATCGACTCTGGAACCATTCCCGACGCGCATCGTCACCTCGTCCTTGTCCGGATCTCCGCTTATTCCGCAGCTCCTGCTGTGAGTTACAAATATGAGCAACGGCACGGTATCAAATACCAGGAGTTACTATGAGTAATTGGCATAGTACACATCAATTACATGTATATCAAATATACCTTTGGTGTTGCGGCCTTCTTGTCCGCTAAGTATTTGGGGCAGTTCCGCTTCAAATGACCCTCCCTTGCAATAAAAGCACTCGGTCTCGGGCTTGGGTCCATTCTTTGACTTCTTCCGGCAACTTGCTTGCGGGCGCGGCAACCTCCTTGCCGTCCTTCTTGAAGTTCTTCTTCCCTTGCCCTTCTTGAACTTAGTGGTCTTATTGACCATCAACACTTGATGTTCTTTCTTGATCTCAACCTCGGCTGACTTGAGCATAGAGAACACTTCAGAATGGTCTTTACCATCCCCTGCATGTTGTAGTTCATCACAAAGCTCTTGTAGCTTGGTGGGAGCGATCGGAGGATTCTGTCAATGACCGCCTCATCGTGGAGGTTAATATTCAGTTGGGTCATACGGTTGTGCAACCTGGACATCTTGAGAATGTGCTCACCGTGAACTGTTTTCCTCCATCTTACAACTATAGAACTTGTCGGAGATGTCATATCTCTCGACCCGGCGTGAGCTTGAAAACAAGTTTCAGCTCCTCGAACATCTCATATGCTCCGTGATGCTCAAAACGCTTTTGGAGCCCCGGTTCTAAGTGTAAAGCATGCCGCCTTGAGCGAGGGAGTAATCATCAAGACGAGACTGCCAAGCATTCATAATGTCTTGGTTCTCAGGGACTGGGCGTCACCTAGCGGTCCTTCTAGGACATATTGTTTCTGGCAGCTATGAGGATGATCCTCAAGTTCCGGACCCAGTCCGTATAGTTCTGCCGTCATCTTTCAGCTTGGTTTCTCTAGGAACGCGTTGAAGTTCAAGTTGACATGAGCGTTGGCCATTTGATCTACAAGACATATCATTCAAAATTTTTTAGACTAAGTTCATGATAATTAAGTTCATCTAATCAAATTATTTCAATGAACTCCCACTCAGATTAGACATCCCTCTAGTCATCTAAGTGTTACACGATCCGAGTTGACTAGGCCGTGTCCGATCATCACGTGAGACGGACTAGTCTCGTCGGTGAACATTCTCATGTTGATCGTATCTTCCATACGACTCGTGTTCGACCTTCGGTCTCCGTGTTCGAGGCCATGTCTGTACATGCTAGGCTCGTCAAGTAAACCCTAAGTGTTTTCGTGTGTAAATCTGTCTTACACCGTTGTATGTGAACGTAAGAATCCATCACACCCGATCATCACGTGGTGCTTAGAAGCGACGAACTTTGGCAACGGTGCGCGTTAGGGGAAACACTTCTTGAAATTGTTGTAAGGATCATCTTATTTACTACCGTCGTTCTAAGTAAACAAGATGTATAAACATTATAAACATCACATGCAATTATATAGTAGTGACATGATATGGCCAATATCATAAAGCTCCATTGATCTCCATCTTGAGGCTCCATGATCATCTTGTCACCGCATGACACCATGATCTCCATCATCATGATCTCCATCATTGTGCCTCCATGAAGTTGTCACGCCAACGACTACTTCTACTTCTATGGCTAACGCGTTTAGCAATAAAGTAAAGTAAGTTACATGGCGTTCTTCAATGACACGCAGGTCATACAAAATAAAGACAACTCCTATGGCTCCTGCCGGTTGTCATACTCATCGACATGCAAGTCGTGATTCCTATTACAAGAACATGATCTCATACATCACAATATATCATTCATCATTCATCACAACTTGGCCATATCACATCACATGACAATTGCTGCAAAAACAAGTTAGACGTCCTCTAATTGTTGTTGCATCTTTTACGTGGCTGCAATTGGGTTCTAGCAAGAACGTTTTCTTACCTACGAATAACCACAACGTAATCTTGTCAACTTCTATTTACCCTTCATAAGGACCCTTTTCATCGAATCCGCTCCAACTAAAGTAGGAGAGACAGACACCCGCCAGCCACCTTATGCAACTAGTGCATGTTAGTCGGTGGAACCGGTCTCACGTAAGCGTACGTGTAAGGTTGGTCCGGGCCGCTTCATCCCACAATACCGCGGAAGCAAGATAAGACTAGTAGCGGCAAGTAAATTGACAAGATTCACGCCCACAACCAAATTGTGTTCTACTCGTGCAATAGAGAACTACGCATAGACCTAGCTCATGATGCCACTGTTGGGGAACGTTGCAGAAAATTAAAATTTTTCCTACGGTTTCACCAAGATCCATCTATGAGTTCTACTAAGCAACGAGTCATGAGAGAGAGTTTGCATCTACATACCACTTGTAGATCGAGTACGGAAGCGTTCGAGGGAGTGGTGATGATGAAGACGTTCCCAACGTGATTCCGATCACCGATGACCAAGTGCTGAACGGACAGCACCTCCGCGTTCAACACACGTGACGGGACAACGGGCCTCCTTCGCCTTGATCCAGCAAGGAGGAAGGAGAGGTTGAGGAAGATCACTCCAATGGCAGCACGACGGCGTGATGCGAGATGGAGGGACTGTTCTCGGCAGGGCTTCGCCAAGCTCACGCGGAGGAGGAGAGGTGTTGGGAGGGAGGGCTGCGCCTTCAATGGTGTGTGCAGCCTCCCTCCACCCCTCTATTTATAGGGGAAGGAGGAGGGGCGGCCCCTCTAGATCCATCTAGAGGGGGCAAGGGAGGGGGCTTGCCCCCAAGGGGGCGCCCCTTAGGGTTCCCCTTCAACCCTAGGCGCATGGGCCAAGGGAGGGTGCGCCCAGCCCACTAGGGGCTGGCTGCCTCCCACGCAGCCCAAGTGGCCCCCAAAGGGTGGCCCCTCCGTGGTCCTCCGGAACCTTTCGGTGGACCCTCCATAAACCGATATGACCCAAAACTTTTCGGTGTCCGCTTGATGACTTCCCATATATAAATCTTTACCTCCGGACCATTCCGAACTCCTCGTGACGTCCGGGATCTCATCCGGACTCGGACAACATTCGGTAATCACATACAAGTCTTCCTATTAACCCTAGCGCCATCGAACCTTAAGTGTGTAGACCCTACGGGTCGGGAGACATCTGAACATGACCGACACTCTCGGTCAATAACCAACAGCGGGATCTGGATACCCATGTTGGCTCCCACATGCTCCTCGATGATGTCATCGGATGAACCACGATGTCTAGGGTTCAAGCAACCCCGTATGCTATTCCCTTTGTCAGACGGTATGTTACTTGCCCGAGACTCGATCGTCGGTATCCCAATACCTCGTTTAGTCTTGTTACCGCAAGTCACTTTACTCAGACAAGAATGCATGATCCGTGACCGGACACTTGATCACTTTGAGCTCATTATGATGATGCACTACCGAGTGGGCCCGGTGATACCTCTCCGTCATACGGAGTGACAAATCCCGTCTCGATCCGTGTCAACCCAATGAGACACTTTCGGAGATACCGTAATGCACCTTTATAGTCACCCGATTCGTTGCCAGGACGTTTGGTACACCCAAAGCATTCCTACGGTATCCGGGAGTTACACGATCTCACGGTCTAAGGAAGAGATACTTGACATTTGGAAAAGCTCTAGCAAAAACGAACTACACGATCTTTGTGCTATGCTTAGGATTGGGTCTTGTCCATCACGTCATTCTCCTAATGACGTGATCCCGTTGTCAATGACATCGATGTCCATAGTCGAAACCATGACTATCTGTTGACCAACGAGCTAGTCAACTAGAGGCTTACTAGGACGTATTGTAGTCTATGTATTCACACGTGTATTACGATTTCCGGATAATACAGTTGTAGCATGAATAAAAGACAATTATCATGAACAAGGAAATATAATAATAATGCTTTTATTATTGCCTCTAGGGCATATTTCCAACAGTAGCATCATCTGGGCCATCTTCCAGCCTGTTTTCACTTCTGGCCCATGTATGGCCCATAACGTCTTTCGGCCCATATGAGGCCCTATGTAACTCTTGGCCTATTAACGGCCCGTGGTGAAACTGGCCCGTAATGAACAGTGTATCACTTCACACCCATTAACGGCCCGTGGTGAAAATGGCCCGTATAGAATAGTGTATCACTTTATACCCATTAACGGCCCGTTATTCCGTTGGGCCGTTTCCAGCCCATGTTATCTTTCGGCCTTCTCAGAGCCCATTTATTCTTGGGCTCATTTCCAGCATTCGTTTACTTACGGCCCGTTACTGTCATTTTCTGCTTGTGGTCAGCCTGTGGTTACAGTCGGCCCGTTTGTGGTCCGTTAATACTTTGGGCCGTTTTCATAGCATCATCAAATATGGCCTATTAACGATGGCCCGTTATGGTCGGCCCATGAACGGACGATTCCAACTCTAGCCCGTTTACGGCCAGAATGCGGTCTGTTTGGCCCATGTTTGGCCAATCGATCATACGGCCCCCCATTGATGATACGGCCCGTAGAAGGCCCATTGTTTCTACGGCCCGTAGAAGGCCCATTGTTTCTATGGCCCGTAGAAGGCCCACTATTTCTACGGCCCGTAGAAGGCCCACTGTTTCTATGGCCCATAGAAGGCCCACTGTTTCTACGGCCCGTAGGCCTAGTGTCACTACTGTGGCGTTTATTGTGGCCTAGTTTTAAAAAATAGGTTATTGCAGCCACTAGCAAACCGCAGAAAAAGAACTGCACTGACTACAAGCAAACAAATAAACAAGACAACAAGGAAATAAATAAGCAAGCAACTTAGACTAGGCTATCATGGCTATTACACATATTACATCCACTGGGCATCAAAGTTCGCCACCAGTGCAAATATAGGGAACACAGCAGCATATAAACGCCACAGCAAAACAAGTCCAGAACTGAAACCACTTCACAAGAGCTCAAGAAAAACAATATCCTGGGTACCCATAATGTGGCAAGATGCTTAGCAAGCTTATTAACTTTCTCTTGTTTGGCGCTTAAGTCCTCCAGTAACTTGTTGTTGCACCGAAAGTATGCATCTGAATTTTGCAGGACTTCTCGGTCCTTGACTTCGTCGATAACATCCGATCGATGTCTTTCAACTTGAAGTTGAGACTCAAGAAGCGAACTGATTCAGCAGCGAGTTTGAAGAGTGGTGCCGATGGTGGTAGCCGATGCTCGAACACTACATCAAGACGGGACTTTGGGGTTGTCTCGGTGTCTTCAATATAGTTTTATCAGCTTTCTTGGAGACCAACAGGATGTCTCACTATCTTGAACCTTATCTGCATTACTTCCTTTACCATTGCATAACAGGGTACTCTTCTCCAATATTTTATCCGCGTTCTAAAAGAGAAACAAACAAACACATCTCAGGTTTGCAATGTAGTATATGAAACTCATTTTGGTAAACTAGTTCAGTAGTAAGGTGGACAGGATAATAGCATGAAACAAACATATATCTATGTAGTATGGTCACTGTATGGTCTATATCATTCTAGTTTATGTTGCCAAATCAAGATAGATATAGTTCGAATCATATCTATTTAAGAAAAAGCAGCATAGACAGAATATAAGTGTGGGAAACTACACAGCAATAACAACACTTGCAATGTGCATGTCATGAGAACATATCTGTTTATTCAATTGAAACTGAAATCAACATAGAGCAAGTTACAACAGCAAACAGCCAAACACGTTGAAGAAATAGGTTTAAAACATACCTATTGCACCATTGGAGTTTCAATTGCATCCTTCAAATTAGAAATTGGTTGGTATTAGTAAATACAGTGATGCAAGAGCAAAGTAGTATGAACCATAGCTACGGAACCTGACCTGAGAACAATTCTTCTTACGCTTTAAGCGTTGACTTGGGTTCGGAGTGGTGGTCCTCGTGATTTGGGCACTCTGAGTTGCCTTACTAACTGCTCGTGTTTGGGTGCTCTATGGTGGAGACGGTCTTTGTGTCAATGGGAACCGGGTGTCTATCTGCTGGGGTTGGGGTTAGAAGGGGTGTAGCTGGTTCTCTGTCCAAGCGGGTAGGGGTACAATCTGCATGAGTGTGGGTTATGTGTGGTGGGGCTGGTTCTTGGGCAAGTACAACCGTGGTTCTATCTACATCGACAGGTAGCACGATCTTTTTGAAGACCGTGTTTTACTCCCACAGAATCTGCCATCACTCCCTCCAATTGAAATGGCTGATAAACAAGAAAATTAATTGAATGTCTGAGACATTGTAAGATTGACAGTGCAATGGATAGTAGAGAAGAAAACAGGGCATGAAATAATTCACATTTATGTTGTCTAAGTAAACAGAATAGCAGGACATAATTTCACATATATGATGGCTAATTAAACAGGATAGCATGACACAATTTCACATGTATGATGGCTAACTAAACATGATAGAATGACATACTTCAAAATATGATGACTATGTAAACAGGATGACATGATATAACTATACGATGTGTCTATTAAAGTGGTTGACATGCCATAAATCACAAACATGCCGTCAATGGAAACATGATGGCATGATATAATTCACGGATAGAATGACATAATTTAAAATATGATGACTATGTAAACAGGATGAGATGATATAACTATATTATGTCTTTAGAAAATGGGTTGGCATGCCATAATTCAGATACATGATGTCTATGTAAACATCATGGCATGACATAATTCAAATATATGATTTATATACTAAGGAAGTGAGCAGAGGGCAATCACATATATGATGTGTCAACTAAGGAGATGGCATTCAATATTGTGTATATGATTTAAAAACTAAGCATTGCAATACAACATATGCATTATATGAGTAATATAACCCTGCCAAGTTTGAGCATACACCTCAGGGGGATAATAGGACTGATCATCTGCCTCTGAATCCTCCTCTCGAAGAGCTATCTCAGTAACCAGCAAGATATCGCTTCAACGAGTAGCATTGTCTGCTCAAGACCTTGTTTTCACTCCAGATTTCTCCATCACCAATTCAAATGGCCGATGCACAGGAAGAGCAGTTGAATATACAAACATTGTCGACAAAAGCAATGAGAAATACAAAAAAAAGGACGACATGATATAATTCACATATATGACGCTTGCCTAAACAGCATGGCATTGCACAATTCACATACGCAATGCCTTGCAACAAGATAACATTGCATAATTCACATATATAATGTCTTGCAACAAGATGGCATTGCATAATTCACATATATGGTAATTAGACACTAAACATGTGGCATTCACACAAAGCATGTCTAAACTAAGCAAATGACATAGCAATGCAAGATACCATACATACGATATGAGCAACATAACCCGCCAAGTTAGGGCATGCACCTCGGGGGATATGACTGGTCATCCGTCTCTGAATCCTCCTCTGGGGAGCTATCCGTAACCAGCAAGACATGCGCTTCGTAAGATAGCATTGTCTGCTCTGAAGACCTTGTTTCCACTCCAGATTTTTCCATGACCGTGCCGAATGGCTGATGCACAGGAAGAGTAATTGAATGTACTAAAATTGTTGACAGATTGAACACGTAATACAAAAATGATGGCATGATATAATTCACATATAAGATGACTGGCTAACTAGGGTGGCATTGCAAAATTCACATATATGATGCCTGGCTAGACAATATAGCATTGCATGATTCACATATAGGATAAAGAAACTAAACAGATGGCATTGACACAAAGCATGTCTAAACTAAGAAAATGACATCTTTAATGTATACAGTAAGCAATGCAAGGCACCATATGCATGATATTACCAACATCAGCATGCCAAGTTAGAGCGAAGACCTCATGGGGTAAATAGGAGTGGTCTTCTCCTTCTGAACCCTCCTCAGAATAGTTATCTTCCTCTTGATTACGATCCGAAATGGGTGGAGGGGGGGCTGCCTTTGCACCCACCATGGAACGACGTCTGCATGAAATTTTATTGCCGTGCAAGTCTCGTCTCTTTTGCTCTACATGATCAATTCCATTGTGTACAATAACTGGCATGCATAGGAATAAAACATAATGAGATTATGTAAGGAGTGCATGCACAAATCCAGAGTGATGGTAGCAAACTGTGGATAGACCCAAAACCAATGATAGTAGGCAAATAATAGCTTTAGTTAAAAAATACAGATAATGGCTCCTTTAATGTTTGTTTGCACCCAACATGAAAATCATAATAGACACCGGAGATTAACCAGATAGTAGACAAATAGTACTGATTGCTGCCCCAATATGTACCCCACAACCATTTAAAAACTCAAGTTTCAGCATTAGTTTGGAGCTGACTCGGAGTCTAATAGGTGAACACGATGATAATGTAGCATGCCATCATATTAAGCGACGCATAACGTAAGGAGGCACGGAAGAGTGCGACCTCTCTTGCAGACCCATGTAGTCCTCAAGGTCATCTGCTTAGCTGATGATGGTAATGCAGTTGTCGTGGCTGCCGGCGGCGAGGAAGAAGATCTGAGGTGGCGAAAGACACTCTGGAGAGCGGATCCCTGCCGTGGTGAACCCTTCCGTCGTTGGAGCAGCCGAGCTGGGGTGGAACACAGCACCGCAGGAGAAGGACAAACCACACAAGGTTTTCTTTGACACATATCTGTAACAGAAGTAATTGAGTAAGGGCTTGTTTGAATTTGAGGATTCTAACAATGCAGGGATAGGAAATAGACAGGAATAGGATAGGAATGCACGTGCAAAACAGAGAATTTAAAAACACAAGATTTCTGCCAATCTGGGTGTTTGATTCACAACAATTGGAAGATCACAGGAAGAAAAAAAGCATGGTGAGATTAAGTCAAACCACAAGAAAATGTACGGTTATAATGCTATTATGCTACTATCTCTTAGTATTGTGCTTGATGAATAGGAATATGTGTCGGGGAGGGCTGATCGTGTCCCACGAACACCTACGGGACCTGGGTCCCTTGTGGTTCGGAGGGGGGGCGGAGATTGCACAAAGAGCGGATCGAGGCGATGCACACGAGCGGGCTTACCCAGCTTCGGAGCTCTCCGGAGAGATAATACTCCTACTGCTGCTTTAGTGGACTATCTTGTGTTCTTGCTAGGGAGCAATGGGAGCTACAAGGCCTAGCCTGGGTGTGGTTTCGTATGAGTAGGATGAACTAAGCCGGAGCTGAGCCGAACCGAACCTGAACCGAACCGAACCGAACCGAACCCTTTCTACGTTGCCCTCGGGCCTCCTTTTATAGGCACAAGGGGTTACCACATATGGCAAGTAGACAAGGGTAAGATAGTAAAAACATAGGTTGGTACACCGCTTTGTACAGTGTATAGCCTAACTCTGACGGCAAGGGACAAGAGTCATCAATGCCCGTCTCAGTCGCCCGAACAGTGTAACAGGGACCGTCAAGTGCACCTCCGTTTGCCACGATGGTAGCTTGTCAGCGCCGCTTGTCGCTGTTCCCCGCTGGCGGCACAGCCCGTCGACACGCGTGCTTGGGAGAGCCCCGTGGCGACACGTTGGCGGGTGAGCTGGAGCGGAGATGAAGAGAGGTCGCCCGCCCCGGCAAGCGCCTTGCCGCGGCAGGAACCTTGTCGCACCTGGGGGCTCGGCGCCCACCAAGCCTTCGCGGCAAGCTCCTCTTGCCGGGGCCTTGTTCCCTTCGCGCCCTGTGTGGCCTTCCCGGCAAGCTCCTCTTGCCGGGGTCTTGACTACTTTGTTCTTGAATGGCTCCGAAAGAGCCGCTGAGGATCTTGGCGGTCATCAGGCCGGCCCTGCCGTGGGGCGCTGCAACTGCCCGTGCACGAGTTCGGGGTACTTGGGTACCCCTACTCTAGTACACCGACAGGAGCCCCCGGGCCTGGGCCATACACGGCGCCAAGCTCTGTTGGGCCAGGCCCAAAACAGTGCACGGGCTCGCGTGGTCTGGGTCCAAACCAAATCCACTCCGTATCCGCCGCGTTCCCCTGTAACGGCATGCGTCAATTGCGGTGTCGTGGGGGAAGTGGGCGGCGTGCGAGGCCGTTTCATCTGTCGCCTCAGTTCTGAATCCCTGCCACGTGGTTCACATGCTCTTGGGGTCACGGGCGGCGGAAGTGGGAAACTGGGCCGTTGCGAGCAGAGGCAGCAGGTCTGCCCCGATTCCCTGCGCCTCCTACGCCTTGATTCGCTGAGCTGGGCGGTTGAGCCCCCACCTTGCTTCTTTAAGAAGGGCGGAAGGGGGCATGCAGAACCGCACTCTCCCATCTCCTCCTTTCCTCAGGCCGCTCCCTCTCTCTCACTCGTCATGGAGAGAGGGAACCTTGATTCTTCATCGGTGGCGGCGAGGGTCGCCACTAGACAGCGCACCCTCCCAACCCCACGCCCGGGTGGTGAGCCAGCCACAAGGGAAGAGGGAGGGGCGAGGTCATGATCGAGGTCGAGGCGCTCGGGAAGAGGCGGATGGGGCGGCGAGCCGTCTCCGCCTCCTCTGGCGGTTCCCCTCCGGGGGCGAGGTCGTGGACGAGGTCGAGGCGCTCGGGGAAGAGGCGGGCGGGGCGGCGCATCGCCTCCGCCTCCGCCGGCGGTTCTCCTTCCCGCGGCGGTCCATACAGGGGACGACCCTTGCGAGTTCTTCGTCAGGCTGCGCCGGGCGCCTCGTCGTCGCCTCCGGCTTCCAGCTTCGTGCGCGAGCGCGATGGAGTCGGATCCGCCCGAGACACTGAGATTGCACATGAGGGGCTGTGGGATCAGCGGCACGCGAGTCCGTGTTGTATTCCCAGCCCCTAATGTGATGTATCTTGATCGTGGGTGGAATACGTTCGCCCGCATCCACAACCTGCTGGCGGGGTTTACCCTCCATTTTAAGTTAATGGAGGGTGATCTCCTCTCCGTCAAGGTCTTCGGGGATCTCGGCACTCGGGCGAGGTGTTGTGCGGATAGCTCCTCCGACAGCGAAGATTCATCCTCGAGCGAGAGTGACGAGGAGGGGAGCGACATCGACGACGAGGGTACGGGCCCAACTAGTTGTCGGGCGTCGCTCCGTGCGTCACCGGCAACCCCATCATCCGCGTCGCCGGCTCCCTGAACTCCCCGGGGTCGTCTCCTTGGGCGACTGGCGTAGGGAGGCTGCGGAAGGGGAAGAGGGATGGCGACAAGGCCGTCAAGTCGGAGTACGAGGCGTAGTGCCCTCGACAGCGTCGACGATCCTGCCGCCCGCCTTCGAACCCCGCTTCCGACGCCGCCGTCTCCGTCAAGCCCTCAGAGGGTCCCTGGGATGTTCTCTTGGTGCCTTCTGGCACCTGTAGCTCGTCTAGGCGCTCCGTTTGCCCTTCTCACCTTTTTGACCTACCTCCTGAAAATAGGGACAGGAAAAGGATTACGGGCATCTTATCTTTCTGATTTGTAAGCCTTCGGGCCTTATCTGCATTTAAAACTTGTAATCCTCTCTTTCATGTTTTTTATTCCTCACGGATTGTATCCGAGAAGGATGTTTTTAATGAAAAAGGGATGTTCGAAGAGGGACGAAAGGCTTATCTGATACCGCAGCCCCCGGCAACTCTGGCTTGCCGCAGCCCCCGACAACCCTGGCTTGCCGGGGCTCAAGTGCCGGTGCGCCCTTCTTCTCTTCACTGCTATTCCAGTTCTGAGAACGATTTAGCCAGTGCCGCAATAAGTTATTTTTGTAATATAACTTTATTGTGGGTAATATTTGCTATGTTACTTCCTTTACTCGACTCTTGGCTTTGTATGCTACTGCCCTTACGCTTTTCAGAAAACTTGCGGTGCGAGCACCCTTGCCGCGAGCGCCGAAAGTGCGGAACTTCAGCGCCTTCTTTGGCGGGTCGCCACCGACAAGCAACCTTGTCGCGGACTAGCCGCAGCTCACTTAAGTTGTTGAGCGGACTCGAAACAAAGTAAGGGCGCGACCAGTCACGATTTGGTTCCTTTGCGCACAGGTTTTCCATACAAAGCGCGGTCGCCCAAGGAAAATAAATTTAAAGAAAATCGAATGCTCAAACTTTGGCAACTTAGCTTGTCTGTCGTTCACTTCCGGCAAGGCGAAACTAAGTCATTGCTATGCACCAGTACTCAAAGCCTCCGATAGCGCGAGGGAGAGGGCCGAGGATGTCGAGCCCCCAGACCGAGAAGGGCTAGGATAAAGGGATCGTCTGGAGAGCTTGAGCTAGTTGGTGTATCTGTTTGGAATGGAACTGGCACGCTTCACACTTGGTTACTTGTGCCGTCGCATCCTGGAGGGCTTCTGGCCAGAAGAAACCTTGCCGGAAAGCTTTGCGGCAAGTGCTCTTTTGCGCCAATGTGGTGACCACATATGCCTCCATGTATCTCTCGCCAACAGCTTCGTCCATCTTCGGCAAATGCACTTCAATTTCACACCGTTGAGCCTTCTTCATGCAGGATGTTGTCAACAAACTGGTACATACTTGATTGCCGGGCTACTTTTTCCGCTTCTTCTTGCTCTTCGGAAGTTCTCTGTCGATGGAAATGGACAATTTGCTGTGCCCATCTTTGGAGCTTGTGGCTCGACAACAAGGACTAAAGGCTCTTCTATCATCTGGGAACATCAGCCTGCGGCAAGAACACGTGGGTCTCAGGAGCTTGATGATCTCCGGCAAGCTTGCGGAGCGAAGCTTGTCGGGGGCGTTTGTTTCAACGATACAAACCGCATGGTTTGTCGGACATCTTGCTCCTCGCTGATACTTGCGCTGGTTTTAGGGACCTTCTTGGCGGCGGCTTCGTGGAGCTCTGCGGAAAGTAGTCGCCGAAACCAATTTTCTCTTCTTGCTCTGTCTGTTGAAGGTGTTATGGTTGGCTGAGTTAGCTTGAGCACAAAATCCCTGGTTCCCAGTGTAACTTAAGTGCGGCACATTTAGAGAAGCCATCAGCTATATCATTACGAGCTCTTGAGCGTGTTCCATTTGCGAGCCTTCAAAGTGCTCTTCCAGCTTCCTCACTTCATCAACGAGGCTTCCATCAGCGGACTCGATAATCTTTATTTACTTGGCGGACGACAAGCTGCGAGTCCCCCGACAATGAGCTTCTTGATCCCAAGGTCTACCGCAATCTCGAGGCGGCAAGCAAACCTTCATACTCTGCGGTATTATTTGTTGCTTGTTCCTTGGGAAAATGCATCTGGACTATGTACTTAAGGTGCTCTCCGGTGGGTGCGATAATCAGCACGCCGGCACCGGCGCCTTGCAGCGAGAAGGCACCGTCAAAGTACATCAACCACTCTTTATTTGCCTCCTTGATGGGGACGCCGTCTGGAATTTCTCCATCTTGCGTTGGCGTCCACTCAGCTATGAATTCCGCCAATGCTCGCTCTCGGATAGTTGAAGTGCTTTCAAATTTGAGACCAAAGCTTGACAGTTCCAAAGTGCCCACTCGACGATTCTGCCTGTTGGTTTTGGATTTTGTAATATCCTCTTCATGGAAAGCGAGTGACAACTGTTATCTCGTGTGCTTGGAAGTAGTGGCGCAGCTTTTCGAGGCCATGAGGAGGCGAAAAGCAGCTTTGCGCACTGAGTACCTTGATCTAGCCCCGCAAAAGGGAACCGACAAAAGTAGACTAGGCGCTGCACCATCTTCTTCGTATCTTGTCGCAACCTGCGCTGATCCGTCCTTGTCGGGACCCGAGCTTGACGGTGAAGCCCTTGCTTGTCGCTGGATCGCCGCCTCGGTTGCGGCTCATCATCCGCCTCCCTCTCCGCTACTAACGCAGCACTAACCACTTGATTGGTCGCTGCTATATACGGCAACAACTTCTCTTGTGGCCTAGGTGCGACAAGTATTGGAGCGGAGGACAGGTATCTCTTCAAGTCCCGCAGCGCAGCCTCCGCTTCGGGAGTCCATTTCATTGGACCTGCCTTTTTCAAAATTTTGAAAAATGGCAGGGCGCGTTCAACGGACTTAGAGATAAACCTGCTGAGAGCAGCCACGCATAACCGCAAGCCTTCCGACATCCTTGACGCGCTTTGGTGCTTGATCTGCTCAATGGCCTTGATCTTGTCGGGATTGGCTTCAATTCCCCGCTGAGACACAAAGAACCCGAGAAGCTTGCCGGAAGGGACTCCAAACATGCACTTCTCGGGGTTGAGCTTGAGGTTGATCTTGCGCAGATTTGCAAATGTTCCATCCAAATCCTGAACCAGAGTTGCTTTGTCCTTGCTCTTGACCACTATATCATCCATGTATGCTTCTACGTTTCTGTGTATCTGTGGTTCAAAGGCATCATGGACTACCCTTGCAAAGGTTGAACCAGCATTCTTCAAACCGAAAGGCATCCGTATAAAGCGAGACGTGCCACATGGTGTAATGAATGCGGTTTTCTTCATCCTCTTACGCCATGAAGATCGATGATATCCTGAATATGCATCAAGAAACGAAAGCAGATCGCACCCACCGTGGAGTCAACAATCTGGTCGATCACGCGGCAAGGGAAATGGGTCTTTGGGACAAGCTTTATTAACATCGGTGAAGTCAATACAGTCTCCATTTCCCATTAGCCTTATGCATACCACTACCGGATTGGCCAACCACGTGGGATGGAGAACTCCTCGATAAGCCCTGCTGCTTCTAATTTCTTGATTTCTTACGCTATGAACTCTTGGCGCTCAACGCTGCTTCCTAACTTTTTGCTTGACGGGCGGCGTGAGGAGGAGACAGCTAGGTGGTGCTCAATTACTTTCACAGGAACACCGGGATGTCGATGGTTGCCATGCAAACACATCGACATTCGCCCGCAGAAAGCAACGAGCTCGCCTTCCTATTTAGGATCGAGCGTGGCAAGCGATGGTGTAGGTACCACCGATGCCGTCCTCCTCGGCGGGCACTTTCTTGATCTTCGCGGAGCTGCCATTGTCTTCTTGCACTTGCGGTGGAGCTCGATGGTGCATCCTCGACGGTAGCGCAGCACCGAGGAGGTGCGCTTGCGGAGTGGGCAGAGCTCTTGCGGACTTGGTGGTCTTCTTTCCCGGAGCTTCAGCGGCAAGTGGTTTGCTTTCATTGCGGCTGCTGCTTCCCGATAAATCTTGTCGGCGCAGATAAGCGCGTCCTTCTTGTCGCCATGGACGGAAATGACGCTTATCGGGCGGGCATCTTGAGTAGGTTGTAAGCATAATGAGGCGGCCATGAACTTGGCGACCGCTGGACGCCAAGTATGCCATTGTAGGGTAATGGGAAGTCGGCGACGCCAAACGTGACCTCTCAGTTCTGAAGTTGAGCTCGCTGCGAACGTTACCGCAACGTGATCTTCCCTTTGGGCTTGCTCCTTCTGGATTGATTCCTTGAAAGTACCGTTTCTTGAGCTCGTTGTCGAGGATTTGAAGTTTCAAGCACCGCAGAGGAAATCAAGTTTAGGCCGGCCCGCCGTCAACCAACATCTTTGTGACCTTGAGGTTGCGGATGGTTGGTGAGACCAACATCGGCAAGCACCGACCGCAGTGATGCGATCGGGGTGATCCTCAATGTCGAAGATGATGGGCGTCTTGGACCACTTCGAGGCTTGCGTGACTCTATGGATGGTTCTCGCTGCATTAACCTCACGCATCCATTGTTTGAGTTGGCGGTGCGAGGTATGCAGAGAAGCACCACCATCAACGCAAAGGACCTCTGTTGCCTTTTGAAACTCTTGCTCGTCGGCTTCATCGTCTTCCATGTCCTCTTCGTCCTCATCTTCATCTTCTTCCTTATCGCGGCCGCGGGGAGGTCTGTCTCCTTGCCGCTGCTTGGCCTTGCCGCGACGTCCTCCCCGGCCGGGTCTCTTCTTGCTTGCTGCACCTGCACCTTCTTGGGCTTTCTCCTTGTCTTGCCGCTCGTATTCAGCTCTCTGTAGCTCAACAAGCTGCTCGACTTTCTTGCAGCTCTGGAGATCGTGGCCCTTGGTGCGGTGGATTTTACAGTACTGTTTGTTGGAGCTGTCAGGCTTGTCGGCGGCCGCCACAGCTTGGCGGTCGGCGTCTCCGGCAACCTCCTTGCCGGAGCCACTACCCTCGGTTTTGTTGGTGGCATCATCCTTGCCGGACTGCTCAACAACTAGCACTTCTTGGCTTTTCTTCCTCCTGTTGTTTCGCCGCCGACTCTTCCTTGCCGGGGCGATCTCCTCACTGTCAGATTCTGCTCCCACAGTCTCTCTTGGGAGCCTTCTTCCTTCTTCAGCGCGTGCACACTTGTCGGCCAGGGCGTAGAGCTCGCTGACGTCTTTCACTTTGCACATTGCCATCTCCTCCCTCATCCTGCGGTTCCGTACATTCTGATGAAATGCACTGATCACTGCAGCAGGGTGGACGTCTGGGATGTTGTAATGCACACGACTGAATCTTTGGATAAACTTGCGCAGGGGCTCTCCCTCCTTCTGGGCAAGCAAGTGAAGGTCACTTTCTTGGCCATGAGGCTTGTGGCCGCCTGTGAAGGCGCCGACAAACTGGTGGCACAAATCTGCCCAAGAAGATATGGAGCTGTCCGGCAAGTGCATGAGCCAAGATCTGACGTTTGGCTTGAGCACCAGAGGAAAGTAGTTGGCGAGGATCTTGTCGTCTCGTCCCCCCGCAGCCTGCACCGCGATGGTGTAGATGCTGAGGAACTCCGACGGGTGTGTCCTACCATCATACTTCTCCGCACATCTGGTTTGAAGTTTTTCTTGTCAGGCCACGGACTTGCCGCAGCTCACGAGCTTAACGCAGGGCAACCTACGCGTCGGCAAGTCGCTGGTTCCCCGGGCGCATGCATATCGGCAGTGGGCCGGCGTGTTGGTCGATTGACGGCGCTTCTCTTGGCGCCGATACGAGTTCGGCGTCTTCTTCTGCCTTTCTCGAAGAACTTGGCGCTGGTCGCGACGAGCTCGCGGATCCGACGATGATGTGGAGTCGCTGTCGAGGTGGATCCGGCGAGTCGGCGATCTGCGTCTTCGGGAAGGGGAGTGCACGGTGGCTGCACCCCCGTAAGTCTCATCGCCATCAGCTCGCACCTTGTCGCCTTGCCTCGGCTGCGAAGCGCTCGGTTGCCGCGGGACGTCGCCGTTGGCGAAGCCGATGAGACTCTGAATTGTGGCCCTCCATTCGTCGACCTTGTCGGCCGTTGGAGGGTAGTATAAAAGTAACTGAGCTCTTGCCAAGGCTTCCGCTGGTGTGGTTGGCGGCAGCGGCGACGGAGCGAAGAAGCGGGCGTGCTCGGACTCTAACCAAGTTAGGAGGAGCAGCATCCCCATAAGCGACCGTACTCCGCTTCGTACCAGCATCTTTGGGGTGCGTATGGTCTCGAGGGCCTCGGGATCCCCAGCTTGGCCTTGGTCCAACGAGCGTATGGTGCCGCGAGCTTCACGACGCTGTTCATCCCGCGCCTCCTGAGAAGGACACGGTGAAGATTCGGACGCCGACGCCTGCGCTGCCTTGCCTTTGGACCTGGCGGTGTTGTGGGCTCTTTCGTCGACGCCTGCTCCTCCGCCAGCGTTTCCCCCACCACCGACAGCCCGGTGGTGGTGGGTTCGACGCGGACGGCTCTGCTGCTGCCGAAGATTTCTTCTTCGGCGCCATGTTGACGAAGATGTTGATGAAGTTGCTCGTGTGACCACCGGATCGGGTTCACACAGCCTCGACGGCCCCTACCTGGCGCGCCAAAGATGTCGGGGAGGGCTGATCGTGTCCCACGAACACCTACGGGACCTGGGTCCCTTGTGGTTCGTAGGGGGGCGGAGATTGCACAAAGAGCGGATCGAGGCGATGCACACGAAGCGGGCTTACCCAGCTCGGAGCTCTCCGGAGAGATAATACTCCTACTGCTGCTTTAGTGGATTATCTTGTGTTCTTGCTAGGGAGCAATGGGAGCTACAAGGCCTAGCCTGGGTGTGGTTTCGTATGAGTAGGATGAACTAAGCCGGAGCTGAGCCGAACCAAACCGAACCGAACCGAACCCTTTCTACGTTGCCCTCGGGCCTCCTTTTATAGGCACAAGGGGTTACCACATATGGCAAGTAGACAAGGGTAAGATAGTAAAAACATAGGTTGGTACACCGCTTTGTACAGTGTACAGTAATCTATACCTAACTCTGACGGCAAGGGACAAGAGTCATCAATGCCCGTCTCAGTCGCCCGAACAGTGTAACAGGGACCGTCAAGTGCACCTCCGTTTGCCACGATGGTAGCTTGTCAGCACCGCTTGTCGCTGTTCCCCGCTGGCGGCACAGCCCGTCGACACGCGTGCTTGGGAGAGCCCCGTGGCGACACGTTGGCGGGTGAGCTGGAGCGGAGATGAAGAGAGGTCGCCCGCCCCGGCAAGCGCCTTGCCGCGGCAGGAACCTTGTCGCGCCTGGGGGCTCGGCGCCCACCAAGCCTTCCCGGCAAGCTCCTCTTGCCGGGGCCTTGTTCCTTCGCATACTGTGTGGCCTTCCGGCAAGCTCCTCTTGCGGGGTCTTATTCTTTGTTCTTGAATGGCTTCGAAAGAGAGCGCCGAGGATCTTAGCGGTCATCGGGCCGGCCCTGCCGTGCCAGCTGCAAGCTGCCGACGCGAGTTCGGGGTACTTGGGTACCCCTACTCTAGTACACCGACAATATGAAAAGGAGGATAAGTGGAAATTAGAATTCCTACGGTTTTTCTTTCAAGGAGACACTAAAGGAACAAATCCTACAGCTTTCCTTTGCTCCATTCCTTTGCACCAAATTTATGAAAAGTAGTACCATAGGAAACTTTCCAATTCCTATGTTTTTCATTCAGTTTTCCTTTCAAGCACTGGAGATTCTAGTAGGCAGGCTTGAGCAAGGAAAATCCTACACTAAAAAAATGTTTTTGTGCTACTTATATTACTTTGGAGCCAGGCCACTTTGCCATACTAGCTCAACTCCGGGCCCATCGACAAATGCACAGCTCAAAGCGAGAGATAAATAATGATGGCGTTCAAGAGAGTCCATCACGGATAGCTAAGTTGCACGGTACCTCACAGCTTGTCATATAGTAGGATAAAATAATTGTATTTCCGTTACTACGAGTGCTCGGTGGACAATATATATAACTTGTAGAGTAAAAAAGAGATGCAACAAGTGTACAACCTCTTTGGCGAAGCCATGTCGATCTCAGCGTGATTGGGTTGGCGGTGAGGATGCTCCGGCTGACTTTGCTGTCGGAGGAGGGAAGAAGATCTTAGGCGTCGGAGATGGAGCACGAGTCTTGCTCCATTGTGATGGAGGGTTTAAATCGTTGGAGCAGCTCCGGTGAGTTGTACGGCGCCGAGGCTGAAGCGAGGACAAGAGAGACAAAGAACAACGTTAACCTTAGTGGAATTCTAATAGCATCTCCAATACATGGCGAAAATACATAACCACAAAGTGCTAGATGTAAAATACATCAGCCGCTCATCTCTGAACTTAAGCGTCGAAACTGAACTTAAGCGTCGAAACTGAATTTTCTTTGTCGAAACTGAATTTTGCTGTCGAAACTGAACGCACTAGCAAGGTGAGGCTACGTCGGTCGTGACTTTTCATCTCGGCGGTCGATTTTGCAGCCGTTGGATACGAAATCAAGGGCCTGCGGTTCATCTTCAACCTCCACCCCCGAGCCGCCACCACCACCGGCCAAACAGCAGACACCGCCGCCCATGCTGGCGGTCGCCGCCGCCCGCCCAAAAACACTCCCCACCGCCGTCCGCCGCCTCCCCGAGCATCCCTCTAGGCCCCCCCATGCTGAGCGTTTTCTCCGGTGATCCCCACGCCACCGCCCCGCCAAGGCCCCGCCACCGCCGATGACCACCGCCCCATCCACGAACCCTAAGATAGATAATGGGGTACCTCTCCGTGAGCCCCCTCGCCGCTGCGGCTGGTTCTTCCTTCACCCGTGAGCCCCCCTGAAAATCGGTGACCCAAAAGTCGATTCAGTTGACTGAAGTGTAGCTAAATCCGAGCAGCATCGCAAGCAAGAGCAAAACAAGAGCAGCAGCGCGAGCAAAAGCAATAGCAAGACAAATCAGGCAGGGGACCGAGAGCAAGAGCAGAGCAGCAGCAGCGGCGAAGCTAAAGCAGCAGCAGCTCCTACCGATGTGGAAGTCACCGACGAGGGAGCGACGCCGTGGAGGAAGTGGCCGGCGACGCCACCGTGGATGGAGCTGCGCCGTGTCGGCTCAGGACCGAGCGCCAGCAGCACCGTGAGATCGAATCAAGAAGAAAATTCGGCGATTAGTGTACAACCTCTTTGGTGGCGCCGATTAGGCCGCAGCTTCATCCGAGGAAACGGTGATGATGATGCTCTTCTGGTGGTGCAGGTGAAGACGGCGGTGTGGGAATGGAGGTGGCGTGAAAGATGAGTGGAACGTCGGGGCAGCTCCTTGGAGGTGGAGGACGGGGTGGCTGAACCGGCGGGATGATGAGATCGATGACGGATCCTCATCCGGTACGGTGGATGAGGGACGTCGAGGTGTTGTTGTGGATGTCGTCATCGGGGAAGAGGCTCCGGCTGGGTGGCGGACGGAGCAGGGTGTGGGGTTTAAATCCACGGGTTTCGCGGCCTCGGTGTACGAATGGGTGGCGGATGGGATGGCGATGGGGAACCATGGCTTGAGACGCTTGTCCGAAATGTGGGTTAAGTTATGAAAGTACCCCCCACGATTTGAGGCGGTTCTTTGGTTCAGGGTACCACGGGCATTTCATGTGTCGGATTTTCACAGGAGGTGGGAGTTTTCGCCGCTTGTAATTTTGGAATAGCAGGCGGGTTGAGATGGAGGAGTTGTCGGAGCACAATGAGACAAAGATATATCTTAAATATTTCAGGCTAACAAAGCGCGGGTTGAAGAGCGGGAGTTTAGAAGACGATGAGCAGAGACGCTAGCTTGAATTTTCGGCATAACAAGGAGCGGCTTGAAATTTTGGAAGAGCAAGCTTAACGTGTACCAAAAAAAAAACAATTTGCACCTCAACACACACAACACACACACACAAACACCATTTAGACTAGAGTAAGGTACACATGCATTGCACGCATGCGATTTGGCAACCAAATTATGAATAAATACCACATTATAGCGTGCAAGCTTTGAGTCATATATGCATGATGTAGATGTTCGCTTAATTCTTATAGTTCATTTCATTCAAAATCATCTAGTTTTTATAAGAAAGCTAATCTATTTTAAGATTCATGGAATTGTGCGTTGTAAGACATAAAGTAAAAACAAATAATGGCAAATCATGTAGAAAAACATTTGGGCAATTATCATACGGAAGATTCTAGAACAAATAAGAAGTGCTTGTGTTTTGATGTTTGTGCATTATGCTTAAGTTCAACCATGGAGTCTTCTAGATTATACATGTGGTGAAATCTGGTGGAATCTAGATGATATCCAATGGCCAATAGTGCTCAAATTTGCCATCTTTGGACCATCTGATTCGCCTCATCCAACGACCATCTTTCAAAGTTAAAGTTACCCACATGATAAAAAATATATATATATATATATATATATATATATATATATATATATATATATATATATATATATATATATATATATATATATATATAGTATAGATATAGATATGTGATCGAAGCTGCCCATCATCTCCAATTAGAATAGTGTGTCCATTTACGGATGCGGCGTGGCCAAATGATGTACGCCATCGGTATCTCAAATTCAAATCAGTCGACCTTGTTCAATGTGTACACATTACAACATGCTCGTTTGAAACCACACGCGCAGATCTCCGTTATATTCACACATGCATGGGTTTCAAACATCAGGATCTCTTATTCAAATATTTGAATTCAACTTTACATTGATTATGACCTCACCTATTCTTTTACACCCACAGTAGTCTTCTCTTTATAATTGTACCACTAACTTTCTCTCGTGCATGCATGCACACACACTACCGATCGGCATTATCCATCCATACGCATGCAATCTTTTTCTTCAGTCGGTCTCCCATGAAGGCACACACCCACACATCCCCTCTCCATCATATCGGGCATTCTTTATCTCTCACGCGTGCATGTTAGCGATCGATGTTCCTCTATGTATGTGTGTATATATCTAGGTCTTTCATAGTTTTCCACACAAAACGATCAAGATATATCCAGTGAGGTCTCACCCTCTTCCCCACGTCCACATCGATCAATCTATACCTCTCTATATAGGATTAACATATATAGCTAATACACCCACATTAATTGTATATCCAACGTCCCCTTGTCATCATCCATGCCTTCCGCTTCATCTCTCAGACGCGTGCATAATGGCGAAGGCGAGGCGAAGAAACCCTGCCCCTAACATCACTATATATCGAGGCTAATATGAATGTGATCATTAGACAATTGCTGCTAAAAAAGGTTTAATTTCATGAATTGACCCTCCTCGTAAAGGATTAGCAATGCTTGGCCCCCTAGCTTATTTATTTTTCATGTCTCCGCCACTGCGTGCAACAGCGCACGTGTTCGCCCCCTCTCTCTAAATATCGATCTCGCACTTGTGCATTCCTTTATAGTCTCCCTCCACTCGGCCCCTCGCACCATCTTCTAGCCCCCCACCGGATTTTGCCACATGTACAATCTAGCAGACTCCATGGTTGAACTTAAGCATAATGCACAAACCTCAAAACAACAGTGGTTCTCTTTTGTTCTAGAATCTTCCGTATCATAACTGCCTAAACTTTTTTTATCATAACTGCCCAAACTTTTTTTCTAGTTGAGTTGCCATTATTTGTTTTTACTTTATGATTTACAATGCACAATTCCATGAATCATAAAATAGATTAAGGGCTTCTTTGATTCAAAGGATTCTCAAAGGAATTTGGAGGATTCTAATCATTAGGAATTTTTCCTATCTTGGTTGTTTGATTCGTATGATTGTAAACCATAGGAATTTTTCCATATGATTCATTTGCACTAGATTTCATAGGAAACATCCCATCCACTCAAACCTCTTTGAAAGAATTCTGTGTTTTTTCCATGCACAATCAAACACTCGTATAATCCTGTAGGATTCAAGACGACATTCCACTATAATCCCATGTTTTTCCTATTCCCGCGTTCTTAACTTTCTTTTTATAAAAACTAAGAGGGTGCTTGGATCCAAGGGACTTATTTTAGTCTGACTAAAAATAGTCTCTTTAAGAGACTAAAGTTCCAAGCACCCCTGACTAAAGAGGGGCTAAAACTAGTCTTGAGACTAATTTTTTTTAACCAGGGGTACCCCTACTAAAATGTGGATTAGTCCTCTCTCTCCTCATTTAACTCCTCTCCTTTAACACGGGGGAGTTCTGGATTGGAGGGTTTGGAGGATAATAAATGCTCAGTAACTTGATTTTAGTCTCCTTAGTATTTGGATCCAAGCATGGATGAGGCTAGCATGTTTTAGTCTCACTACTTTTAGTCATGGGACTAAAACGTATCCAAGCACCCTCTAGTTGATTTTGAATGAGATGAACTATAAGAATTAAACGAAGGGATACATTAGGCATATATGACTCAGAACTTACATGCTATAGTGTGGTAATTATTCATAATTTGGTTGCAAAATCTGATGCGTGCAATGCACGTGTACCTTACTAGTACTTCGAGTATGTGCAAAACACGTAAATTAGAATACCAACGGCACACTACACAGTGTCTCTCTTATAGTTCATTAAGCCACATGGCACATGTGGAGGCGTTGTCGCGACCTCCTTGCGTGGATTGATCACAGTGACGTGTTGCTGGTTCCAGAAGAATGTACTCGTCCTCCCTGAGCCATACTGGCGGTACATGCACGAAGCGAAGATGTGCACGCACACCATGCACGCACTCATTCCCTCGCACTCACACGCGGGTACACGGGCGGACACAATTTTGTACCAAGATCCACCCCATGTGATAATTTGACGCGTGTAAAGTCATTCACTTCATTGATGGTCAATTAATACAGGGCATGCAAATTGAGTGGACGTGAGGGCGGAAGAAAGATATTATTACTCCACTGCGCGCATGCGAGTAGTTAAATCGTGGGTTGCTAAGTAGTACTTCCATTGCTCTCCTTCGTATTTTGTGCCAATTTTTGACAGTAACATAATATTTACGCATTTGAGCAGCGTAGTACTTGAAATTTATGTTCCGCTAAACTCATCGGGAGCCGTTTCGGGCCTCGAAACCAAAACCATCAATTAATATTTACCTTGTTCCCATCACATTCGAAAGCCTGCTCACACTTACTAGTACGTACCAAACCTGAACGTGTCCCCACTATGCAGGTATTAGTACTAGTGCTAGTATAGGTTATAAAAGGGAACTACCTAACGAAAATTACTCTACCTTTCCTCCTCATAAGTGCTTCTTCTTCGTTCGTCGTTGCCATGGCCGGTGAGCAGAGCTCTAGGTCGAGAACTACTCGTAACAAGAGAGCGACAACCAAGGCTGCGAAAAAAAGAGAGGGCTCGCCACCACGCAGAGACCTCGAAAGATCTCTCACGGGCAGGCGATGGCTCCCAGGAGCGCCTTAGCTGCGGAGGCGAACATGCCGAGCCGGCGGAGCAGGAGTTGTTATCCCTCGACGGCATGCCCGATCAGCTCAATAAGCACCTCAATAAGCAGAAGGAGTTCATCCAAGGCTTGATGGAGTTGCTGAAGGAGAGCCTCGACAACATGCCCGCTGAGCTCAATCAGCAGGGGGAGTTGACCGCCGGCTTGGTGATTGACGGTGTCCTGGACTAGGGGGTACTCACCACGTCGTCCCCCAATCGGTTAGATTGGGCCGAGGACCCCCAGGGCCGCATACTCATGGACCAGTCCGGACAGGTGCCGCATACAAGGAAGATTCCACAAGACTTGGTGATCAAGACAAGGACTCCTCCCCCACCGGCGTATTCGGCTAGGACTCTTGTTATCCTAGGCCTCTGGTGCATTATATAAACCAGGGCCAGGCTAGTCGACACATATACAATATACAACAATCATACCATAGGCTAGCTTCTAGGGTTTAGCCTCTCGATCTCGTGGTAGATCTACTCTTGTACTACCCATATCATCAATATTAATCAAGCAGGGTAGGGTATTACCTCCATCGAGAGGGCCGAACACAGGTAAAAACATCGTGTCCCTTGTCTCCTGTTACCATCCTCCTAGACGCACAGTTCGGGACCCCCTACCCGAGATCCGCCGGTTTTGACACCGACATTGGTGCTTTCATTGAGAGTTCCTCTGTGTGTTCGGCAAAAGGTCGATGGCTCGCCCGCAGATCAACTGCGACTTCGGCATATTCGTCACCAGCTCGACTGGTCACCTTGGTTCGACCAAGGACTGCGCCCTATCTCCGATCGTCATGTTCGGATGAGGGCCTTCATCAACATCAGCTCCGATCTCTATCAAGATCATGGAGGAATCATCCAGTGAGCCCGGGGGCTCAACGTCAACAATTCCCTCGGGCGACCGTGCTGTTTTCCTGGGCAGCGAACTTGTATCCGCCGTCACCGCCTCCTCGAGCGTCGGTTCGGCAATTCCTTCGGTGAAATAGTGCGGAATTGAGTCTACAACAACCCTGGAAAATTTCGTCGAGTTCCGATGGAGGAATCTCTGGCAATCCACGATATACAGGAGCCCTATCAAATTTGGACGAGAATCTGGACGAGTTTAGGGCGTGGTGTCCAGCTTCTAGCTCGGACGTCCTTTGGAAGATCCAACTGTTGATCGGCTGCGGAATTCCTATATCTACCACCCCTCCAAATTTTAGCTCGATCCGACCGTCCAAACTCCGGGAACCTTCCGATTAGTACATCATTTTTTGGATCTGTTTTCTGCGCGAAAACGAATCCGACCCGAGTTCGTCTTTTTTATGAATGGGATTTCGGACATCCTTTTTGAAGGAAGTTTTGTATGGGGTATTGTGCTTTGTTTCCGAACACATCCCACTAACTTTAAAATCTTTTGAACATGATCTTCAATATCATGCTGGTGTCAAACCAGTCCGGCAATATTGCTCCACGGTTGCCGACCTCGCTGAACCGTCGTCACTTTGTTGAGCGAGCTCAACTTCTTGGATCATCATCTCGGCAAGCCGAACAAGAGTCCGGCATCGCGAAGGATAAATCATCACCAACATCGCCGCCCCACGGATTACACGGAGCGGGCATACCGGCATCACCGCACGGTCACCTCATCAAGCCGGTATCGACCACGTCACGACCTGCATCGGCAGGGCCGCACTATTGCTTCTTCAAGCTGGTGTCCATCACGCCGACCTACTTCGACATCTCGGCTGGACCGGGGGCTTCGCCATCTCTTCATCAACCTACTCCGAACACTTCGGCGTCACTAGCCGACCAGGCAATGGGTGCGCGGATCGAGTCCCAATTTTGGGAATCACCTTCCTTCGGATTGCTACAACAAATAAACCAGGTGCTATTAATCCTAGTATTTCTTTTTGCTTGTTTGGGTTATTTTTTCCCAAGGAATTATTACTCTAGTTT
This sequence comes from Aegilops longissima, assembly GCA_021605205.1. Lineage (NCBI taxonomy): Eukaryota > Viridiplantae > Streptophyta > Magnoliopsida > Poales > Poaceae > Aegilops > Aegilops longissima. Next base: position 383,689,330 of record CM038680.1, read on the forward strand.
GTCCATCATATGTACACAGGCCTATCAAATGGTGGCCACATTATCGACGGTCGCATGATGGTTCGGTCAGTTTCCGTACATAGTCCGGCGAACGCCGCATCCGGAACTCGGACCGACCTGTGAATCCAGGCTTTGCCACACCTTTATTGCATTACGCCGACGACCTGCATCGACATCGACTTTGGCGCCAAGCCATATTTCTTTTATTACTCACTTTGCATAAATTATTTATTATGCAACGATCTTTTTTACTATTATCTCTGGTTTGCACTATTTTTTGTGCACAGGAAAATGATCCAGCGGACTATATCCTTTAGCGTCACCTCGGTGGACGGGGGCTTCGTCGGCACTTCATTACCCCATGCGGGGACTTGGCATCACTCTGCCGTCCTGCATTGACCGTGCTATGTCACCACTTCGGAGTGCCGAGCTCTTTGCTCCGCCACCTCGGGACCGGCTTGGGGGATGGAACCTTGTCCCGCATCAAGCTCGGACCGCGTCCTCAATACCGAACACATTAACCAGCTAAGTTGCCTTCATGCTCAAAGTTTTAAATTTCTAACTTGTGTTCGGTTCGACCAAGCATTATACTTTTTTGGAAAAAAAGTTGCTTGTAAAATTTTTCCTTGTCCAAACTTTGTTCGCACATACTTGACGCGCTACCGCACTCATTATACACGGGGCTTCTTTAATGAAGCTTATTAATCTGGCTTTATGCCCAACACATGTCACACTTACGCATGTACCTTTTATTCACCATTATATGCATCGATATGACTTAAGTTTTGGCCAAGCTGGGTTGCTGGCTCTGTGCTTACCCCTCGTTCCCGATTGTTGGCTAGGTGGTAAAGGGAGCACCTCTGCGATTATTCTTGCGGGTCAGCCGGATGTGTACCTCGGTGGGTGAAGCCAAAAGCTAAGCGTTCTTAAGGGAATACTCGGTCGGTGAACTAAAAGATGATTTCTTACCTATTTATTTACCTGCCCCCAAATGTTTTTCTGCTCTTTTCGCAGTCCGGACATGCACTTTAGGGCATGCCTCCCAGGGAAAGGAACCCCTAACGGAACTATTCTCCCTGGAAGATGTTTCTTACTAACCATGTAATATAACATAACTAGTTGGGCACTTGTCTGATAAAGCACTAATGACCCCTATGCTTGGTCTCCACGCATGCCCTGGTTTCTATAACCGCGAGGGTATTCGGACACACTCCGGACTATTGGGTCCAGAGGTTGAAGCGAAAAGGTCCGCTACGACAAATGATCTACAGTCCGACTAGAAGGCATTCTACATGTCACCTTACATTTTATAGTCAACTTTTACCCAAGTCACTTGGGGGCTCTTATGTTTATTTGAGCCGTTTCATACTAAGTGTTTTTCTTCTTAGTCGTTGCAAAGTTAAAGCACGCATGAAGCACTTTTTTCTAAAGTCCAACTTTCGGATTGGCACGAACACTTGATCTTGTTCGGACGTCATGTTTTTCTTGGCGTTTTTGGTTTTCAAGCTTTTGTCACTTTTAACTATTTGTGTGTTTCGGCACAAGTCTCATGATGCAACGCCGGACACCTTTAGAGATTCGACAAAAACATTCTCGGATATTGCTATATATGCATCAGTTTCGAATTGTGTCTTCGGTCAATAGTTGGGTTGCCCGGCTCCCGCGCTTGCCTCCTACGTTCCGCTTTGTTCAGCTAGGTGTGCAAAGGGAGAACCACTGCAATTGTGCTTCCAGCTCGCATGGTCAAGCACCTCAGTGGAGAAAGCCAAAAACTGACTGTCACAATAGGTGTAAACTGGTCAGCGATCCGATGACTATATTAGATGATGGGCCATTCATAGAATTGGCCGAAGTGTTTCCGGCTTGACCTCGACTGTCGCCGAACACTACAGGGGGATATTAACTGGCCTCCCAAACTAAATCCTCGATATTTTGCTCTTACATTGGAGCTGAGGTTTCATGATCATGCTTAGCATGACAACCAAAGAAAGGAACCGATAGCGGAACTATTTTCTTTGGAAGACATTTCTTCTCTTAAACAGTAATATAACATGTCTCTCCGTGTACCTTTGTTTATAAAACCGTATGGCCAGATTGCCTTGTTTGTTGTAAATCTTTGCCCTCATAAAGGCTTTATAAAGTAGGACAAACACTCCTCGGCTATTGGCCGAGGAGGTGGAAGCTGATGGTCGGTCAACAAAGTTTTGTACAATACGGATTCGAGCATTAATGACGTAAAGTACTTGGATACATAGAGTCATTACACATAATTTGTGATTTTACTATGGAAATCGATCCTTAATTGACCTCCGTGCCGCATTAAGGCTCGGAACTCTTGAGCCGGGCTTATTATTTACAAATACTAAAGGGCACATCGATCCCCGATCTGGTATTGCCACCCGATCGGTGTCTCGGGGCTCTTGCATTGCTTGTCCAATGCAGAAAATTTTAAGTGTATCTGATCTCGAGGAGATTTTGATCCTCGGGTTGGTCGGCCGCACCCAACCTGAGTCTTGAGGACCGAGCACGCCGCTTTTGTGTCGAAGTATTCGCGAGCTAGGACTTGACCCTCGGACCGATTTTGCAAATCAACTTTGAGTCTCTGCAGCTCTGAGGATCAGCGGTCTTATGTCATCCTTCATGGGCATCTCGGGTTTTAGACCGATACCCACCTTGAGGGCTACTGGCTATGTATCTCGGCAGAGAATAAATTGCACCAATAAAAAATATGGAAAAAAATTGGCCCACATCTGGGGTGGTGCACCACCTCGGAAGCAGTCCGGCATAAAGCTCAGGTGCTAGTGGCTGGCTCCATAGAGGGCATTTCCGGCATTAAGCTCGGCTAAATTCCTTCAAACTTCTTTGAACCAAGGTGATTTACGACACCTCGGATACATAGTCCGACGTTGGAGCTCGGATACAGTCCCGCGTTGGAGCTCGGATACATAGTCCGGCGTTAGAGCTGGGAAACAGTCCGGCATTGGTGCTCGGCTGCAAAAGATACCTCGAATGCAGTCCGGCGTTGGAGCTCGGACGCAAGAGGACGCTGCCGTCCGAGAACAACTTCAAACCTGAGGCGTGGCATAAAAATAACAAGGCATTGATAAAGGCCGTAAACTTAAAGGGGCTCCTCGGATACTCGACGTGTAAACTCGTCGAATGCATTTCGGCGATCCTCAAGATCGAAGATGAGAAGATTTGTTGAACCAGTTTTCAAGACCGGCAACCGAAGATGAAGAACCGTTCGGAAGAATCGAGGAGCGTCCCTAACTTGAAGACCGGTTCGAGGGGCTCTTGACGGTGTCTGGACTAGGGGTACTCACCACGTCGTCCCCCAATCGGTTAGATTGGGCCGAGGACCCCCAGGGCCGCATACTCATGGGCCAGTCCGGACAGGTGCCGCATACAAGGAAGATTCCACAAGACTTGGTGATCAAGACAAGGACTCCTCCCCCACCGGCGTATTCGGCTAGGACTCTTGTTATCCTAGGCCTCTGGTGCATTATATAAACCAGGGCCAGGCTAGTCGACACATATACAATATACAACAATCATACCATAGGCTAGCTTTTAGGGTTTAGCCTCTCTGATCTCGTGGTAGATCTACTCTTGTACTACCCATATCATCAATATTAATCAAGCAGGAGTAGGGTATTACCTCCATCGAGAGGGCCCGAACCTGGGTAAAAACATCGTGTCCCTTGTCTCCTGTTACCATCCGCCTAGGCGCACAGATTGGGACCCCTACCGAGATCCGCGGTTTTGACACCGGCAGTGATCTTTCTTTGAAGAAGAGCATTGCCTCGGAGAAGAAGGCGACCGACGAAATCCTGCGACTTCAGGAGGACAAGGCGAAGCTCTTGTAAGTGCATCTAGTGCCCCTTAGTGATTAGACTTATAGGTTAAGGAACTAATGTGTTTGTGAGTGTACACAGGTCTATAAGTCTATGAGGAGTTTGATATTTACAGAGAAAGTCGACCCCTAAAAATGAAGTTCTTGATGAAGACTTTGATATTCGAAGACTTTACGAAGACTTTGAAAGTGAAGAAATTGGTGTGACCTTGAAGACTTGGTATTCATTTGAGGAACATGAAGCGTGAAGACTTTTGTTTTCGTAGTTTCGTTTTCTCTTTCTTGAGTCATAGGAAACACCGTCATTGTTAAAGGGGTCGAGGAAATACTAAGGAAAAATTTCCATGTGATGCTCAACTCAAAATCCTACACCTACCAATCCCTTGAGTGAAGCCTTTGGAAATCTCATACAGATTCAGTCAATTTCTTGATGTGAGACGAAGTTCTTACCGTCGTTGAGAAATTGTTCGACTGAGGAGTTAGGAATTCGCCAGTCGCGGATTGCCTACGATGAGGAACATGATATACGAGGAATTTGATATTCAAATTTCCGACCGTTCTTTATCTTTGCATGACTGTCCCAAAATATCTTATCCACCTAACGGTCATATCATTGAAGGGCATTTATGTCTTATCATGTCGGGCTGCTCCCTAGGCTATAAATAGCCGCCCCCTACAACCACTAGCTGGTTGGCTGCTCGAGAGAACTTGACACTTGTCATTTGAGAGCAACCCATCCTCTGAGGACTTTGAGCGAAAATCATCAAGTGAGGAAAAACCCAAAAACCAAACCCTACAAACCCAAAGTGATTGAGCATCTTGAAGAGATTGATCCTGCATGGATCCGGCGCTTATTACCTTTGAAGACTGTGCTTCTTCCATACGGTTAGGCGTCATGGTCTAGAACATCCAAGAGGAATTGTGGATCGCCGAGTGACCAAGTCTGTGAAGGTTTGGAAGTCGCTGAAGACTTACCACAGTGATTGGACGAGTGCATGTGACCTTAGTTCAAGGAGAATCGGTGAGGACTTGGTGTCTGAGCTGCGTGCTCAGCCGATTGGGTGTCCGGGGCTGTGTGTCCTCGAGTTTAAATACTCGGCCGCTCCAACCAGACGTACAAGCCGAGACAACAGTTGGAACTGGTCTACAAATCATTGTCTTCACCAACCTAACTGGTTCTATTTCCTCAACCCTTTCATTTCCTCATTCTTGTGTTGAGTGTTTGTTCATATCTGTGTTTGAAGACTTTGGTGAAGACTTTCTCAATTTCCTCAGTTCAATTTCTTCAGTCTGTTTGTCTTCATCTTGTGTTATCCTGTGATTACGCTTTCTGTACTCTGTGCTAGTCTTCATTTCATCATGATGACCATGCGTGTATTCTGTTATGCTTACTTTTGAGTACTTATTCCGCTGCAAGTAGTTCTTCGCTAAGGAATTTCCTCACCGGCAAATTCCTCAGTGAATAATTCATAAAAATCGCCTATTCACCCCCCCTCTAGTCGATATAACGCACTTTCAGCTCTGCCACGAGATCGACCTGTTGAAGGAGAAGAACGCCGGATGGAAGAAGTTGCATGAGAATAGTAGTTCATCGATGAAGATGCTGCAGGCCCTCGTCATGGAACAAAAGGAGGAGTTGGCGAAGCTTCCCATCGAGCACCCGTCTGCTGTTAAGGTACGTAATGCGGCCGTGGAACAGATGATGAAGGCCCGCGTCGAGAAATCCCACGTCATGGGCAGAATGAAGAAGATGGAGGAGGAGACGCGCAAGGATATGGAGGTCTTGGAGGCAATGAAGAAGCAGTTACGACTCCACGGCGAATTAGATCATTTGGGGTGATAATCTTCCTTCTTCTTTTGCTGTTGTGTTTCATCTTTTGCTTCGGGTGTTTCGCCGCACGTGTCACGTTCTCTGCGAGGCATGAATAGTACAATGGTTTTTTTGAGGGAATGAATAGAACAATGCTAAAAATGAGATGACTAGCAAATTAGATCATTTTTTATCGCCATATGGCCTTTGGGCTGCCGTGTTTAGGTGCTCCTCCGTAAAGTACTACTCCGATGGAAAACTTGAGTATACCGCACGGTTCTTTGCTCCTCCTCGATCGGTCGTCGGCGCATTTATCTGACAGTCAAATCACAAGGCCCGCCTTCCAGCGATAATGAGCCATCAAATCACAAAGGCCCTCGCCTCTCGTGAAACCGACCAAGCTAGATTGCCCCGCCCTCTAGCCTTTTAAAAAATGTATACTTTTGTACATCAGTAGTATCGATGGATTATGGCATGGAGCAAGACTTGAAACTAAAAAAAAGGTGATACATATAGAGAGCGCTGGTCGCCAAATTATGCATATAGTACTATTAAAAAGGCTAGTCACAATAATGGTGTCCAACACAACCCACCCCTCAAATAAAACTAAGCACCCTGGAATTCTTTGACAAAACTAAGCACCCTGAAATTCTTTGACAACTAAACTGCTGGCTATATGATGTTGGCCATATATATTGTACATATATAATGTGAAGAAACGAGTGGTAGTACTATACCAACTAAAAGATGAAATGTAAGAAATACTAGTATGTACGTACTGAAGAGTTAAAGTAACAAGAAGAAACATAACATAGTTCTGCTGGGGGCTCAGCACAACACACCCCTCAAATTAAGTTAAGCACACCTGAAATTAAACTTTGCAACTATATCGATATACACTGCATTAGAACCACCAGGAGCAACGATACTGCCACCTTACTCGGAGTCCTCGTCCACGTCCTCGACTTCGTCCTTGTCCCTCTTCCTCTTGGCCGATACTTCTTTGCTTGAACCGCCAACTTGGCTGTTGCTCTTCATCCAACCCTTGTAGATATTGAAACAAAGGTAGCCATCCATTGCAGCGTAGTGGATGTGGTCTATATCTAGTACATTCCGCTGCCATGCATGACAATGAAATGTGTATGGAGGTTTCTCTAGTTTACCGTACTAAGGATGAACCATGGCTCCTGCCAGGGTCAGCATTGAAGGCTGACAAGAGGACAGCAGCCGATTCTTTTGGAGGTCGAAGGTGTTGCCTACAACGAGGCCTATCCAGCAGGACTTCTTTGTCGTTACCAAAGTCTACAGTAACGAATTTGACTAGGTTGCTCTCGAGGAAGTCCTTAAAATCCTGACACTCAACGTCGGCATGGCATATGTGGTAGACCAAGCATAAGTCATGCACGCAAACCTTGATCACGGTGGGCTTCTTCCTCTCGTCATCCTTTAGATCCTTCTCTCGTCCCAAGACTGTGGTGTACTCAACATCTAGCCCAGCGACCCACTCATCATCTGAGTTTTTGACCATGCGTCTGAAGAGATAAATGCATCCTTTCACCATCGCAGAAGAACAGGTGTAGATGACATCAAACTCATCGCCGGTGATGGTTCTGACCTTGTACTCACCGCCGATCAAGGAGATTTGGGATGCCATGGATTTGGGAGGAGGGTTAGGATTAGTGGAACTGCCGTAATGTGAATGGACGGGACAACTCAGAGCGAACCACCGTAGTATTAAAGGACGTGCGGGTACGAGTAGGAGTGAACTGCCAGCGTGCGAATGGTAGGGTAGTGGCTTTCCATTCTCCCATGACACGGGCTTCCGAGAGCCCTTGGATCTGAGATCGAACGGTTGCATGGCGTGATTCTAGACCTATGGGTGAATATCCTATCCTGGAGGGTTATTCTGCAAATTTTCAGCAACTTAGCATGCGACCGTTTGATCTCAGATCCAAGGGCTACCAGCTGCCCGTATCATGGTCGCGCCTACCACTAGTGTAGTGCCCGTCCGTTGCACGGAAGAGTGAAATGCATTGATCGGGGTGTTGTTTATTTTGACAAAGGATGTGGGGGTCATCTCATGTGTAACAGGTATCGATAGGTTTCTTCGGATATTATTTCATCTCTAGAGCTCAGAAACATCCGGGTGAAATAGATTAAAAAGTATCTTTTGCAAACAAAAGCATTCAACTGTTCAACCTGCATCCAAAACTTGTGAAGAAATAACTCTTATTGTGCTTTGTAGGAAATGGTTCATCATAAGTCTTTCACCGGTACTATAGTAAAAATTCATACATGGAAGATTCTAGACTAAACCACAAATGGATACACTGTTATTCATGCGCGATACTCCAATAGAGCAAGATCATGCATGGAAGTCTCCACATGCTTAGGCAGCGGATTACATTGAGCGAAGACTAATGATCAACATTTAACTTAGTAATGCATATGTCCAGTGAACCTCCTTGGAGTCCCCATGCACATTGTTGGGGGTCAAATAATACCATGCGTCTTCCATGTCCACATCGGCGGGAAGGTCCCAGCTCGGCAGAGTCCAAGTCAGCTTGACGTAGCCAGTGTCGCCGCCCACGGACCTCCGAGGGGTAGTAATAGTGAGCACGCACCCATACATCGGCCTCGTGTCAGTGTCAGCGTCAGCGGCGTCGCCCCTGACGCACACTATAGAGATGTGGCGGCGGCCTGCGCGGGCCTCGCCGATGGCCACGATAAAGAGGAAGGCGTTGCCATCCTCCTCCGAGACTAGCGGCGGCGCTGATCCTCCAAATGACCCGGCACGGTGAATGGGTAGCACGTCTCGTGCTTGATGTTCTTCTCCAAGGGCGATGAGTGGTCGCCCGCGCTGCGTCGGTGATGCACGATGTCGCCGGCGAGCCCCAAAAGCGGCACCGTGCACTCATAGCGATGAGCGAAGGGCTCCTTGGAGGCATCGACCAGGCCGTCCATGAAAGCGGGAGTGGCTGTAGGGATGTTCGCCCGATTGAATATATGAGCAAGTTACTACGAGATTTACTACAAAATAAATCATGGCGGCTATAACAGAGATTGAACTAATGATGCGGACTAGCATAGTAGATGAACAGATCGAGTCTAGGACACGAGTAGAAACATGAATTCTACCACGATTTGAGCAGGAAGGACGAAACACATATGGTGCAGCGGGAGCAGCACCATTGGCGTTGAGGTTATCGCCCATGTCGTTGAGGAAGAGGTTGCCGAGGTCAGGGAAGAAGTCATTGTCGGTGAAGTCGTGGCTGCTAGCAGTCGCAAGAGTGCGCTCCCCAAATGTCAACAGCTCCCGCCAAATGGAGCGCAGGAGGGAGTGGCTGTAGGGGACATTGCGGCAGCCGAATGGAGCGCAGGAGTAGCCCACGAAGCAGTAGATGGTGCTCCTCCCTAGTCTCTATTCTTATCTCTATCTCTACTACTCTTCTTTGTTTTTTTATAATATACTAGTTGTAGTTGTCAAATCGAATAGTACTGCGCCGTCGACTGCATGCCCGGCTGAACACGCCTCCTCGCCTCCATTAAATCCGCATGCAAGCCGAGAAACCTACTCCGGCCCGCGGGAGGAAATTTGCCAGTTGCCGCAGGAGGGTTATTCTGCAAATTTTCAGCAACTTAGAATGCGACCGTTTGATCTCAGATCCAAGGGCTGCCAGCACCACGTATCATGGTCGCACCTATCACGACCGCGCGTCGCGTCGCCTCGCATCAGCTATGGAGATTTAACATGGTGCGTTAGGCTATCTGATGTTGGCATGTCATACATAGTCATCACTTAGTCACTCATACTACAACAAGGTTAGCTATAAGGTTGGCTATAAGTGCATATTTTTTTACTCCTCTCTATCTATTTCTTCGTACTCCCTCCGTCCCATAATATAAGAACGTTTTTGACACTAGTGTAGTGCCAAAAACGTTCTTATATTATGGGACACATGGAGTACTAGTAATTATTGCATTTGCCAAGGAGTGACCTCTTCCAATGAAATGGTGTTGCTAAGTTTGCTTCATTTAATTAGCTATAGACTCAAAATTGTCTTTTCACCTAGGTACATGTGCTTAGCACTGTTTCTTCCTTGGGTCACCAAACTAGTCTCTCTCTTCTTGATTAACTTGCCACATCGGACTTTATGCCTATGTGGCAAGCTTAAGCACCTGTAGGAACAAGTAAGTACAATAGTGCGCTTTACATGGCATTTTGCATATGTGGAGGAAAGAGGCAAAGAAAAGTGGAGAAGTGGGCTCTCATGCAAGAGCCAACCTCTACTACATGGTGGAGCATTGGGAGAGGCACCTGTATGGAGGTGGTCAGAATCGGGAGACTCACGCCGGTCGTAGTGCATGATTAAAATGATAATGTCAAGTCAAATCACGGGCCCCACCTGTCCAATGATAACTTCATTGTCAAATCACACAGCCCCACGTTTGCAGCAGCCTACTCCCTCGTCTTCTCGTGTCTCTGTCGAACCGACTAGGCGGAACTGCCCTGCCACCTACCGCGCAGGAAAAGCCCTGCCGTCGACTTTTAAATAGTATACAATATACTAATTTTGTATCCACAGATTGTGCCCGCACCATGGCGCAAAGCGTCTAGAAAACGGCGGTACACATGTACGGAGTATACAGCACGCCCGTCGCGTTCGCGTCGCACCCCAGACGGTCGGTCGGTCTGGCATGCTACTCTCTGAATGGAACGCGCGTCATATTGCGTTCGCAACACATGTGGGATGGCAATTGAGAACCGACCATAGGCACACTCCCCGGCCCTGCAAGTCGGGTGACTTAATAGAAGAGGGAGACGGGCGATAGTACTAGAGAAGTGTTGTAGTACTACGTTGGTGCCTGGACGATCCCTGCAAGACATGGCAGATCAGCTCGTCCATGCATGTGACCAGACTCCAGCAGACATGCCTGGATTGGCTATCGTCTACATATCGTGCAGGCTGTGTTGTACATGGCTATAGTTGTGGTGAGAAATCTAAAAAAAGGTTTCTTGTCATCTCGCAAAATTAGGTGTCATGTGCTTCGGATCACTGTGAGGGTTAAACAGCGACAACTGAGTTGGGCTAGTGATTGGGGGCACATGCACGAATAGTGACTACTCGGATGCCATCTAGGTCAAGCCGGCTATGTTAATTAGGACATCTACCGACGGACCCCTTTTCTACGAGTTTATCTTTAATTTGAGCTTTGTTCCTCATCTAGTTTGTCCGTCGGGATTCATGTTGTCTCCTTTGGGCAGTGAGGTTATGATTTCTTGTCATGTGGCATTTTCTCGTGTTATATGTTATAATCTGGTGCTTCAGATCAAAATGACGACAACTGCGCCTCCGGGCCACATGCATGAAGACTACTCGACAATCATTGACAAGGTCAAGACGGCTCCGGTAGACAAAAGAAAACTAGTACTACTCCACTATATAGGCAGGAGCCTCCACGCTTACTTGCTAGTGTTGCTCTCTTCACACTGTCTCGGCCTCTCCAGATCTAAACACGACAGCGGTGGCCACACACTCTCTCTCTCTCTGCTCACCGCTGGTCACAGATCCAGCCGGATCCTCTCCGCCGGGGAAGGTGAGAAGGTGCAACGTTCACGCGGTCGTCCTCGGCGACAGCTCTTACCCACTGCTGGGCGCATCCCGATCAGCCTGCCTTGCCGTTCTCTCCCAAGCACCGCTGGCGAGGGAGGTGATACGTCCATTTTGCATCATGCTTTTATATCGATATTTATCGCATTATGGGCTGTTATTTCACGTTATGTCACAATACTTATGGCTATTCTCTCTTATTTTACAAGGTTTACGGGAAGAGGGGAATGCTTAGTTAGAATGCAGGTGGAAAAGGAGCAAATATTGGAGACCTATTCTGTGCAACTCCAAAAGTCCTAAAACTCCATGGAATGTCTTAAAATAAATAAAGAAAAATCGTCGCCAAAGATGAAGGCCAGGGGGCCCACACCCTGCTCATGAGGGTGGGGCGCCCCTGGGCGCACCCCTACCTCGTGGGCCCCCTGGTGGCTCTCCGATGCCCATCTTCTCCTATATGAAGTGTTTGATGAGAAAAAATCATAGACAACCTTTGGGACGAGACTCGCCGCCACGAGGCGGAACTTTGGCGGAACCAATCTAGGGCTCCGTGAGCTGTTTCGCCGGGGACACTTCCCTCGGGAGGAAATCATCGTCATCATCATCACCAACGCTCCTCTCATCGGGAGAGGGCAATCTCCATCAACATCTTCACCAGCACCATCTCATCTCCAAACCCTAGTTCATCTCTTGTATCCAATTCTTGTCTCCAAGTCCGGGATTGGTGCTAGTAGGTTGCTAGTAGTGTTGATTACTCCTTGTAGTTGATGCTAGTTGGTTTACTTGGTGGAAGATCATATGTTCAGATCCTTTTGCATATTATTACCCCTCTGATTATGAACATGAATATGCTTTGTGAGTAGTTACGTTTGTTCCGGAGGACACGGGAGAAGTCTTGCTATTAGTAGTCATGTGAATTTGGTATTCGTTCGATATTTTGATGATATGTATGTTGTCTAGCCTCTAGTGGTGTTATGTGAACGTCCACTACATAACACTTCACCATTATTTGGGCCTAGAGTAAGACATTGGGAAGTAATAAGTAGATAATGGGTTGCTAGAGTGACAAAAGCTTAAACCCTAGTTTATGCGTTGCTTCGTAAGGGGCTGTTTGGATCCATATGTTTCATGCTATGGTTAGGTTTACCTTAATACTTTTGTTGTAGTTGCGGATGCTTGAAATAGAGGTTAATCATAAGTGGGATGCTTGTTCAAGTAAGAACAGCACCCAAGCACCGGTCCACCCACATATCAAATTATCAAAGTACCAAACGCGAATCATATGAACGTGATGAAAACTAGCTTGACGATATTCCCATGTGTCCTCTGGAGCGCTTTTCCTATTATAAGAGTTTGTCCAGGCTTTTCCATTGCTACAAAAAGGATTGGGCCACCTTGCTGCACCTTATTTACTTTTGTTACTTGTTGCTCGTTACAATTTACCTTATCACAAAACTATCTGCTACCACTTATTTCAGTACTTGCAGAGTATACCTTGCTGGAAACCGCTTATCATTTCCTTCAACTCCTCGTTGGGTTCGACACTCTTACTTATCAAAAGGACTACGATAGATCCCCTATACTTGTGGGTCATCAAGACTCTTTTCTAGCGCCGTTGCCGGGGAGTGTAGCGCCTTTGGTAAGTGGAATTTGGTAAGGAAAAATTTATATAGTGTGCTGAAATTTTCTATCACTTGTTACTATGGAAAGTAATTCTCTGAGGGGCTTGTTCGGGGTATCTTCACCCCGTCCAGTAGAGCAAAGAGTTTCTCCTCAACCTTGTGAACCTATTGAAAATGAAACTCCTTTTGAATTTCCTTCGGGTATGATGGAAAAACTGCTAGCTAATCCTTTTACAGGAGATGGAACAAAGCATCCTGATGAGCACTTAATATATGTGGATGAAATTTGTGGATTATTTAATCTTGCAGGTGTACCCGATGAATTGTTAAGAAGAAGGCTTTCCCTTTATCTTTGAAGGGAGACACATTGACATGGTATAGGCTATGTGATGATATGAGATCATGGAACTATAAAAGATTGAAATTGGAATTTCATCAAAAGTATTACCCTATGCATCTTGTTCATCGTGATCGCAATTATATATATAATATTTGGCCTCGCGAAGGAGAAAGCATCGCTCAAGCTTGGGGGAGGCTTAAATCAATGTTATATTCATGCCCCAATCATGAGCTCTCAAAAGTGACAATTCTTTGGAATTTTTATGCTCGGCTTTCTGATAACAATCGCACCATGCTCGATACTTCTTGTGCTGGCTCTTTTATGATGAAGACTATTGAATTCAGATGGAATTTATTGGATAGAATTAAACGCAACTCTGAAGATTGGGACCTCGACGAAGGTAAGGAGTCAGGTATGACACCTAAGTTTGATTGTGTTAAATCTTTTATGGATACCGATATTTTCCGTAAGTTTAGCACTAAATATGTACTTGACTCTGAGATAGTAGCTTCTTTCTGTGAATCTTTTGCTACTTATGTTGATCTCCCTAAGGAGAAGTGGTTTAAATATCATCCTCCCATAGAAGTAAAAGTAGCTGCACCTATTAAAGTTGAAGCAAAGACTGTCACTTATAATGATCCTATTGTTCCTACCTCTTATGTTGAGAAACCACCTTTCCCTGTTAGAGTAAAGGATCATGCTAAAGCTTCAACTGTTGTTCGTAAAAGGAATATCAGAACTTATACACCTCCTGAGCAAGTCAAAGTAGAACCTAATATTGCTATTGTTGAAGATCTCTTGACTGATAATATTGATGGGCATGTTATTCAATTCTGTGGTGAAACTGCTAGAATTGCTAAACCTTGTGCTAAAGATAAACATAGACCTATGGTAGGCGTGCCTGTTATTTCTGTTAAAATAGGAGATCATTGTTATCATGGCTTATGTGATATGGGTGCTAGTGCTAGTGTTATACCTATTACCTTGTATGAAGAAATTAAGCATGAAATTGCACCCGCTAATATAGAAGATATTGATGTTACAATTAAACTTGCCAATAGAGATACTATTTCACCAGTGGGAATTGTTAGAGATGTTGAAGTCTTGTGTGGGAAAACTAAATATCCCGCCGAATTTCTTGTTCTTGGTTCTCCACAAGATAGCTTTTGTCCCATTTTATTTGGTAGACCCTTCTTGAACACTGTTAATGCTAGGATAGATTGCAAAAAGAATGTTGTTACTATTGGCTTGGATGATATGGTTCAGTAGTTTAATTACTCTAAATTCAGTAAACAACATCGTGAGGAAGAATTGCCTAGTAAGGATGAAATTATTGGTCTTGCTTCTATTGCCGTACCTCCTAGTGATCCTTTAGAACACTATTTGCTAGACCATGAAAATGAGATGTTCATGAATGAAAGAAGGGAAATAGATGAAGTATTCTTTAAACAGGAACCTATTCTGCAATATAATTTGCCTGTTGAAATCCTAGGGGATCCTCCTCCACCCAAGGGTGATCCCGTGTTTGAGCTTAAACCGTTGCCTGATAATCTTAAATACGCTTATCTTGATGAAAAGAAAATATATCCTGTTATTATTAGTGCTAACCTTTCAGAGCATGAAGAAGAAAGATTATTGAAGACTCTGAAAAAGCACCGTGCCGCTATTAGATATACTCTTGATGATCTTAAGGGCATTAGTCCCACTCTATGTCAGCATAAAATAAATTTGGAAGCGGATGCCAAACCAGTTCGTGATCCTCAACGACGTTTGAATCCTAAAATGAAAGAAGTAGTAAGAAAATAAATACTCAAGCTTCTGGAGGAAGGTATAATTTATCCCGTTGCTGATAGTCAGTGGGTAAGTCATGTCCATTGTGTCCCTAAGAAGGGAGGTATTACTGTTGTCCCTAATGATAAGGATGAATTGATTCTGCAAATAATTATCACATGTTATAGGATGGTAATTGATTTCCGGAAATTAAATAAAGCTACTAAGAAATATCATTATCCCTTACCTTTTATTGATCAAATGCTAGAAAGATTATGCAAACATACACATTATTGCTTTCTAGATGGTTACTCTGGTTTCTCTCAAATACCTGTGTCGGCTAAAGATCAATCAAAGACTACTTTTACATGCCCTTTTGGTACTTTTGCTTATAGACGTATGCCTTTTGGTTTATGTAACACACCCGCTACTTTTCAAAGATGCATGATGGCTATATTCTCTGATTTTTGTGAAAAGATTTGTGAGGTTTTCATGGACGACTTTTCCGTCTATGGTTCCTATTTTGATGATTGCTTGAGCAATCTTGATCGAGTTTTGCAGAGATGTGAAGAAACTAATCTTGTCTTGAATTGGGAAAAGTGCCACTTTATGGTTAATGAAGGTATTGTCTTGGGGCACAAAGTTTCTGAAAGAGGTATTGAAGTTGATAAAGCCAAGGTTGATGCTATTTAAAGATGCCATGTCCCAAGGACATCAAAGGTATAAGAAGTTTCCTTGGTCACGTCGGGTTTTATAGGAGGTTCATTAAGGACTTCTCAAAATTTCTCGACCTCGACTAATTTATTACAAAAGATGTACCATTTGTCTTTGATGATGATTGTGTAGAAGCATTTGAAATACTTAAGAAAGCATTAGTCTACTTTTGTTGTTCAGCCACCGATTGGAATTTACCCTTTGAAATTATGTGTGATGCTAGTGATTATCTGTAGGTGTTGTTCTAGGGCAAAGAGTTGATAAGAAGTTAAATGTTATCCATTATGCTAGTAAGACTCTAGACAATGCTCAAAGAAATTATGCTACTACCGAAAAGGAACTTTTAGCAGTTGTATTTGCTTGTGATAAATTCAGACCCTATATTGTTGATTCTAAAGTAACTATTCACACTGATCATGTTGCTATTAAATATCTTATGGAAAAGAAAGATGCTAAACCTAGACTTATTAGATGGGTTCTCTTGCTGCAAGAATTTGATTTGCATATTGTTGATAGAAAAGGAGCTGAGAACCCCGTTGTAGACAACTTATCTAGGTTAGAGAATGTTCTTGATGACCCACTACCTATTGATGATAGCTTTCCTGATGAACAATTAAATGTCATAAGCACTTCTCGTAGCACTCCATGGTATGCCGATTATGCTAATTATATTGTTGCTAAATTTATACCACCTAGCTTCACATACCAACAAAAGAAAAAGTTCTTTTATGATTTGAGACATTACTTTTGGGATGATCCACATATTTATAAAGAAGGAGTAGATGGTGTTATTAGACGTTGTGTACCTGAGCATGAATAGGAACATATCCTACGCAAGTGTCACTCCGAAGCTTATGGAGGACACCACGCTGGAGATAGAACTGCACATAAGGTATTGCAATCTGGTTTTTATTGGCCTACTCTCTTCAAGGATGCCCGTAAGTTTGTTTTGTCTTGTGATGAATGTCAAAGAATTGGTAATATTAGTAGACGTAAAGAAATGCCTATGAATTATTCACTTGTTATTGAACCATTTGATGTTTGGGGCTTTGATTATATGGGACCTTTTCCTGCCTCTAATGGATATACACATTTTTAGTTGCTGTTGATTACGTTACTAAGTGGGTAGAAGCTATTCCAACTAGTAGTGCTTATCATAACACTTCTATTAAAATGCTTAAGGAAATTATTTTTCGGAGGTTTGGAGTCCCTAGATATTCAATGACTGATGGTGGTTCACACTTTATTCATGGTGCTTTCCGTAAAATGCTTGCTAAATATGACGTTAATCATTGAATTGCATCTCCTTATCACCCACAGTCTAGTGGTCAAGTAGAATTGAGTAATAAAGAGCTCAAATTAATTTTGCAAAAGACTGTTAATAGGTCTAGAAAGAATTGGTCCAAGAAACTTGATGATGCATTATGGGCCTATAGAACTGCATATAAGAATCCTATGGGTATGTCTCCGTATAAAATGGTTTATGGAAAAGCACGTCACTTACCTCTCGAACTAGAACAGAAGGCATATTGGGCTATTAAAGAGCTCAACTATGATTTCAAACTTGCCGGTGAGAAGAGGTTATTTGATATTAGCTCACTTGATGAATGGAGAACCCAAGCCTATGAAAATGCCAAGTTATTTAAAGAAAAAGTTAAAAGATGGCATGACAAAAGGATACAAAAGCGTGAGTTTAATGTAGGTGATTATGTATTGCTATAAAACTCTCGTTTAAGATTTTTTGCAGTAAAACTTCTCTCTAAATGGGAAGGTCCCTATGTTATCGAGGAGGTCTATCGTTCCGGTGCCTTAAAAATCAACAAATTCGAAGGCACAAATCCGAAGGTGGTAAACAGTCAAAGAATCAAACATTATATATCAGGTAATCCCATAAATGTTGAAACCAATATTATTGAAACCGTCACCCCAGAGGAATACATAAGGACACTTTCGGACCGTTTGAGACTCAAAAGGAATAGGTATGTGGTGCGGTAAGTAAACCGACTCCAAAACAATTTTTAAGGCAATATTTCTCCGTTTTGGAATATTTAGAAAAATAGAAAAATAAGTGGTAGTCCGGAAAGGACACGACGCCTTCACGAGGGTGGAGGGCGCGCCCTACCCCCCTGGGCGCGCACCCTACCTCGTGAGCACCTCGTGTGCCCTCCGGACTCCGTTTTCTTGCACGATACGTATTTTGGTCGGTAAAAATTCATTATATATTCTCCCGAAGGTTTTGACTCCCGTATCACGCAAATATCTCCTGTCCTTGTTTCGAGTTGTTTTTCTGACAGATCTAGATCATCATGACGTCCCCAAGTGCTTCCAAGGACAAGTTCTTCGAGAAGGTGATCAACCCTTACCTCGCGGAGGTGCTGCGACACCCTCAAACCATTGAGATGCGTGATGGGTTGCTGCACATCCGCGATGTTGAGGGACCAAAGGGAACCGGAAGCATGGAGGTGAGGCTCGAAGCAATGGAGCAACAAGTTTTCAAGTGCCAGGGGATGGTGGAGCCTGGAATTAACGCTAGCCACAAGATGCTTGCGGAGTTCACCAACAACTACGAGCCGGATGCCAAGAACACCGAGGAAGTCATCTTCAAGCTACATGAGAAGATCGAGCACCTCCAAGCCCAAATCTATGATCTGCAAAATCAAAACTGTGAGTATGAATATAGATTTAAGAGGATGAGTTTGGCTGCAGATCTGAGGATTCCGGAGACTCGATCATCCTTCTATGATGGTGAGCCTATGCCATGGAAGGTGGACGACAAGCCCGCATCATCAACAACACCTCCACTTCCTTCACCAGCAAAGGAGATATAATCACATGGGTATGGGCACTCCCCTTGGCAACTGCCAAGCTTGGGGGAGGTGCCCCGGTATCGTATCACCATCACAACTTCTACCTTTACCGTTTTTCTTAGTTCGAACCTATTAGTAGTATCTTGATTTAGTAGAATAAAGTCATGGCATGATCTAGTTTTGAAGTTTTGCTTTATGATCCCTCTATGTAATCGAGTCCGTGAGCTATATATATAATAAAGATTAGTGTTGAGTCAAGGGCTTGATTACTTTGCCATGATCTTGGGTGAATAAAAGAAAAGAATAAAAAGAAACAAAGAGTTCATATTGATCTTATTAAAAGTAATGACTTCACATAGAAAGAGTATGATGATTAAAAGTTGTTGGGAGTTGGGAAATATGGCTCTGGTCATCGTTGCAATTAATAGGAAGTAATAAGGAGAGAGAGGTTTCCCATATAGATATATTATCATTGACATCTTTTATGATTGGGAGCACTCATTAAAATATGACATGCTAAAGAGTTGATGTTGGACAAGGAAGACAACATGATGAGTTATGTTTTCTTGTATCTGAGATAAAGTATGTTGTCATGGATCCTCTAACATGTTGAGCTTGCCTTTCCCCCTCATGCTAGCCAAATTCTCAGCACCAAGTAGAGATACTACTTGTGCTTCTAAATACCCTTAAACCAGTTTAGCCATGAGAGTCCACCATATCTACCTATGGATTTAGTAAGATCCTTCAAGTAAGTTATCATCGGCGCAAGCAATAAAAATTGCTCTCTAAATATGCATGACTTATTAGTGCAGAGAAATAAGCTTTGTACAAACTTGTTGTGGAAGTAATAAAAGCGACGGACTGCATAATAAAGTTCCACATACAAGGGGCAATATAAAGTGACGTTCTTTTGCATTAAGATTTTGTGCATCCCACCATAAAAGCGCATGGCAACCTCTGCTTCCCTCTGCGAAGGGCCTATCTTTTATTATTATCTTCTACCTTATGCAAGTGTCACGGTGATCTTCACCTTTCCTTTTTCATTTTATCCTTTGGCAAGCCCAGCATGTTGGAAAGAACATGATATATATATATATATATATATATCTAATTGGATGTAGGGGAGCATGAATTGTTATTGTTGACATTACCCTTGAGGTAAAAGGTTGTGGGGCAAAATTATAAGCCCCTATCTTTCTCTGTGTCCGATTAAAACTCCGTAACCACAAGTATTGCGTGAGTGCTAGCAATTATGAAGGACTAAGTGATAGTTGAGTATGTGGACTTGCTTTTAATCTCTAACATAGACTCTTTCCGATGTTATGATAAATTGCAATTGCTTCAATGACTGAGGTTATACTTTGCTGGTGCCCAATAAAGTTTCTGATTCATACTTTTGCATTATGAAAAGATCATCACTTGAACATAAGTAATCATATGACAAATCTATATATGTTGCTGTTATGAGAATAATCATGATGCCTTCATGTCCGTATTTTATTTTTATCGACGCCTCTACCTCTAAACATGAGGACATATTTATTGTTATCGGCTTTTCGCTTGAGGACAAGCGAGGTCTAAGCTTGGGGAGTTGATCGTCCATTTTGCATCATACTTTTATATCGATATTTATCGCATTATGGGCTGTTATTTCACGTTATGTCACAATACTTATGGCTATTCTCTCTTATTTTACAAGGTTTACCGGAAGAGGGGAATCTTGGCAAGCTGGAATTCAATTTGGAAAAGGAGCAAATATTGGAGACCTATTCATGCAACTCCAAAAGTCCTGAAACTCCACAGAATGTCTTAAAATAAATAAAGAAAAATAAATCGCCAAAGATGAAGGCCGGGGGCCACACCTGCTCACGAGGGTGGGGCGCGCCCCAGGCGTGCCCCCTACCTCGTGGGCCTCTGGTGGCTCTCGATGCCCATCTTCTCCTATATGAAGTCTTTCGATGAGAAAAAATCATAGACAACCTTTGGGACGAGACTCCGCCGCCACGAGCGGAACCTGGCGGAACCAATCTAGGGCTCAAGACGGAGCTGTTCTGTCGGGGACACTTCCCTCCGGGGGGAAATCATCGCCATCATCATCACCAACGCTCCTCTCATCAGGAGAGGGAAATCTCCATCAACATCTTCACCAGCACCATCTCATCTCCAAACCCTAGTTCATCTCTTGTATCCAATTCTTGTCTCCAAGTCCGGGATTGGTGCTAGTAGGTTGCTAGTAGTGTTGATTACTCCTTGTAGTTGATGCTAGTTGGTTTACTTGGTGGAAGATCATATGTTCAGATCCTTTATGCATATTATTACCCTCTGATTATGAACATGAATATGCTTTGTGAGTAGTTACGTTTGTTCACGAGGACACGGGAGAAGTCTTGCTATTAGTAGTCATGTGAATTTGGTATTCGATTCGATATTTTGATGAGATGTATGTTGTCTAGCCTCTAGTGGTGTTATGTGAACGTCGACTACATAACACTTCACCATTATTGGGCCTAGTGGAAGGCATTGGGAAGTAATAAGTAGATAATGGGTTGCTAGAGTGACGAAGCTTAAACCCTAGTTTATGCGTTGCTTCGTAAGGGGCTGTTTAGATCCATATGTTTCATGCTATGGTTAGGTTTACCTTAATACTTTTGTTGTAGTTGCAGATGCTTGCAATAGAGGTTAATCAAAAGTGGGATGCTTGTTCAAGTAAGAACAGCACCCAAGCACCGGTCCACCCACATATCAAATTATCAAAGTACCGAACGCGAACCATATGAACGTGATGAAAACTAGCTTGACGATATTCCCATGTGTCCTCGGGAGCGCTTTTCCTATTATAAGAGTTTGTCCAGGATTTTCCATTGCTACAAAAAGGATTGGGCCACCTTGCTGCACCTTATTTACTTTTGTTACTTGTTGCTCGTTACAATTTACCTTATCACAAAACTATCTGCTACCACTTATTTCAGTACTTGCAGAGTATACCTTGCTGGAAACTGCTTATCATTTCCTTCAACTCCTCGTTGGGTTCGACACTCTTACTTATCGAAAGGACTACGATAGATCCCCTATACTTGTGGGTCATCAGGAGGGCCTCCGACCCCTTCTTCCTCGCTGTCGTAGTGTGGGCAGATCCGGCCTCCCGCCGCCCACATAGCAACATCCCGGCGACCATCAATTATAACTTCCTTCGAAACCGGCCTTGCTCTGCTTCCCGAGCTCCTGACGTCGCTGCATTTGTATCTTTTACAATTTCTCAGGCCCCCTCGTAGATAGGATCGATCAGCTGTTCGAAAACCACCTAATTTTTTTACATTTAAGAGGTAAAACTAGTTCATGCACTCGAATCTATTACTACTTGGTTCAAACAAGGAAGAAAGGGGTGGAGGGTGGGGGAGGATTTGTTACCTGAATCTAGGACTTGATCGAAAGAGGAAATAATGGGGGCGAATAGTAGCAGAGACTGGCTATCCAACTGGTCTCTAGGTCTAATAGGGAAATAAAGGGAAACACAGTACAAACTCAATATAAACCCGATCTATTGGTTGAAAAAGGAAAGAAAGTGGGGACCGGGGGACAAGTCAACAGAGTAAGTACATCACTATACTTGCTAGCCTCACACAGTATAAGGTGGCTATACCGAACAAAAATGGGACCAACCCGGATATCCTGTTCGATGTTTGTTGCCCCGAGCCACTCTTATGTAATGCCTTTGGTAAAATGTAGCGATCGCCTTTGTTAAAAGTAAGGACACGTTAAACCAATGTTGTTTTCAATGTAATGCCTACATAATATGAATCAATGGCACTTCTTTACATGTCCCGCTAAAATTTCCCATTAAGATAAGTTGGTTCTTTTCGTTAGAAATGCAACTGTCTGGTCCGCCTACTCTCCGTGCCCAAAGTAATGTCGTATTTAACGGTTGTCATAGTTAATCCTAATGCCCACACTAATATCTAGCAATGCCTTTGCTTTAGAAATTGCTACTGTCCTTGTAGGATTGCCATTCAGATAAGGAACATGCTTCTTTTCATTTGATGCATGTTTCATCACTTGTTAGTCACCCTCCTTTCCACCTTTTTTGTGCAAACAGAGATATACATTTCACGCTCGATCTTAGTTGAACTACACAAATGATATCCAAATTATAGTTGAGCATTCCAGGAGCTTCACAACCAACCTTGATGTTGCTCAATTTTATTGCAACTAATGAAGAAGAAGCTCTGTGGGTTTCGTTTTCTGATGGAAATGGAACCGGGGCTAGAGCCCTTTTCTTAATTTTTTTTTGAAGAAGAAGCTGCTAGCTCACGGGACATTGCTTCATTTTAGGTGAACTGCACCAAAAGGTCCCATGAATTGAATCATCCATGTTGGTGACTGAAAGAGCCAGCTTCAGCATCCCAGTCTAAGCACCCCCGGCCTCCATCCTTGCGATGCACGGTACACCTCGTTTGCCACCTGCTCGACCCTAGTGTCACTGATAAAATGAAGTAATACAGTTAAAATAGAGCGAGTGTCATCTCTATCATTTCATTTCCAATGTAGATAAAGAAAGTGCTTCTCTTTGTTAATGTATGTTTCATCAACTAGTCCCATTGTTAATGTTTAAGCGTTTTTGCAAACTGGGGTGCTGAATTTTAGTTGATATGTACAAAAATAGAGATTTGAATTTCTCAAGGTGCCTCCTTGTACTACCGCTGTACACTGATATTCATCACTGGCAGAAGGTGTATCTGGGAGACTTGGGACGATGTCCAGTATGAGGCGTACCGTATGAGGCGTCGCAGGGCCCATCTCGCCCTCGCAGCATGGCATACTATGATACTATCGCAATATTTTCTTCTATTTATTTTGTGTGTTTCATCAACTAGTGCCACTATAATGTAATCATGCTTTTTCATTATCTGTGCAAACAGGGTTATTCAGCTGCATTTTGGTGGAACTGCACAAATGTACGTATGGAACCGACATATATGCAGAGTGCGAGGTGTGCCAAGTAAAAATTACCGACACCAACCATGCTGCATGCACACATTGGCATCCACCACCACCAGTGGGATGTGTGGCGCTCTCTGTGGACAGATCTTTCTCGGCAGCAAATCCTCTAACCAAATACTAGTAGCTTATATTGGCAGTTTTCTAGGGAGTACTCTTTTATGAAAGAAGCACCAATCTCTTTTTCTTTATTTGTACACCGTGTCACAACTTTGACCCAAAGGTCCAGAGCTATTTTAGAGTGATTGGTGTAATACTCAAAGACTGATTGTAAGCATGATTTTCATTAGCTGTCACACTGATTGTAAGCATGAGCAGGTGGAAGATTAGGTTAGTGCGAAGCTTACCTTAAACCCTACCACCGCCATTGAAATGAGGCGAGCATCGAGGGAACCATGGAGAACGGCGGGGAAACGACGTCGCGCCATCCGGCCTCCTCTTGCGGTGGGAGAACGAATACTCCTGTGGCTCCGGCTGGCTCTGCACCCTCATGAATGGCACACCATACTCGATCGATTCGTTATCCTCTGGGTGCTCGACCTTCGACCTGTATGCCCACCACCTCCGCCTAACTGTCGCCTGGGGCGAATCTATCTGCTCCATCGCCCAGAGGAGATACTCGATGAACTCGGAGGACTGCGGCATGACTGCCGCCGAGGAGTACATGTACATCGCCACCCTCATCGCCCCCGTCTCGCTCTTTCGCATACATTGCCACATGGCCCGCACCGTCCTTGAAATCTCCCACTCATTGTCAAACCAACTAAGGATCTCCTTCAACCTGGCTAACTTTGCACAGTGCATGGCGATCTGCTGATTCATTCTTGCATCCTCTCCATGGATGTCCTTACGAGTGGTCGGTGCTAGCTTTGGAAGATGGGAGGAGAGCGGTGGTCTTGCAATAGAGAAGAGGGAGAGGCGAGGCGGTGGTTTTGGAATGGAGATGATGGAGAGGAGAGGAGGTGGTTTTGCAATGGAGAAGATCGAAGAGGGAGAGGCGAGGCGGTGGTTTTGGAATGGAGATGATGGAGAGGAGAGGAGGTGGTTTTGCAATGGAGAAGATCAAGAGGGAGAGGCGAGACGGTGGTTTTGGAATGGAGATGATGGAGAGGAGAGGAGGTGGTTTTGCAATGGAGAAGATCAAGAGGGAGAGGCGAGACGGTGGTTTTGGAATGGAGATGATGGAGAGGAGAGGAGGTGGTTTTGCAATGGAGAAGATCAGAAGAGGGAGAGGCGAGACGGTGGTTTTGCACGCAAGGAAGTGTCTGACAGTCGGGACCCACCTGGTCGAAGCGTACGTAGCGTTGTCATTCTGGTCGTGAGCGATATGCGTACATACTTGGTCGTTGTAGAGGCGCGCACTTGTCGTAGTAGTAGCGCGCGTACGTAGCATGTACTGCGCACGCATTAACGCCGTGGTGCAAGAAAGAAAATCTGCCACACACATACATACGGGCTGGGTCTCGAGCGCCTACTCGCGACACGTCTGGCGAGGGCTCATGTACATGGCTGGGTCGAACGGGAAACAACGCCGTCGTCGTGTTCATGGGGAGGCAACGAAATCGTCATGTTCATGGGGAGGCAACAGAACGCGTCGTGTTCATCGGGAGGCAACGAACGCATGGGAGCCAACCGCTTGGACGGAACAGCGATGGAAGCGAGGCTGGCGCATCGCAGAACGGAGGAAGCGACCTTGTGTTCGACCGCCACGTCAAACGGGTCCTGTTGATCGGGAGGAAGTGCGCGCATCGCAAAACGCAGGAAGCGGACCTCCTACGGTTGAAGCGGGTCTGTTGATCGGGAGGCGTGGCGTACCGCAAAGCGGACGAACGGACCTCCTACGGTCGAAACGAGGGTCTGTTGATCGGGAGGTGTGGCGTACCGCAAAGCGGACGAAATGGACTTGTGTTGGGCGCCACGGTCGAAGCGGGGTCCTGTTCGCCGGGAGGGTGTGGCGATCGCAAAGCAGGACTCCACGGATCTGTTCATCTCCACCGTCGACCTCCTCCAGCCTCCACGGGCTACCGCCGACCTCCTCCAGCCTCCACGGGCTCCTGTTCATCCAGCCTCCACCGTGCGCTACTCCACCGGCTGCTGTTCAACCACCCCTCCAACGTCTACTGTTCATCCAGCCCTCCACACCACGGGTCTGTTCAACCACCCTCCACGAGCACCCCTCCACCGTCTCTGTTCATCCAGCCCTCCACACCACGGGGTCTGTTCAACCACCCTCCACGGGCACCCCTCCACCGTCTCTGTTCATCCTGCCTCCACCACACCACGGGTCCTGTTCATCCAGAGGCAAACGCCACCGCCATCGTTCATCCAAACCCCCGCGACGCCTTTGTTCATCCCAGAGGCAGCATCGATCGGCTTGATTAGCAGCGAGAGCGAAGAATCGCTCGATCGGGTTCGATTAATAGCCATCGATCGATCGCTCGGGTTCGTGAACGCGTAGCCTGCAGTCAATCGCTTTCGGGTTTAGTTAGAGCCCAATGCCTCGCTTCGAGTTCGATTAGAGCCAACGCCGCGACACACGCAGCGACGTGTCTGAGAAAGCAGCGCATCGCTCGGCCCCGACCTCCCACCGTAACTGGAACTCCACGAAATTTTCCTCCCCTCGCTTCTACCACGGTTTTTCTGTCATGAACGGCCCAAAGAATGTCATGCAGCTGCGTCTCCGCCCGCCAGGGACGTAAAGCCCATTTTACGTCATGGTTTTTGTCATAGAAGTAGGATCCCACCACATCTATGATGATACCGGTTTTGTCACAATTATCGTCATAGAAGTGTCATATGTATGACAGATTTTTTTTCGTTCGGCCCAAAATGTCACGGATGTGTCTTTTTTGTAGTGGTGTGTGCCTTCATGGGAGACCGACCTGAAGAAAAAGATTGCATGTGTGCGATGGATAATGCCGACTGGTAGTGTGTGCGCATGCATGCATGAGAGAAAGTTAGTGGTACAATTATAAAGAGAAGACTACTGTGTGGGTGTAAAAGAATAGGTGAGGTCATAATCAATGTAAAGTTGAATTCAAATATTTGAATAAGAGATCCTGATGTTTGAAACCCATGCATGCATGAATATAATGGGGATTTGCGCGGTGTGGTTTGGAAACGAGCACGTTGTAATGTATACACATTGAACAAGGTCAGACTGATTTGAATTTGAGATACTGATGGTAGACATCATTTGGCCACGTCGCATCCGTGCATGGACATGCTATTCTAATTAGAGATGATGGGCAGCTTTCGCATCACATATCTATATCTATACCCCTATATATATATATATATTATATTTTATATTTTTATATTGTGTGCGGGTAACTTTAACTTTGAAAGATGGTCGTTGGATGAGGCGAATCCGATGGTCCAAAGATGGCAAATTTGAGCACTACTGGCCGTTGGATATCATCTAGATTCCACCAGATTTCGCCACATGTATAATCTAGAAGACTCCATGGTTGAACTTAAGCATAATGCACAAACATCAAAACACAATCACTTCTTATTTGTTCCAGAATCTTCCGTATCAGAATTGCCCAAATGTTTTTCTACATGATTTGCCATTATTTGTTTTTTACTTTATGTCTTACAACACACAATTCCATGAATCTTAAAATAGATTAGCTTTCTTATAAAAATTAGATGATTTTGAATGAAATGAACTATAAGAATTAAACGAACATCTACATCATGCATATATGACTCAAAGCTTGCA
Source organism: Aegilops longissima (assembly GCA_021605205.1). Taxonomy (NCBI): domain Eukaryota; kingdom Viridiplantae; phylum Streptophyta; class Magnoliopsida; order Poales; family Poaceae; genus Aegilops; species Aegilops longissima. The sequence continues at coordinate 383,716,577 of CM038680.1, forward strand.
TGCTATAATGTGGTATTTATTCATAATTTGGTTGCCAAATCTCATGCGTGCAAAGCACGTGTACCTTACTCTAGTCTAAATGGTGTTTGTGTGTGTGTTGTGCGTGTTGATGTGCAAATTGTCTTTTTGGTACACGTTAAGCTTGTTCTTCGAAATTTCAAGCGCCTTGTTATGCCAAAAATTCAAGCTAAGCGTCTCTCATCTATCGTCTCGCTGAAACTCCGCCTCTTCAACCCGCGCCTTGTTAGCCCGAAATATTTAAGATATATCTTTGTCTCGTTGTGCTCCGACAACTCCCTCCATCTAAACCCTCGCCTTGCTATTCTGAAATTATAACGCGCGTGAAAACTCCCACCTCCTGTGAAATCCTGACACGCGAAATGCCCGTGGTACCCCTGAACCGAAAGAACCGGCTCAAGTCGGTGGGGGTACTTTCGTAACTTACCCCACATTTGGGACAAGCACGTCTCTAAGCCATGGTTCCCCACTGCCATCCCATCCGCCCACCCATTCGTACACCGAGGCCGCTAAAACCCGCGATGAAACCCCACACCCTACTCCGTCCGCCACCCAGCCAGAGCCTCTTCCCCGACGACGTCATCCACAGCAACACCTCGACGTCCCTCATCCACCGTAACGGATGAGGATCCGTCGTCGATCTCATCATCCCGCCGTTCAGCCACCCCGTCCTCCACCTCCAAGGAGCTACCCCGACGTTCCCCTCGTCTTTTGCGCCACCTCCATTCCCACACCGCCGTCTTCACCTGCACCACCGGAAGAGCATCATCATCACCGTTTCCTCGGATGAAGCTGCGGCCTAATCAGCGCCACCAAAGAGGTTGTACACTAATCACCGCATTTTCTTCTTGATTCGATCTCATGATGCTGCCGGTGCTCGGTCCCGAGCCGAGACGGCGCGGCTCCATCCACGGCGGTGTCGCCGGCCACTTCCTCCACGGCGTCGCTCCCTCGGCAGCGACGTCCACATCAGTAGGAGCTGCCGCTGCTTTAGCTCTCGCTCACGCCGCTGCTTTAGCTCTCGCTCGCGCCGCTGCTCTGCTCTTGCTCTCGGTCCCCTGCTTGGTCTGCTCTTGCTATTGCTCTTGCTCGCGCTGCTGCTCTTGCTCTTGCTTGCGATGCTGCTCCGATTTAGCTACACTTGATCGGTGAATCGAATTTTGGGTCGATCGATTTTCAGGGGTGGGGTGGGGGGCTCACGGGGTGAAGGAAGAACCATCCGCAGTGGGGGGGGGGCTCACGGAGAGGACCCCACTATCTATCTTAGGGTTCGGGATGGGGCGGTGGTCGCCGCGGTGGCGGGCGTTGGCGGGCGGTGGCGTGGGGATCGCCGGAGAAAAGCTTGCACGCGGGGGCTAGAGGATGGCCGGGCGGTGGCGGACCGGCGGTGGGGAGTGTTTTCGGGGAAGGCGGGGTGGCGGAGGGCTACTGTTTGGCCAGTGGTGGCTGGCGGCTCAGGGGGGTGGAGGTTGAAGATGAACCGCAGCCCTTGATTTCGTATCCAACGGCTGCAAAATCGTGACAGAGATGAAAAAAGTCGATCGACCGACGTGTAGCCTCACCTTGTTAGTGCGTTCGGTTTGACAGCAAAATTCAGTTTCGACAATTAAGTTCAGTTTGACAGTTAAGTTCAGTTTCGATAGTTAAGTTCAGTTTGACGGTTAAATTCAGTTCGACAGTTAAGTTCGATGATGAGCGGCTGATGTATTTTACATCTAGCACTTTGTGGTTATGTATTTTCGTCATGTATTGGAGATGCTATTAGAATTCCACTCGAGTTAACGTTGTTCGTTGTCTCTCTTGTCATGCTTTAGCCTCTGCGTCGTACAACTCACGGAGCTGCTCCAACAGCGAAACCCTCCATCACAGCGGAGCGATACCTCGGGCTCCATCTCCAGACGCCTAAGATCTTCTTCCCTCCTCCGACAACAAAGTCGGCGGAGCATCCTCACCGCCAACCCAATCACGCTGAGATCAACATGGCTTCGCCAAAGAGGTTGTACACTTGTTGCATCTCTTTTTACTCTACATGTTATATATATTGTCTCTTGAGCACTTTCGTAGTAACGGGAAATCGATTATTTTATCCTACTATATGACAAGCTGTGAGGTACCGAGCAACTTAGCTATCCGTGATGGACTCTCTTGAGCGCCATCATTATTTATCTCTGCTAGCGTTTGAGCTGTGCATTTGTCGATGGGCACAGGAGTTGAGCTAGTATGGCGTTGGGCTGGGTCCAAAGTAATAGAAGTAGCACAAAAACATTTTTTAGTGTAGGATTTTCCTTGCTCAAGCCTGCCTACTAGAATCGCTTGATCTTTGGAAAAGTGAATGAAAAACATCGAATTGGAAAGTTTCCTATGGTACTACTTTTCATGAATTTGGTGCAAAGGAATGGAGCAAAGGAAAAGCTGTAGGATTTGTTCCTTCTTGTCTCCTTGAAAGAAAAACCGTAGGAATTCTAATTTCCACTTCTCCTCCTTTTCATATTCCTATTCATCAAGCACAAGACTAAGAGATAGTAGCATAATAACATTATAATGGTACATTTTCTTGTGGTTTGACTTAATCTCACCATGCTTTTTGCATCCTGTGATCTTCCAATTGTTGTGAATCAAACACCGGGTTGGCGAAATCCTGTGTTTTTAAATTCTCTATTTTGCACGTGCATTCCTATCCTATTCTGTCTATTTCCTATCCTGCGTTGTTAGAATCCTCAAATTCAAACAAGCCCTTACTCAATTACTTCTATTACAGATATGTGTCAAAGAAAACCTTGTGTGGTTTGTCCTTCTCCTGCGGCGCTGTGTTCCACCCCAGCTCAGCTGCTCCAACGACGGAAGGGTTCACCAAAGCAGGGATCCGCTCTCCAAACTATCTTTCGCCGCCTCAGATCTTCTTCCCCGCCACCGGCAGCCACGACAACTGCATTACCATCATCAACTGAGCAGATGACCTTGAGGACTACACGGGTCCGCAAGAGAGGTCGCACTCTTCCGTGTCTGCTTACGTTATGTGTCGCTTAATATGATGACATGCTACATTATCATCGTGTTCACCTATTAGACTCCGAGTCAGGTCCAAACTAATGCTAAAACTTGAGTTTTTAAATGGTTGTGGGGTACATATTGGGGCAGCAATCAGTACAATCTGTCTACTATCTTGTTAATCTCCGGTGTCTACTATGAGTTTCATGTTGGGTGCAAACAAACATTAAAGGAGCCATTATCTGTATTTTTAACTAAAGCTATTATCCGCTCGCTATCATTGGTTTTGGGTCTATCCACAGTTTGCTACCATCACTCTAGATTTGTGCATGCACTCCTTACATAATCTCACTATGTTTTATTCCTATGCATGCCAATTATTGTACACAATGGAATTGATCATGTAGAGCAAAAGAGACGAGACTTGCGTGGCAATAAAATTTCATGCAGACGTCGTTCCATGGTGGGCGCAAAGGCAGCCCCCCTCCACCCATTTCGGATCGTAATCAAGAGGAAGATAACTGTTCGAGGGGATTCGGAAGGAAGACCACTCCTATTTACCCCATGAGGTCTTCGCTCTAACTTGGCATCTTGATGTTGGTAATATCATGAATATGGTGCCTTGCATTGCTTATTGTATACATTAAAGATGTCATCCGCTTAGTTTAGACATGCTTTGTGTCAATGCCATCTGTTTAGTTTCTTTATCATATATGTGAATTATGCAATGCTATCTTGTCTAGCCAGGCATCATATATGTGAATTTTGCAATGCCACCCTAGTTAGCCAGTCATCTTATATGTGAATTATATCATGCCATCATTTTTTTATTACATGTTAAATTTGTCAACAATTTTAGTACATTCAATTACTCTTCCTGTGCATCAGCCATTCGGCACGGTCATGGAAAAATCTGGAGTGGAAACAAGGTCTTGAGCGCACAATGCTATCTTCTGAGCGCATGTCTTGCTGGTTACCGATAGCTCCCCAGAGGAGGATTCAGAGACAGATGACCAGTCATATCCCCCCCCCCCCGAGGTGCATGCCCTAACTTGGCAGGGTTATGTTGCTCATATCGTGCGTATGGTATCTTGCATTGCTATGTCATTTGCTTAGTTTAGACATGCTTTGTGTGAATGCCACCTGTTTAGTGTCTAATTACCATATATGTGAATTATGCAATGCCATCTTGTTGCAAGACATTATATATGTGAATTATGCAATGTTATCTTGTTGCAAGGCATTATGGATGTGAAATATGCAATGCCATGCTGTTTAGGCAAGCGTCATATATGTGAATTATATCATGCCGTCCTTTTTTTGTATTTCTGATTGCTTTTGTCGACAATGTTTGTATATTCAACTGCTCTTCTTGTGCATCAGCCATTTGAATTGGTGATGGAGAAATCTAGAGTGAAAACAAGGTCTTGAGCAGACAATGCTACTGCTGAAGCGAGATATCTTCTTGATTTACGATAGCTCTTGAGAGGAGGATTCAGAGGCGATGACCAGTCCTATTATCCCCGAGGTGTATGCTCAAACTTGGCAGGGTTATATTACTCATATAATGCATATGTTGTATTGCAATGCTTAGTTTTTACATCATATACACAATATTGAATGCCATCTCCTTAGTTGACACATCATATATGCGATTGCCCTCTACTCACTTCCTTAGTATATAAATCATATATTTGAATTATGTCATGCCATGATGTTTACATAGGCAGCATGTATCTAAATTATGGCATGCCAACCCATTTTCTAAAGACATAATATAGTTATATCATCTCATCTTGTTTACATAGTCATCAATTTTAAATTATGTCATTCTATCCCTGAATTATATCATGCCATCATGTTTCCATCGACGACATGCTTATGATTTATGGCATGCCAACCACTTTAATAGACACATCGTATAGTTATATCATGTCATCCTGTTTACATAGTCATCATATTTTGAAGTATGTCATTCTATCCTGTTTAGTTAGCCATCATACATGTGAAATTGTGTCATGCTATCCTGTTTAATTAGCCGTCATATATGTGAAATTATGTCCTGCTATTCTATTTGCTTAGACAACATAAATGTGAATTATTTCATGCCCTGTTTTCTTCCCTACTATCCATTGCACTTGTCTATCTTACAATGTCTGTACATTCAATTACTTTTCTTGTTTATCAGCCATTTCAATTGGAGGGAGTGATGGCAGTATCTGTGGGAGTAAAAACACGGTCTTCAGAAAAGATCGTGCTACCTGTCGATGCAGATAGAACCACGGTTGTACTTGCCCAAGAACCAGCCCCACCACACATAACCAACACTCATTGTCACGCCCAATATGCGACCCTATCCAAAAGGAACTCGACGGTCCCACCAAGGATAGACCCGCATATTGAAACGCTTTTGCAAGGTGGATATCATTACATCAACATTACATAACAGTGGGGATACATACATAAGGCACAAATGCCACAAGAATACATCAACATCATATACAAGATCAACATCCGACTACGGATGAAACATAAACAGAAACTCAACGACATCCACCCTGCTAGCCCAGGCTGCCGACCTGGAACCTATCCCCTGATCGAAGAAGAAGCAGAAGAAGAACTCCAAAACAAGAAAACATCGCTCTCACGTCATGATCATCGCAAACCTGTACCTGCAACTGGTGGTGTAGTAATCTGTGAGCCACGAGGACTCAACAATCCCATTACCATGGGTATCAAGACTAGCAAAGCTTAAAGGGAAAGGAAGGGGTAAAGTGGTGAGGTTGCAGCAGCGACTAAGCATATATGGTGGCTAACATACGCAAATGAGAGCGAGAAGAGAAACAAAGGAACGGTCGTCAACTAGTAATGATCAAGAAGTGATCCTGAACTCCTACTTACGTCAGACATAACCCAGAAACCGTGTTCTCCTCTCGATCAACCCCGAAAAGAGACACTCACGGTTACACACACGGTTGGTGTATTTTAATTAAGATCAACTTCGGGTTTACTACAACCGGACATTAACAAATTCCCATCTGCCACATAACCGCGGGCACGGCTTTCGAAAGTTCAAACCCTGCAGGGGTGTCCCAACTTAGCCCATGATAAGCTCTCGCGATCAACGAAGAATAGACCTTCTCCCGGGAAGCCCGATCAGTCTCGGAATCCGGCTACAAGACATTTCACAGCAATAAAACAAGACCAGCAAGACCTCCGGCGTGCCGACACCCCGATAGTAGCAGCACAGTATCTCGTCTCGAGCCACGACCGGATGAGCAAGACGTCGGCAACCGACGATACCCCAAGTTGCCTCGGGGCGGCACCGCAAGTGGCTCTAGTTTGGACCAACACTTAGACAAGCATTGGCCCGGGGGGGGGGGGGGTAAATAAAGATGACCCTCGGGATGCGCGACTCCCAAGGGAAAAAAGGCTAGGTGAGGCAAATGTAAAACCAATGTTGGGCCTTGCTGGAAAAGTCTTATTCAAAGCGAACTGTCAAGGGGGTCCCATAAATCACCCGACCGCGTTAGGGACGCAAAATCCGGGAACATAATACCGATATGACGGAAACTAGGGCGGCAAGAGTGGAACAAAACACCAGGCATAAGGCCAAGCCTTCCACCCTTTACCAAGTATATAGATGCATTAATTAAATAAGATATATTGTGATATCCCAACAAGTAAACATGTTCCAACAAGGAACAACATCTCCATGTTCCAACAAGGAACAAACTTCATCTTCACCTGCAACTAACAACGCTATAAGAGGGGCTGAGCAAAGCGGTAACATAGCCAAACAACGGTTTGCTAGGAAGGGTGCAAAAGGTTAGAGGCTGACATGGCAATTGGGAGGCTTGAGCAGCAAGTGACAGGGCAAGCGATAGGTAGCGCAGCATAGCGATAGAACGAAGCAACTAGCATAGCAATGATAGTAATGAGATCCAAGGTGACGGTCATCTTGCTTGAAATCCCGCAAGGAAGAAGAACGAGTCCATGAAGAAGATGAACGGATCCATGAAGAAGATGAACGGATGAAGCCGAACCAAGCGTAGACGAACGAATCCTCACGATCATAGCAAACAGGAACTAACAAGAAGAAGCACACAACATAGTAAACACACCACACATGAACAAGGCATGATGCACAACAAGCATGATGCATGACAAAGCTACATGAGCTACTCATGGCAAGAGATAAGGCAAACAAGAACAACACATCAAAGCAAGTTTAAATGAGGCCGGAAACAACATAGAACACTCCGGTAAGTCCTCATATGCAAATTTCGAAATTGGTCCAGATCTGAATAACTTTATGTTCAAGTTGTTAAACAGCAAGTTAAAATGCACCACTATGATCTACACGAAATTCTAGTCAAGTTACATATAAAGTTCATTAGATTCGGAGCTACGGCCTAGAAGATATGAGCAAAACAAGATAAGCATGGCATTGATGCAAAATGCATACAAACATCAAGCAAACACCTCAAAACAAGGATGCAACATGATAATATGAATCTACATGCAAAATCAAGCAAGTTTCACATAGAGCACACTCAAATCGGAGCAACGGTTCAACACATACACTCTATACAAGATATAGCAACAATCTGTCCAAAACAGCAACTAGGCATATTGCAAGCATCGAAACAACATGCTACATCACCTCAACATAATAACAAAAGGCATGGGCATGATCTACAGGTAAAGCATTACAAAACATGAGCACTGAGCTATCTCCAGAAATGACTAGAACATGCTCAAAAACACATGGCAAGATTGCAACTAATAACAGTTTCAGGCATTGCAGAAATTAACATCAGGTTGCAATGTTAAGAGCTAAGAAACAACATGTTACAGGAACTTATAATAGCAAAACAAGGCATGGCATGAATCTACTCAAAGAATATAACAAAAGTCCCTTACTGACCATAAGCCAAAAAGGATCAGAAAATATAGTAACACCCATGTCAATATTGAAAGTTTCGTTAACAGATTCAGCAACATGGCATGTCAAAAACTGATAACAAGTAGGCATGTTTACAAGCTCAATGCACTCACTACAGAGCCTTATATGATAAACTAAGCATACATACATCAAGAAGACATGGCATAGAAGACATACATGGCAAGAACAATAACATAGCATACATGGATCAACCACAACAACCTTGGCAAAATTGAATAACATGTAAACAATCTGCCAGGAACATTTTGAAGCAAAAGTAGAGCTCGATTGACTCAAGATATGGCAATCCATAATTGCAAACAAGGGCATGGATGGATAGAGCAAGACATGCTTTACAAAACATCCTTACTGAAGTATCTCAAAATATGCATGGATCTCTCTGTAGCATCAAGTTAACATGGCATCAAAATATCAGCAAAACAGGGCTGAAATCAGCAACAACAAGACACCTAGTTTGCATGCTTGTTCTAGTCACCACATAGATCACAAAAATACCTAGCAAGCACCACTGGAAAGAAGACATGGCATATTACAAAACACATGTAGGACTCAAGTCCATAGGATGCACACATCAATCATGGCAAAAATGACAAAAGTGCATGTTCTGATAAAAATCAGAAACTAACATCACATAGCACACTTGCAACAGAATTTCGGGCATCAAGATGAGCTCAAATGAAAATGATGCAATGAGATGAAATGATCTACTCTTCGAGGCGAACATTTCGACATATTACACGCCCAAAACGGAGCTACATGCATGGAGATACGATGCGATGAAAATGGAACAAAATAACAAAATGCTCGGGACTTGGTGGAATTTGGGGGAGGGGAAAAGTCAACCTAGTCTACCAGATCGGATCTGGCCGGAGTTCGAGGACGGCGATCGCCGGAGCTGGAGCTCGGGGAGAGGCCGGGGCGGAGGAGGAGGGCCGGGGAGGCGGGGTCGACCCGGCGGCGAGGCGAGGCCGCCGGCGGGGCCCCGGGAGGAGCGGCCGACGAGGGTCGCGGGTCGCCGGCGGGCATGGCGATGGCGGCGACTCGGCGCGGACGGGCGGAGAAGGCGGCGGGAGGCGATGGCCGAGGCGGCGGAGAGGAGGAAGGGCGGCGGGGGGAGGTGGGTGGCCGGGCGAGGCGCCGAGGCGGGCCGGCCGGAAGGGGCCGGCCGAGGGCGGCCACCGGAGAGGCGCGGTCGGGGGCGGGCGCTGGCTGGCCGGAGGCGCGGGCGCGGTCGGGCCGGGCGGGCGGCCGTGGTCCCTGCAGACTGGCGGCGCGCGAGGCGGCGGGCGCAGGCGTGTCCGCGGAAAACGGACATGTCCGACGCTACCGAGGACGAAAAGGACTAGGGTTAGGTGGATTTCATCCGCGATTTGAGGGGAAGATGTTTATATAGGTAGAGGGAGCTAGGAGAGTCCAAATGAGGTGCGGTTTTCGGCCACGCGATCGTGATCGAACGACCGAGAGCATGGAGAGGAGTTTGGTGGGTTTTGGGCCAGTTAGAAAGGGGTGTTGGGCTGCAAACAAAAGAGGGCTTTTGCGGTTACCCGGTTAACCGTTGGAGTACCAAACGAACTCCAAATGATCCGAAACTTGACAGGCGGTCTACCGGTGCTATACCAAGGCCGCTTGACAAACCTCTGTCCATTCCGAGACCATTTAACACCCACACACGAAAAGAGGTAAAAGGGGGCGCCGAGAGACATAGGAGTGCCGGATTGCAAAACGGACAACGGGGAAAATGCTCGGATGCATGAGACGAACACGTATGCAAAATGAAATGCACGTGATGACATGATATGAAATGCAGATGATGACATGGCAAAGTGCAACACGCAAGCACATGACATGGCAACGACGACGAACAACTGACGGACACCTGGCGCATCGAATCTGGGGCGTTACAACACTCCTCCACTAACAAGAGATCTCGTCCCGAGATCTTAGGACCGAGACGGAAGGGAAAAAGGGATGAGGTGAAAACAAGAACTCAAGGGAAGAAGCGAAGAATCGAGAGCACTCGAGAATAAGAGAGGAACGACGAGAATGACGAGAATCGAAAGCTGAAGGAACAAGATAGACTATGAAACAACTCGTTCTAACCGGAGTGGTTAGAATGAGAAAAGAAACGAATAAGACTGAAAGGATTTAGGCAGCACACCTGGTTGAAAAATGGAAGGATTAGAACATGAACTTGAGAGGATGGAATGATACTTGATGAAGACATGACACAAAATCTCTGGAAAGAATTGAAAGAGTCGAATGAAAAGGACGGAGAATAAAATGACAACTTGTGCCACGAATGGAATAGAAAGCAACCTTAGAAGAAAAGATTGAATGGAGTTGTTGAGAAAATCAACAACGAAAGAATAAGCTTGATGTGGACTTATGGATAACATCTCAAAATTATGAGGTGAACGCCGACCACAGACGGAAATGATTGGATAGCAGAGAAGAACGAAGAAATGCAAATCTCCACTTCAAAAGAATACGGAGAATTAATTGCACTTCGAGACGCGAGAAGAAAAGATACTTGAACTCCGCCAACAAAATCTCGATGAACTCTTGAAGAAAAGATTAAATCATGAAGAACCATCATGAAGAACTCCGGTAACCAAAGGATGATGATATAGAAATGAAGGAAGAAAGAATAAGATGAGCCTTGCGATGAATTAGATGGAGGATTCCGACGAAATGGCCGAGGAAAATTTGAACTCCGGAAAAGAAAAGATGAAAACACTTGGAACTAGAATTTATTCATTACGAACAAACTCTGAAGAAAGGGATTATTCACTTGATGAAATAAGAATAAGATTTATTGTATGCTTATCCTTCATCAAATTAAATTGATGACGAGCGATGGATTTTTCATACTACTTATTCTTCTTGAAAAAGGATTGAGAAGGGATAGCACCAAACTTGAGAAAGTCTTCTTGAACCACCGGTAGGATTGAAAGAAGGAATGGATTAAAATGATAAACAAGGAAAAGAATCTTGCACGAACCACCATAAGAATTTGGAATTGACTGATAAAAGAGAATGAATCATCGGGAAGGATTAGAGAAGCACGAAGATACTTGAGGGAATTAAAATGCAAGAGAACGAAGAGATAGCGAACTGATTGAAGAATACTTGAACGCAGCACCGGAAGAATATTGAGACGAACGAAGGGGCACGGATATAGAATAATTGGAGAACGATTCTGAAAACTTAGAATGAAGAAATCTTCTGAAATGGAGGCCTCCGGATGATTGAGACGGAAAGCAACTCCTGAAATACTCCGGATGGATGAAAAGAATTTGCACGACTGGAAACAACTAGATATGATAACATCGAGCTAGCACCGCGAATCTTCGGGAGAACGGACAAGATTTAAGAGAAACTCTACTTCGGTCTTCAAAGACGACGAGAAACACCACCAAAATAACTGAGGTACTCCGGTAGAATGAAAAGCAAAAGAGGTTGAGCCAACAATGAAATGATTTGAAATCGATCTTGAAATTCATTCTTACGTCAAACTCCGAAAAGAATCGAGAATAACTCCGGGGGAATTAGAAGAGTCAGGTAAGATCCTGGGAAAAGACCTGTGGGTTAGGGCCCACTAAAGAGAAAAACACCGTTGGAAAGGGATGTTGAACAGATAGATGATGCACCGGAATAATTGAAATATTTGAATGAAGTGACAACCTCGAATTAATTGGAACATAGACGGATCTCCTGATATTTCTTGAACACTCCGGAAGGATAAACTGGCGAGAGACGAACGAGTAAGGGGAAAACATTTGAGCCGAGGAAAGAATATGATCAACCTGAATAACTTGAATTGAATGCACCGGAAAAAGGAAGGGATGAAAAATGACGAACAAGACGAGAATTCACCGGTTGCAATAATTGAGGGAAGACTGAAGGTACTCCGCACGAATGGAATTGATGCTCGAAACAGACTCAGACTCCGAGAAGAAAAGGGTGGGAGGGCGGGAAAACAAAGGCAACTTGGAAGGGGAAACGGCGAATATCTTGAAGAGAAAACACCGGTTGAAATAATTGATGAAAGAAAGCAAAGACTTCGCACGAGTAGAATGGATACTCGATTACGGACTCCGGTTCCGAGAAGAAGAAGGGAGGGCGGGTGGGAAAAACAAGGACAACTTCGGACAAGGAAAAACAACGACGTCGGAGGAAGAACTGAGGATTGATCTCCCAAAGACAAAGAGGTTCGAATCAGCTTGACGAGGAATGCGTCGGACAAAAGAGGATGGACAACTCACGGAACTAACCACGTGATCCTAAAGAAAAATTTGAAGGGGAAGAGGACTAATTCAAAACACCTACGTCAAGATTCCTTACCAGAGCGACGAAGGGGCAGAGGAGTAAAAAGAATTCCTACTCTCCGATATAACTAGACTCTGAAAACAGTTTTATTCTAGACTCAACAGCGGCCAAACTACACGATAAATCAAGGGGGCTCCTAGGGTCGGTCGAGGCTCTGATACCAACTTGTCACGCCCAATATGCGACCCTATCCAAAAGGAACTCGACGGTCCCACCAAGGATAGACCCGCATATTGAAACGCTTTTGCAAGGTGGATATCATTACATCAACATTACATAACAGTGGGGATACATACATAAGGCACAAATGCCACAAGAATACATCAACATCATATACAAGATCAACATCCGACTACGGATGAAACATAAACAGAAACTCAACGACATCCACCCTGCTAGCCCAGGCTGCCGACCTGGAACCTATCCCCTGATCGAAGAAGAAGCAGAAGAAGAACTCCAAAACAAGCAAACACCGCTCTCACGTCATGATCATCGCAAACCTGTACCTGCACTGGTGGTGTAGTAATCTGTGAGCCACGAGGACTCAGCAATCCCATTACCATGGGTATCAAGACTAGCAAAGCTTAAAGGAAAGGAAGGGGTAAAGTGGTGAGGTTGCAGCAGCGACTAAGCATATATGGTGGCTAACATACGCAAATGAGGCGAGAAGAGAAACAAAGGCGGTCGTCAACTAGTAATGATCAAGAAGTGATCCGAACTCCTACTTACGTCCGACATAACCCGAAACCATGTTCTCCTCTCGATCAACCCGAAAAGAGACACTCACGGTTACACACACGGTTGGTGTATTTTAATTAAGATCAACTTCGGGTTTACTACAACCGGACATTAACAAATTCCCATCTGCCACATAACCGCGGGCACGGCTTTGAAAGTTCAAACCTGCAGGGTGTCCCAACTTAGCCCATGATAAGCTCTCACGATCAACGAAGAATAGACCTTCTCCCGGAAGCCCGATCAGTCTCGGAATCCGGCTACAAGACATTTCACAGCAATAAAACAAGACCAGCAAGACCTCCGGCGTGCCGACACCCGATAGTAGCAGCGTATCTCGTCTCGAGCCACGACCGGATGAGCGAGACGTCGACAACCGAGCGATACCCCAAGTTGCCTCGGCGGCACCGCAAGTGGCTCTAGTTTGGACCAACACTTAGACAAGCATTGGCCGGGGGTAAATAAAGATGACCCTCGGGATCGCGACTCCCAAGGGAAAAAGGCTAGGTGAGGCAAATGTAAAACCAATGTTGGGCCTTCTTTGGAAAAGTCTTATTCAAAGCGAACTGTCAAGGGGTCCCATAAATCACCCGACGCGTTAGGGACGCAAAATCCGGGAACATAATACCGATATGACGGAAACTAGGGCGGCAAGAGTGGAACAAAACACCAGGCATAAGGCCGAGCCTTCCACCCTTTACCAAGTATATAGATGCATTAATTAAATAAGATATATTGTGATATCCCAACAAGTAAACATGTTCCAACAAGGAACAACATCTCCATGTTCCAACAAGGAACAAACTTCATCTTCACCTGCAACTAACAACGCTATAAGAGGGGCTGAGCAAAGCGGTAACATAGCCAAACAACGGTTTGCTAGGAAGGGTGCAAAAGGTTAGAGGCTGACATGGCAATTGGGAGGCTTGAGCAGCAAGTGACAGGGCAAGCGATAGGTAGCGCAGCATAGCGATAGAACGAAGCAACTAGCATAGCAATGATAGTAATGAGATCCACAGACGGTCATCTTGCTTGAAATCCCGCAAGGAAGAAGAACGAGTCCATGAAGAAGATGAACGGATCCATGAAGAAGATGAACGGATGAAGCCGAACCAAGCGTAGACGAACGAATCCTCACGATCGCAACGAAACAGGAACTAACAAGAAGAAGCACACAACATAGTAAACACACCACACATGAACAAGGCATGATGCACAACAAGCATGATGCATGACAAAGCTACATGAGCTACTCATGGCAAGAGATGAGGCAAACAAGAACAACACATCAAAGCAAGTTTAAATGAGGCCGGAAACAACATAGAACACTCCGGTAAGTCCTCATATGCAAATTTCGAAATTGGTCCAGATCTGAATAATTTTATGTTCAAGTTGTTAAACAGCAAGTTAAAATGCATCACTATGATCTACACGAAATTCTAGTCAAGTTACATATAAAGTTCATTAGATTCGGAGCTACGGCCTAGAAGATATGAGCAAAACAAGATAAGCATGGCATTGATGCAAAATGCATACAAACATCAAGCAAACACCTCAAAACAAGGATGCAACATGATAATATGAATCTACATGCAAAATCAAGCAAGTTTCACATAGAGCACACTCAAATCGGAGCAACGGTTCAACACATACACTCTATACAAGATATAGCAACAATCTGTCCAAAACAGCAACTAGGCATATTGCAAGCATCGAAACAACATGCTACATCACCTCAACATAATAACAAAAGGCATGGGCATGATCTACAGGTAAAGCATTACAAAACATGAGCACTGAGCTATCTCCAGAAATGACTAGAACATGCTCAAAAACACATGGCAAGATTGCAACTAATAACAGTTTCAGGCATTGCAGAAATTAACATCAGGTTGCAATGTTAAGAGCTAAGAAACAACATGTTACAGGAACTTATAATAGCAAAACAAGGCATGGCATGAATCTACTCAAAGCATATAACAAAAGTCCCTTACTGACCATAAGCCAAAAAGGATCAGAAAATATAGTAACACCCATGTCAATATTGAAAGTTTCGTTAACAGATTCAGCAACATGGCATGTCAAAAACTGATAACAAGTAGGCATGTTTACAAGCTCAATGCACTCACTACAGAGCCTTATATGATAAACTAAGCATACATACATCAAGAAGACATGGCATAGAAGACATACATGGCAAGAACAATAACATAGCATACATGGATCAACCACAACAACCTTGGCAAAATTGAATAACATGTAAACAATCTGCCAGGAACATTTTGAAGCAAAAGTAGAGCTCGATTGACTCAAGCTATGGCACTCCATAATTGCAAAAAAGGGCATGGATGGATAGAGCAAGACATGCTTTACAAAACATCCTTACTGAAGTATCTCAAAATATGCATGGATCTCTCTGTAGCATCAAGTTAACATGGCATCAAAATATCAGCAAAACAGGGCTGAAATCAGCAACAACAAGACACCTAGTTTGCATGCTTGTGCTAGTCACCACATAGATCACAAAAATACCTAGCAAGCACCACTGGAAAGAAGACATGGCATATTACAAAACACATGTAGGACTCAAGTCCATAGGATGCACACATCAATCATGGCAAAAATGACAAAAGTGCATGTTCTGATAAAAATCAGAAACTAACATCACATAGCACTCTTGCAACAGCATTTCGGGCATCAAGATGAGCTCAAAATAAAATGATGCAATGAGATGAAATGATCTACTCTTCGAGGCGAACATTTTGACATATTACACGTGCAAAACGGAGCTACATGCATGGAGATACGATGCGATGAAAATGGAACAAAATAACAAAATGCTCGGGACTTAGTGGAATTTGGGGGAGGGGAAAAGTCAACCTAGTCTACCAGATCGGATCTGGCGGAGTTCGAGGACGGCGATCGCGGAGCTGGAGCTCGGGAGAGGCCGGGCGGAGGAGGAGGCCGGGAGGCGGGCCGACCCGGCGGCGAGGCGAGGCCGCCGGCTGGGGGAGCGGCGCCGACCCGGGAGGAGCGGCGGCGAGGGTCGCGGGTCGCGGGCGGGGCATGGCGGACGGCGGCGCACTCCGCGCGGACGGGCGGAGAAGGCGGCGGGAGGCGATGGCCGAGGCGGCGGAGAGGAAGAGGCGCGGCGGCGGGGGCCGAGGTGGCCGGCCGAGGCGCCCCGGCGTGCCGGGCGAGGCGGCCACCGGAGAGGCGCGGGTCGGCGGTGGGCGGCTGGCCGGAGGCGCGGGCGCGGTCGGGTCGGGCGGGCGGCCGTGGCCCTGCAGGCGCGGGCGGCGGGAGGCGGCGGCGCAGGCGTGTCCGCGGAAAACGGACATGTCCGTGTGTTGAGGACGAAAAGGACTAGGGTTAGGTGGATTTCATCCACGATTTGGAGGAAGATGTTTATATAGGTAGAGGGAGCTAGGAGAGTCCAAATGAGGTGCGGTTTTCGCCACGCGATCGTGATCGAACGACCGAGAGCATGGAGAGGAGTTTGGTGGGTTTGGGCCAGTTAGAAAGGGTGTTGGGCTGCAAACAAAGAGGGCTTTTGCGGTTACCGGTTAACCGTTGGAGTACCAAACGAACTCCAAATGATCCGAAACTTGACAGCGGTCTACGGTGCTATAACAAGGCCGCTTGACAAACCTCGGTCCATTCCGAGACCATTTAACACCCACACACGAAAAGAGGTAAAAGGGGGCGCCGGGAGACATAGGAGTGCCGGATTGCAAAACGGACAACGGGGAAAATGCTCGGATGCATGAGACGAACACGTATGCAAAATGAAATGCACGTGATGACATGATATGAAATGCAGATGATGACATGGCAAAGTGCAACACGCAAGCACATGACATGGCAACGACGACGAACAACTGACGGACACCTGGCGCATCGAATCTGGGGCGTTACACTCATGCAGATTGTACCCCTACCCAGTTGGACAGAGAACCAGCTACACCCCTTCTAACCCCAACCCCAGCAGATAGACACCCAGTTCCCATTGACACAGCATCGTCTCCACCACAGAGCACCCAAACACGAGCAGTTAGTAAGGCAACTGCAGTGCCCAAATCACGAGGACCACCACTCCGAACCCAAGTCAACGCTTAAAGCGTAAGAAGAATTGTTCTCGTGTCGGGTTCCGTAGCTATGGTTCATACTACTTTGCTCTTGCATCACTGTATTTACTGATACCAACTAATTTCAAATTTGAAGGATGCAATTGAAACTCCAATGGTGCAACAGGTATGTTTTAAACCTGTTTCTTCAACGTGTTTGGCTGTTTGCTGTTGTAACTTGCTCTATGTTGATTTCAGTTTCAATTGAATAAACAGTTATGTTCTCATGCCATGCACATTACAAGTGTTGCTATTGTTGTGTAGTTTTCCACACTTATATTCTGTCTATGCCGCTTTGTCTTAAATAGATATGATTCGAACTGTATCTATCTTGATTTGGCAACATAAACTAGAATGATATAGACCATACAGTGACCATACTACATAGATATATGTTTGTTTCATGCTGTTATCCTGTCCACCTTACTACTGAACTGGTTTACCAAAATGAGTTTCATATACTACATTGTAAACCTGACATGTGTTTGTTTGTTTCTCTTTTAGAACGCGGATAAAATATTGGAGAAGAGTACCCTGTTATGCAATGGTAAAGGAAATAATGCAGATAAGGTTCAAGATAGTGAGACATCCTGTTGGTCTCCAAGAAAGCGATAAAAACTATATTGAAGACACCGAGACAACCCCAAAGTCCGGTGTTGATGTAGTGTTCGAGTTATTGGCTACCCTCTTTGGCACCAGCTCTTGAACTCATTGCTGAATCAGTTAAACTTCTTGAGTCTCAACTTCAAGTTGAAAGACATCGATCGAGATGTTATGCGATAGGAAGCCGAAGGACCGAGGAAGTCCCCGCAGAATTCAGATGCATACTTTCGGTGCAACAAAGAAGTTACTGGAGGACTTAAGCGCCAAGCAAGAGAAAGTTAATAAGCTTTCTAAGCATCTTGCCAGCATTATGGGTACCCATGATATTGTTTATTGAGCTCTTCTAAAGTGGTTTCAGTTCGGACTTGTTTTTTCTTGGCGTTTATATCTTCTTGTGTTCCCTATATTTGCACCGGTGGCGAACTTTGATGCCCGATGGATGTAATATATGTAATAGCCGTGATAGCCTAGTGTAAATTGCTTGCTTATTTATTTCCTTGTTGTCTTGTTTATTTGTTTGCTTGTAGTCGGCAGTTCTTTTTCTGCGGTTTGCTAGTGGCTGCAATAACCTATTTTTAAAACTAGGCCGCAATAACCATGGGCTAATATTTATCAGAGTGACACTCGGCCTCCCATCGGCAGTATAAGCGATGGGCCTTCTACGGGTCAGAAGCGATGGGCCTTCTACGGGCCGTAGAAACAATGTTCCTTCTACGGGCCGTATCATCAATGGGCCTTATACGGGCCATATGATCGATTGGCCAAACATGGGCCAAACAGACCGCATTCTGGCCGTAAACGGGCTAGAGTTGGAATCGTTCGTTCATGGGCCGACCATAACAGGCCATCGTTAATAGGCCGTATTTGATGACGCTATGAAAACAGCCCAACGTATTAACGGACCACAAACGGGCCGACTGTAACCATGGGATGAGTTTGGCCCACAAGCAGAAAATGACAGTAACAGGCCGTAAGTAAACGAATGCTGGAAATGATCCCAAGAATAAATGGGCTCTGAGAAGGCTGAAAGATAACATGGGCTGGAAACGGCCCAACGGAATAACGGTTCGTTAATGGGTATAAAGTGATACACTATTCTTTATGGGCCAGTTTCACCACGGGCCGTTAATGGGTGTAAAGTGATACACTGTTCATTACGGGCCAGTTTCACCACGGGCCGTTAATAGGCCAAGAGTTACATAGGGCCTCATATGGGCCGAAAGACGTCATGGGCCATACATGGGCCAGAAGTGAAAACGGGCTGGAATCATATTGGATGGCCCAGCTACTGGGCCTAATTCGAATAGGGCGTAACGGGCCTTGGGTTAGCCGGCTGTAAATGGGCTATATGCGAACAGGCCGTTAACAGGCTTTCCATGAGCCGGCCCGCCACCTTTTGACCAAGTCAAACGGGTTGGCCTTTTCACGTGAATGGGCCTCTGTTGGGCGTGCCACGGTCGACGTATCATAGGCGCCTTCTGTCCAATGAGTGGATGACATCTGTCCCAGCGATGAGCCGACACGTGTTTCCTCCAGCCAATGATGATTTTACACGTGGAAAATTCCATTGGTCGGGGCTGTTAACGGGTTATTGGATCCAAAACCCGACCCGATAGCTTAACGGTGTTCCGTTACGGTGGATGCCACGTGTCGGTCACCCTTGACGAAAGCACTTCTGTGACGCTCTATTTATCGTCATGGAAGTGGACACTTCCGTGATGATAATTTTGGTAATGTCATGGAACACTTCTACGACCGCACAGGTATGACTATCTTGATTCTGTCATAAAATCGTCATGGATGTACATGCATGACAGAAAACGCGGCCTACTGTGACAAACACGTATCATCACGGAAGTGTATTGTTTTGTAGTGTTTCTTGGTCTTGAGCATCACTTGTGAAGTATCTGGTGCACTGGCTGCCCTTGCTGCTTTTGCAACCTTTGCTCTCTCCCTCTTCTCCCGAGCTTCTGCACATGTAGGATGAGACACATCCATGACAGTCTCATTGTCCTCAAATTCCGGCCTCAGGGGAAGATGCTCTTTATCAAGAAGATATGTCCCTGTTCCCGTCTTGGAGTTGGATCACATCTATATATGAGGGGCATACCCACATGATCTCTTCTGATCAGCTGCAGTTCTCTTCACGGTTTCAACAATCAAACTCACCACTTTGAACTTCTGGGGCGCATCAAACATATGGAGCAAGTTGACGGAGTGACCACGGATCATCCTATGATCTCCTGACTTAGGCAACAGAGTGTGCCTCAGAATGGTGTTGATGGTGGTTGATGACCCACAAGTATAGGGGATCAATCATAGTCCTTTCGATAAGTAAGAGTATCGAACTCAACGAGGAGCAGAAGGAAATGACAAGCGGTTTTCAGCAAGGTATTCTCTTTAAGCACTGAAATTATAACTAACGAGTAGTTTGATAGCAAGATAATTTGTAACGAGCAAGTAACGGGAATGGTAACAAAAAGTGCAGCAAGGCAGCCCAATCCTTTTGAGGCAAAGGACATGTCAAAACGGTCTCTTATAATAAGAAAAGCATTCTTGAGGGTACACGGGAATTTCATCTAGTCACTTTCATCATGTTGGTTTGATTTGTGTTCGCTATTTTGATAATTTGATATGTGGGTGGACCGGTGCTTAGGTGTTGTTCTTACTTGAACAAACCTCCTACTTATGATTAACCCCCTCGCAAGCATCTGCAACTACGAGAAAAGTATTAAGATAAAATATATCCATAGCATTAAACTTTTGCATCCAAATCAGCCCCTTACGGAATAGCACATAAACTAGGGTTTAAGCTTTTGTCACTCTCGCAACCCATCATCTAATAACTACTCCACAATGCATTCCCTTAGGCCCAAATATGGTGAAGTGTCATGTGGTCGATGTTCACATGACACCACTAAGGGAATCACAACATACATACCATCAAAATATCGAACACATATCAAATTCACATGATTACTTGCAACAAGATTTCTCCCGTGACATCAAGAACAAAAGTAAATACTCACAAATGATAATCATGCTCAAGATCAGAGGGTATTAAATAGCATAATGGATCTGAACATATAATCTTACACCAAATAAACCATATAGTAATCAACTACAAGATGTAATCAACACTACTAGTCACCCACGAGTACCAATCTATAGTTTCGGTAGAAAGATTGAACACAAGAGATGAACTAGGGTTTGAGAGGAGATGGTGCTGTTGAAGATGTTGATGGAGATTGCCCTCCCCAAGATGGGAGAGTTGTTGGTGATGATGATGACGATGATTTCCCCCTCCGGGAGGGAAGTTCCCCTGGCGGAATCGCTCCGTCGAAGGGCAAAAGTGCTCCTGCCCAAGTTTCGCCTCAAGACGGCAGTGCTTCGTCCCCAAAGTCCTCTCCTTCTTTTTGTAGGTCAAAATGACTTATATACCAGAAGAGGGGCACCGGAGGTGGGCCGAGGAGGGCATAACCCACCATTGCGCGCCTGGGCTCCCTGGCGTGCCCAGGTGGGTTGTGCCCACCAGGTGGGCCCCCTCTGGTACTTATTTGATCCATTATTCCTTGTATATTCCATAAAAAATCTCTGTAAAGTTTCAACTCATTTGGAGTTGTGCAAAATAGGTAGCCTGACGTAGCTTTTTCAGGTCCAGACTTCCAGCTGCCGGTATTCTCCCCCTTTGTGTGAACCTTGCATACTATGAGAGAAAAGGCATTAGAATTACTCCAAAAAGCATTGTTATACATAAAAACATTATAAATAATAGTAGTTAAACATGATGCAAAATGGATGTATCAGTGGTCAAACTAGCAAGCAGGAAGTAGATGGATCCAAGCTTGTGTGTCTCCAGGGCACTGTCAAGAATCTCCTTGTACATGTTGGCCATGGAGTTGTGGTCCTTCCTGGGCTTGGCATATACATCAATGCCATTCTCCTCTTCCTTTGGAGCATTTATCAACTTGGCCCACTCAGAGATAGTTGATTGATACTTGGTTCCCTCTGTCATCCAGACAATCCTTCCATTCGGATAAAAATGAGCAGTTGAGTAGAATTGCATTATCATTCCATTTTGTCAACTTTTGACCAACAAACTTGTCCACTTCATTCATCCTGAAGCTCTCATGCACACCTGGGAAGTAGTCCTCATTGTCATCGATATATTTACAGTCAACCCACTTCATGTCACAGACAATGGGCTTCTTGTCTAGCAAGACTGTCTCATAGAAGTCCAGTTGTTCCTTGGTGTGGAAACAATAATCTACAATAGTCCTTCTCCTGGTGGCATAAGGATCAGTCTGTCTCTAGAGTCTCAGACCAGCATCCTTTCTTTCCTTCATGTTTTCAGCAATAGGATGATCATCAGTGTGATCTGGAATCTTGGGCTTCAATTTTCTGAGCACTTGCTGCTCTTCATCTTCTTGAGCCTCAGGCACTGGGGCCTTGTTCTTCTTAGTAGAAGGTATGTTTCTGGTGGATATCTTGGGAGCAGTAGACTTGGAGGCTTGAGCTTGAGTTGGAGGCTTGGGGGCTGACTTGGGCTTAGATGGTGCAACCGCAGTCCTTATAGCATCCCCCATGAGCTTCTGAGCCTTTGGAGGTGGTGCAACTGGCTCTTCCTCCTCCTCAACTTCATCTGAATCTCTCATCATGGAAGGTTTGCCAATAACTCTGGCCATAGTCTTCTTGACTCTCTCCTTCCTCTTCTTTCCTTCAGAAGCCTCTTCTTGTCTTGGTTCATGAGTGAACTCCATAGTTTCTTGAGTAGAGGCTTGATGTGGCTTGAACTACGTCGGTATTTCCCCAAAGAGGAAGGGATGATGCAACACAACTATGGTAGGTACTTCCCTCAGTGATGAGACCAAGGTTATCGAACCAGTAGGAGAACCACGCAACACCACGTAAACAACTCCTGCACACAAAGGACAAATACTTGCAACCCGACGTAAGAGAGGGGTTGTCAATCCCTCACGGGTAAAAAGATAGGTAAAATTGTAGTAGATTGGATAAATAGATCTCGCGGGAATGTGAGATAAAATAAATAAATGAAAATTGCAGCAAGGTATTATTATATTTTTGGATTAATAGATCTGAAAATAAAAGCAAATAAAAATAGATCACGAAGGCAAATATAATAATGAAGAGACCCAGGGGTCGTAGATTTCACTAATGTCTTCTCTCGAGAAAAGTAGCATACGGTGGGTAAACAAATTATGTTGGGAAATTGATAGAACTTCAAATAATCATGACGATATCCAGGCAGTGATCATTATATAGGCATCATATCCAAGATTAGTAGACTGATTCCTGCCTGCATCTACTACTAACTACGGACTCGTATGTCTATGAACTACTCACGCATCATCGCAGAGGTGCCAATGAGGATGATGAACCCCTCTGTGATGGTGTCTAGATTGGATCTGTGGTTTGTGGAACTTGTGGTGGCTGGAACTGATTTTCGTCGACTCCCCCAGGGTATTTGGAATATTTGGGTATTTATAGAGCAAAGAGGCGGTGCAAGAGGCCACCGAGGTGGGCACAACCCACCAGGGCGCGCCTAGGCCCCCAGGTGGGTTGTGCCCCCCTCAGGGCACCTCTCTGGTACTTCTTCGGCCCATCTTGTGTCTTCTGGTCCAGAAAAATTCTCCAAAAAGTTTTGCTACGTTTGGACTCTGTTTGGTATTGATTTTCTGCAAAGTAAAGAACAAGCAAAAAACAACAACTGGCACTGGGCACTATGTCAATAGGTTAGTCCCAAAAAATGATATAAAGTTGCTATAAAATGATTGTAAAACATCCAAGAATGATAATATAACAACATGCAACAATAAAAAAATATATATACATTGGAGACGTATCAGCATCCCCAAGCTTAATTCCTGCTCGTCCTCGAGTAGGTAAATGATAAAAACAGAATTTTTGACGTGGAATGCTGCCTAACATGTTCATCACATATTCTTTTCTTTGTAGCATGGAAATTTGGATTCAAAGAAATAGTCTAGTTTTGACATGAAGATTTCAATACTCAAGCATATCAATAAGCAACCATGTCTTTCAAAATATCAACAATAAAGCAAGTTATCCCTAGCCCATTATGCTCAATCATTGATCCATTCATGAAACACACTCGCATATTAGCTACACCCAATGCTCAAGTACGATCATAGTGCCCCTTAGTTGGTGCTTTATAAGAGAAGATGGAGACTCAAATAAAAATAAAAATTTCATAAAGTAAAAGAAAGGCCCTTCGCAGAGAGAAGTAGGGATTTGTAGAGGTGCCAGAGCTCAGAGCAAAAAAAGATAGAGATAAAACATTTTGGGTGGCATGCTTTTCCTGTCAACGAAAACGATTGAGTAGTTCCCAACACTTTCCATGCTAGATATATCATAGGCGGTTCCCAAACAGAAAATAAAGTTTATTCCTTTTCCCACCATACTTTCACTTTCCATGGCTAACTGTATCCACGGGTGCCTTCCATACCAACACTTTCCAAGGAATTTATTATTTGACAACATAAAGTAATTTCATTTTTAATTTCGGGACTGGGCATCCCTAATACCTTTGCCGTACTTTTGTGCAATGACAAGTGAATAAACACTCATATTGAGAATAACACATCTAGCATGGAAATATATCAGCCACCCCCTATCGTTTCATGAGCGGTGCGAGCACACAAAAGAGAAATTAATTTTGAAAATTAGAGATGGCACATACAAATTTGCTTAGAACAGCAAAAAAATACCGCATATAGGTAGGTATAGTGGACTCATGTGGCAAAACTGGTTTAAGGATTTTGGATGCACAAGTGGTGATCATACTTAGTGCAAAACGAAGGCTAGCAAAAGATTGAGAAGCATCCAACCAAGAAACGAAAAATCTCATAAACGAGCATTAAGCATAACTAACACCGAATAATGCACCACAAGTAGGATGTAATTTCATTGCATAACTATTGACTTTCGTGCTTGCATAGGGAATCACAAACCTTAACACCAATATTCTTACTAAAGCATAATTACTCATCAACATGACTCACATATTATATCAACATATCGCAAAACTACTACAAGGAATCAATTTTATTTTGCCCAATGATCTTCATGAAAGTTTTTATTATATCCCTCTTGAATATCTATCACTTTGGGACTAGTTTCATAAGTTGCTTTTGATAGCTCAAACAAATCTAAGTGAAGAACATGAGCATAAAAATGTTCTTCTCTCAAAATAATTTAAGTGAAGCATGAGAGAATTTCATAAAAAAATTACTAACTCTCAAATAAATCTAAGTGAAGCATGAGAGCATTTCTTCAAAAATAACAAAGAAGACCGTGCTCAAAAAGATATAAGTGAAGCAGTAGAGCAATTCCATAGCTCAGAAAGATTTAAGTGAAGCATAGCGAGCAATTCTAACAAGTCATGGCATAATTTTGGCTCTCTCAAATAGGTGTGTCCAGCAAGGATAGATGACTTAAAATAGAAAGCAAAACAATAAAATACTCATATCATACAAGACGCTCCAAGCAAAACTCATGATATGTGACGAATAAAAATATAGCTCCAACTAAAATACCGATGGTCGTTAGAAGAAAGAGGGGATGCCACTCGGGGCATCCCCAAGCTTAGTTGCTTGCTTCTCTTTTTAGATAATGGCTTGGTATGCCATGGGCATCCCCAAGCTTAGGCTCTTCTTACTCCTTATTCCTTCATCCATCGTAATATCACCCAAAACTTGAAAACTTCAATCACACAAAACTCTACAAAACCTTCGTGAGATCCGTTAGTATAAGAAAGCAAATCACTACTATAAGTACTGTTGCAAACCCATTCATATTTTATTTTTTCATTATATCTACCGTATTCCAACTTTGCTATAGCTTATACCCTCGAATACAAACCATAGATTCATCGAAATAAGCGCACAATGCAAAGAAAACATAACCTGTCAAAAACAGAACAGTTTGTAGCAATCTGAATATTTCGAATACTTCTGTAACTCCAAAAATTCTAAAAAATTAGGACAACGTTGGAAATTTGTATTTTAATCTTTTAAAAAAATAATCGGTATTTTATCGCGCTTCTGTTAAATATGTGAATTATTTTCGTGAGCGCAAAAGTTTCTGTTTTTCAGCAAGATCAAATCAACTATCACCCAACATGATCTCAAAGGCTTTGCTTGGCACAAACACTAATTAAAACATAAAAAACACAATCATAACAGTAGCATAACTGTGCAAACACTCAAGAACAGAAAGAAAAAGACAAAAATAAATTTTATCCATTGGGTTGCCTCCCAACAAGCGACATCGTTTTATGCCCTTAGCTAGGCAGAATGCAAGGATTTAAGTATTGTCATCTTTGGTTCTAGATCCATAAGATGCCCTCATGATTGATTCATATGGTGGCTTAATTCTATTTCTAGGAAAGTTTTCCCTACCCTTCCTTAGTGGAAATTGAAATTTAATATTGCCTTCTTTCATATCAATCACGACACTAATAGTACGTAAAAACGGTCTACCAAGAATAATTGGACAAGACAAATTGCAATCAATATCAAGAACAATAAAATCTATGGGCACATAATTCCTATTTGCAAGAATAAGAACATCATTAATTCTTCCCATAGGCTTTTTAATAGTATAATCCGCCAAGTGCAAGTTTAAAGAACATTCTTTAATATCGGTAAGACCAAGCACATCACATAAAGATTTCGGAATTGTAGAAACACCAGCACCCAAGTCACATAAAGCAAAACACTCATAATTTTTTATCTTGACTTTGATTGTAGGTTCCCATTCATCATGTAATTTTCTAGGAATTAAGATCTCTAATTCCAACTTTTCTTCCAAAGCTTTCATCATAGCATCAACAATATGTTTAGTAAAAGCTTTATTTTGTTCATAAGCATGGGTTGAATTTATCATGGATTGCAACAAAGAAATACAATCAATCAAAGAACAATTTTAATAATTAAAATCTTTGTAATCCAAAAGAGTGGGCACATCACTAGTTAAAGTTTTGACCTCTTCAAACCCACTTTTATCAATTTTATCAACAAGATTTTCACCCTCCGAATTATCGGGACGCCTTCTAACTAAAGTTGACTCTTCTTCAGTCCCTTTTTCATCAATCTTAATTTTACTAAAAAGGAATCAATAGAAGAAACACCAATCACTTTAAGATCTTCATCCTTTTTTATCTTCTAACGAGATTAATTTAGCGGCCATTTGATTTCTTAGGGTAGCTTGTGTGTTGGATATTTTGCCTAGCAAACTTTCAACAAAAGCATACTTAGATTGGAGATTGCAAACTTATCGACTAATATCACCAAGTTGTTTTGTTATAGTATCTAGCACAAGGAGTGCTCCTAAAGTTCTTCGGTAAAATATTATTGTGCTCAAATTGTGTAGTCATATATTCCTTAGTACTTTTCTCAATTTCAAGCAAAATATTAGGGTAAGGAACATCATAATATTTTCTTTGAGGCATCATGACTACGCAACCAGATTCCACTCAAAAACATATCTGACAAGAAAACGGCGAACAAAAAAGAAGGCGAATAAAACAACAAATTTTTGTGAAGTGGGGGAGAGGAAAACGAGAGGCAAATGGAAAATAATGTAAATTGCAAGGAGATGAAATTTGTGACCAGGAACCTGGTAGATGTTGATGATGTCTCCCCGGCAACGGCACCAGAAATTCCTTTTGATGCGGCTTGAACTATGTCGGTATTTCCCCAAAGAGGAAGGGATGATGCTGTTGGGGAACGTAGTAATTTCAAAAATTTTCCTACGATCACGCAAGACCATGGTGATGCATAGCAACGAGAGGGAAGAGTGTCCGTCCACGTACCCTCGTAGACCGAAAGCGGAAGCGTTATAACAACGCGGTTGATGTAGTCGTACGTCTTCACGACCCGACCGATCCAAGCACCGAACGTACGGTACCTCCGAGTTCGCACACGTTCAGCTCGATGGCGATCCCGGACTCCGATCCAGCAAAGTGTCGGGATGAGTTCCGTCAAGACGACGGCGTGGTGGCGATGATGATGCTCCACCGACGCGGGGCTTCGCCTAAGCTCATGACGATATGACTTCTCCAGCGAGGCTTCGCCTAAGCTCATGACGATATGACCGAGGTGGAATATGGTGGAAGGGGCACCGACACGGCTAAGGAAAGATCCGTAGATCAACTTGTGTGTCATGGGGTGCCCTCTGCCCTGTATATAAAGGAGGGAAGGGAGGGGCTGGCCGGCCACCTATGGCTGCGCTGGGAGTCCTACTCCCACCGGAGTAGGATTCCCCCAATCCTAGTCCAACTAGGGTTTGACCAAGGGAGAGGGAGAGAGGCGCCACCCCTTCTCCTAATCCTAATAGGACTAGGGAAGGGGAAGGCTGCGCCAGCATATGGCCCCCTTTCTCTTTCCCCTTAAGGCCCATCAAGGCCCATTGACTCCCGGGGTTCCGGTAACCCCGGTACTCAATAAAATTCCCAATTTCACCGGAGTGATTCCGAGTCCAAACATAGGCTTCCAATATATCAATCTTTATGTCTCGACCATTTGAGACTCCTCGTCATGTCCGTGATCTCATCCGGACTCGAACAACCTTGGTACATCAACATCATAAAACTCATAGTAAGCATCATCGAAGCGTTAAGCGTGCGGACCCTACGGGTTCGAGAACTATGTAGACATGACCGAGACACCTCTCGGTCAATAACCAATAGCGGGACCTGGATGCCCATATTGGTTCCTACATATTCTACGAAGATCTTTATCGGTCGGACCGCATAACAACATCGTTGTTCCCTTTGTCATCGGTATGTTACTTGCCCGAGATTCGATCGTCGGTATCCAATACCTAGTTCAATCTCGTTCTTGGCAAGTCTCTTTTCTCGTTCCGTAATACATCATCTCACAACTAACACATTTAGTTGCAATGCTTGCAAGGCTTATGTGATGTGCATTACCGAGAGGGCCAGAGATACCTCTCCGACAATCGGAGTGACAAATCCTAATCTCAAATATGCCAACCCAACATGTACCTTCGGAGACACCTGTAATGTACCTTTATAATCACCCAGTTACGTTGTGACGTTTGGTAGCACCCAAAGTGTTCCTCGGGCAAACGGGAGTTGCATAATCTCATAGTCATAGGAACATGTATAAGTCATGAAGAAAAGCACTAGCAACAAACTATACGATCAGGTGCTATGCTAATGGAATGGGTCATGTCAATCGATAATTCAACCAATGATGTGATCCCGTTAATCAAATAACAACTCCTTGTTCATGGTTAGGAAACATAACCATCTTTGATTAACGAGCTAGTCAAGTAGAGGCATACTAGTGACACTCTGTAGGTTTATGTATTCACACATGTATTATGTTTCCGGTTAATACAATTCTAGCATGAATAATAAACATTTATCATGATATAAGGAAATAAATAATAACATTATTATTGCCTCTAGGGCATATTTCCTTCAGTCTCCCACTTGCACTAGAGTCAATAATCTAGTTCACATCGCCATGTGATTTAACATCAATAGTTCACATCTATATGTGGTTAACACCCATAGTTCACATCGACATGTGACCAACACCCAAAGGGTTTACTAGAGTCGATAATCTAGTTCACATCGCTATGTGATTAACACCCAAAGAGTACTAAGGTGTGATCATGTTTTGCTTGTGAGATAATTTTAGTCAACGGGTCTCATCACATTCAGAGCCGTAAGTATTTTGCAAATTTCTATGTCTACAATGCTCGCACGGAGCTACTCTAGCTAATTGCTCCCACTTTCAATATGTATCTAGATTGAGACTCGAGTCATCTAGATTAGTGTTAAAACTTGCATCGGCGTAACCTTTACGATTTAACCTTTTTCACTTCCATAATCGAGAAACATATCCTTATTCTACTAAGGATAATTTTGACCGCTGTCCATTGATCTACTCCTAGATCTCTATTGCACTCCTTGCCAATCTTAGTGGTAGGGTATGCAACAGATCAGTACACAACATGACATACTTTATAGAACCTATGGCTGATGCATAGGGAATGACTTTCATTCTCTTTCTATCTTCTGCCGTGGTCGGGTTTTGAGTCTTACTCAATCTCACACCTTGTAACACAGGCAAGAACTCTTTCTTTGACTGTTCCATTTTGAACTACTTCAAAATCTTGTCAAGATATGTATTCATTGAAAAACTTTATCAAGCGTCTTGATCTATCTCTATAGATCTTGATGCTCAATATGTAAGCAGCTTCACCGAGGTCTTTCTTTGAAAAACTCCTTTCAAACACTCCTTTATGCTTTGCAGAATAATTCTACATTATTTCTGATCAACAATATGTCATTCACATATACTTATCGAAATGCTGTAGTGCTCCCACTCACTTTCTTGTAAATACAGGCTTCTCCAAAAGTCAGATAAAACCATATGCTTTGATCACACTATCAAAGCGCTTATTCCAACTCCGAGATGCTTGCACCAGTCCATAGATGGATCATTGGAGCTTGCACATTTTGTTAGCTCCTTTAGGATTGACAAAACCTTCGGTTGCATCATATACAACTCTTCTTTAATAAATCCATTAAAGAATGTAGTTTTGACATCCATTTGCCAGATTTCATAAAATGTGGCAATTGCTAACATGATTCGAGACAGACTTAAGCATCGCTACAATTGAGAAAATCTCATTGTAGTCAACACCTTGAACTTGTCAAAACCTTTTTGCGACAAGTCGAGCTTTGTAGATAGTAACACTACTATCGGTGTCCGTCTTCCTCTTGAAGATCCATTTATTCTCAATGGCTTGCCGATCATCGGCAAGTCAACCAAAGTCCATACTTTGTTCTCATACATGGATCCCATCTCAGATTTCATGGTCTCAAACCATTTCGCTGAATCTGGGCTCATCATCGCTTCCTCATAGTTCGT
The DNA here is from genome assembly GCA_021605205.1 of Aegilops longissima. Classification (NCBI taxonomy): domain Eukaryota; kingdom Viridiplantae; phylum Streptophyta; class Magnoliopsida; order Poales; family Poaceae; genus Aegilops; species Aegilops longissima. Next base: position 383,747,299 of record CM038680.1, read on the forward strand.
AGGTTCATCATGGTCTAGTAACATGACTTTTAGAATAGGATTACCGTACCACTCAGTGCGGATCTTACTCGAAGACCTACGAGGTTTGGTAGCAACTTGATCTGAAGTTTCATGATCATCATCATTAACTTCCTCACTAATTGTTGTAGGAATCATGGAACTGATTTCGTGATGAACTACTTTCCAATAAGGGAGAAGGTACAATTACCTCATCAAGTTCTACTTTCCTCCCACTCACTTCTTTCGAGAGAAACTTCTTCTCTAGAAAGGATCCATCTTAGCAACGAAAAACTTGCCTTCGGATCTGTGATAGAAGGTGTACCCAATAGTTGCCTTTGGGTATTCTATGAAGACGCATTTTCGATTTGGGTTCGAGCTTATCGGTGAAAACTTTTTCACATAAGCATCACAACTCCAAACTTTAAGAAACGACAGCTTAGGTTTACTGCTAAACCATAGTTCATACGGTGTCATCTCAACGGATTTAGATGGTTGCCCTATTAAACGTGAATGCAGCTGTCTCTAATGCATAACCCCAAAACGATAGTGGTAAATCGGTAAGATACATCATAGATCGCACCATATCAAAATAAAGTACGGTTCTGACGTTCGGACACACCATAACGTTGTGGTGTTCCGGTGGCGTGAGCTGTGAAACTATTCCACATTGTTTTCATTGAAGACCAAACTCGTAACTCAAATATTCGTCTCCACGATCAGATCGCAGAAACTTTATTTTCTTGTTGCGATGATTTTCCACTTCACTCTGAAATTCTTTGAACCTTTCAACTATTTCAGACTTATGTTTCATCAAGTAGATATACCCATATCTTCTCAAATTATCTTGTGAAGGTCAGAAAATAACGATACTTGCCACGAGCATCAACACTCATTGGATCGCATACATCGGTATGTATTATTCCCAATAAGTCAAGTAGCTTGTTCCATTGTTACGAGAACGGAGTTTTAGTCATCTTGCCCAAAAGGCACGGTTCGCAAGCATCAAATGATTCATAATCAAGTGATTCCAAAAGTCCATCAGCATGGAGTTTTTCTTCATGCGCTTTACACCAATATGACCTAAACGGCAAGTGCCACAAATAAGTTGCACTATCATTATTAACTTTGCATCTTTTGGTTTCAATGTTATGAATATGTGTATCACTATGATCGAGATCCAATGAACCATTTTCATTGGGTGTGTAACCATATAAGGTTTTATTCATGTAAAGAACAACAATTTATTCTCTTACTTAAATGAATAACCGATTGCAATAAACATGATCAAATCATATTTATGCTCAACACCAAATAACACTTATTTAGGTTCCACACTAATCCCGAAAGTATAGGGAGTGTGCGATGATGATCATATCAATCTTGGAACTACTTCCAACACTCATCGTCACTTCCCTTCAACTAGTCTCTGCTTATTCTCAGAACTCCTGTTTGAGTTACTAATCTTAGCAACCGAACAGTATCAAATACTCAGGGGCCACTATAAACACTAGTAAGGCACACATCAATAACCTGTATATCAAATATAACCTTGTTCACTTTGCCATCCTTCTTATCCACCAAATATTCAGGGGTAGTTCGCTTCAAAGTGACCAGTTCCATTGCAGCAAAAGTACTCAGTCTCGGGCTTAGGTCTAGACTTGGGCTTCTTCACTCGAGCAGCAACTTGCTTGCCGTTCCTTTTGAAGTTCCCCTTCTTCCCTTTGCCATTTTCCTTGAGACTAGTGGTCTAGTCAACCATCAACACTTGATGTTTTTCTTGATTTCTACCTTCACGATTTTAGCATCGCCAAGAGCTCGAGAATCTTTTTCGTCATCCCTTGCATACTATAGTTCATCACGAAGTTCTACTAACTTAGTGATGGTGACTAGAGAATTCTGTCAATCACTATCTTATCGGAAGATTAACTCCCACTTGATTCAAGTGATTGAAGTACTCGGACAATCTGAGCACATGCTCACTAGTTGAGCGATTCTCCTCCATCTTTTAGCTATAGAACTTGTTGGAGACTTCATATCTCTCAACTCGGTATTTGCTAAAATATTAACTTCAATTCTGGAACATCTCATATGGTCCATGACGCTCAAAACGTCTTTGAAATCCCGATTCTAAGCCGTTAAGCATGGTGCACTAAACTATCAAGTAGTCATCATATTGAGCTAGCCAAACGCTCATAACGTCAGATTCGCTCATATTGAGCTAGCCAAACGCTCATAACGCCCGCATCTGCTCCTGCAATAGGTCTGTCACCTAGCGGTGCATTAAGGACATAATTCTTCTGCGCAGCAAATGAGGATAAACCTCAGATCACGGATCCAATCCGCATCATTGCTACTAACATTTTTCAATACAATTTTTCTAGGAACACATATAAAACATAGGGAAGCAACAACGCGAGCTATTGATCTACAACATAATTTGCAAAATACTACCAGGACTAAGTTCATGATAAATTAAAGTTCAATTAATCATATTACTTAAGAACTCCCACTTAGAAAAATATCCTCCAATTCTCTAAGTGATTGCGTGATCCATATCAACTACACCATGACCGATCATCACGTGTGATGGAGTAGTTTCAATGGTGAACATCAATATGTTGATCATATCTACTATATGATTCACGCTCGACCTTCGGTCTCCGTGTTCGAGGTCATATCTTATATGCATAGCTCGTCAAGTATAACCTGAGTATTCGCGTGTGCAACTGTTTTGCACCGTTGTATTTGAACGTAGAGCCTATCACACCCGATCATCACGTGGTGTCTCAAAGACGAAGAACTTTCGCAACGGTGCATACTCAGGAGAACACTTCTTGATAATTTAGTAAGGGATCATCTTATAATGCTACCGTCAATCAAAGCAAGATAAGATGCATAAAGGATTAACATCACATGCAATCAATATAAGTGATATGATATGGCCATCATCATTTTGTGCTTGTGATCTCCATCTCAAGCACCGTCATGATCACCATTGTCACCGTAGCGACACCTTGATCTCCATCGTAGCATCGTTGTCGTCTCGCCAACTATTGCTTCTACGACTATCGCTACTCCTTAGTGATAAAGTAAAGCAATTACATGGCGTTGCATTTCATACAATAAGCGACAACCATATGGCTCCTGCCGATTGCCGATAACTCGGTTACAAAACATGATCATCTCATACAATAAAATATAGCATCACGTCTTGACCATATCACATCACAACATGCCCTGCAAAAACAAGTTAGACGTCCTCTACTTTGTTGTTGCAAGTTTTACGTGGCTGCTACGGGCTGAGCAAGAACCGTTCTTACCTACGCATCAAAACCACAACGATACTTCGTCAAATAGACTCCGCTTTAACCTTCTCAAGGACCGGGCGTAGCCACACTCAGTTCAACTAAAGTGAGAGAGACAGACACCCGCCGGTCACCTTTAAGCAACGAGTGCTCACAGCGGTGAAACCAGTCTCGCGAAGCGTCGCGTAATGTCGGTCCGGCCGCTTCATCTCACAATACCGCTGAACCAAAGTATGACATGCTGGTAGGTAGTATGACTTGTATCGCCCACAACTCACTTGTGTTCTACTCGTGCATATGACATCAACGCATAAAACCAGGCTCGGATGCCCTTTGTTGGGGAACGTAGTAATTTCAAAAATTTTCCTACGATCACGCAAGACCATGGTGATGCATAGCAACGAGAGGAAGAGTGTCCGCCCACGCACCCTCGTGAGACCGAAAGCGGAAGCGTTATAACAACGCGTTGATGTAGTCGACGTCTTCACGACCCGACCGATCCAAGCACCGAACGTCACGGTACCTCCGAGTTCGCACACGTTCAGCTCGATGACGATCCCGGACTCGATCCAGCAAAGTGTCGGGATGAGTTCCGTCAAGACGACGGCGTGGTGACGATGATGATGCTCCACCGACGCAGGGCTTCGCCTAAGCTCCGCGACGATATGACTTCTCCAGCGCAGGCTTCGCCTAAGCTCGCGACGATATGACCGAGGTGGAATATGGTGGAAGGGGCACCGACACGGCTAAGGAAAGATCCGTAGATCAACTTGTGTGTCATGGGGTGCCCTCTGCCCTGTATATAAAGGAGGGAAGGGAGGGGCTGGCGGCCACCTATGGCTGCGCTGGGAGTCCTACTCCCACCGAGTAGGATTCCCCCAATCCTAGTCCAACTAGGGTTTGACCAAGGGAGAGGAGAGAGGCGCCACCCCTTCTCCTAATCCTAATAGGACTAGGGAAGGGGAAGGCTGCGCCAGCATATGGCCCTTTTCTCTTTCCCTTAAGGCCCATCAAGGCCCATTGACTCCCGGGGTTCCGTAACCCCTGTATCTCAATAAAATTCCCAATTTCACCCGGAGTGATTCCGAGTCCAAACATAGGCTTCCAATATATCAATCTTTATGTCTCGACCATTTCGAGACTCCTCGTCATGTCCGTGATCTCATCCGGACTCAACAACCTTCGTACATCAACATCATAAAACTCATAGTAAGCATCATCGAAACGTTAAGCGTGCGGACCCTACGGGTTCGAGAACTATGTAGACATGACCGAGACACCTCTCGGTCAATAACCAATAGCGGGACCTGGATGCCCATATTGGTTCCTACATATTCTACGAAGATCTTTATCGGTCGACCGCATAACAACATACGTTGTTCCCTTTGTCATCGGTATGTTACTTGCCCGAGATTCGATCGTCGGTATCCAATACCTAGTTCAATCTCGTTCATCGCAAGTCTCTTTTCTCGTTCCGTAATACATCATCTCACAACTAACACATTTAGTTGCAATGCTTGCAAGGCTTATGTGATGTGCATTACCGAGAGGGCCCAGAGATACCTCTCCGACAATCGGAGTGACAAATCCTAATCTCAAATATGCCAACCCAACATGTACCTTCGGAGACACCTGTAATGTACCTTTATAATCACCCGATTACGTTGTGACGTTTGGTAGCACCCAAAGTGTTCCTCGGGCAAACGGGAGTTGCATAATCTCATAGTCATAGGAACATGTATAAGTCATGAAGAAAAGCACTAGCAACAAACTATACGATCAGGTGCTATGCTAATGGAATGGGTCATGTCAATCAGATCATTCAACCAATGATGTGATCCCGTTAATCAAATAACAACTCCTTGTTCATGGTTAGGAAACATAACCATCTTTGATTAACGAGCTAGTCAAGTAGAGGCATACTAGTGACACTCTGTAGGTTTATGTATTCACACATGTATTATGTTTCCGGTTAATACAATTCTAGCATGAATAATAAACATTTATCATGATATAAGGAAATAAATAATAACATTATTATTGCCTCTAGGGCATATTTCCTTCAGATGCAGCACAACTACTGTAGGTATTTCCCTCAGTGATGAGACCAAGGTATCGAACCAGTAGGAGAACCACACAACACCACGTAAACAACTCCTGCACAGAAAGAACAAATACTTGCAACCCGACGTAAGAGAGGGGTTGTCAATCCCTCTTGGGTGAAAAGATAGGTAAAATTGTAGTAGATTGGATAAATAGATCTCGCGGGAATGTGAGACAAAATAAATAAATAAAAATTGCAGCATGGTATTTTTGTATTTTTGGATTAATAAATATGAAAATAAAAGCAAATAAAAATAGATAACAAAGACAAATATAATAATGAAGAGACCCGGGGGTCGTAGATTTCACTAGTGGCTTCTCTTGAGAAAAATAGCATACGGTGGGTATTTTTTTTTACTGTTGGGCACTTGATAGAACTTCAAATAATCATGACGATATCCAGGCAGTGATCATTATATAGGCATCACGTCCAAGATTAGTAGACTGACTCCTGCCTGCATCTACTACTAACTACGGACTCGCATGTCTACAATGAACTACTCACGCATCATCAGAGAGGCGCCAATGAGGATGATGAACCCCTCCGCGATGGTGTCTAGATTGGATCTGTGGTTTCTGGAACTTGTGGCGGCTGGAATTGATTTTCGTCGACTCCCCCAGGGTTTTTGGAATATTTAGGTATTTATAGAGCAAAGAGGCGGTGCGAGAGGCCACCGACGTGGGCACAACCCACCAAGGCGCGCCTGGGCCCCCAGGCATGCCCAGGTGGGTTGTGCCCCCCTCGGGGCACCTCTCTGGTACTTCTTCGACCCATCTTCTGTCTTCTGGTCCAGAAAAATTCTCCAAAAAGTTTCGCTACGTTTGGACTCCATTTGGTATTGATTTTCTGCAAAGTAAAAAACAAGCAAAAAACAGAAAATGGCACTGGGCACTATGTCAATAGGTTAGTCCCAAAAAATGATATAAAGCTACTATAAAATGATTGTAAAACATCCAAGAATGATAATATAATAGCATGGAACAATCAAAAATTATAGATACGTCGGAGATGTATCAAGGCTCTGGCTTTAGACATAGGGTTTCTCTTGGCAGGAACCTTCTTCTGCATTCCAGGCTTGGTGGCAGCATCAGCAACAGCAGACTCCTTCTTCAGCAATTTTTCTTGGAGGTGACCTCCTCTTCAACAACAAAATCCTCATCCTCAGATTCTGAAGTTTTCTTGTTCCTTGTCCTGGTAGCAGCCTTAGGAAAGTTTCTTGGAGTGCTTCTGCTACCCTCATCATAACTATTGTTGGAGGGACTAGTGCCCTCACTGAGATTCACTTGATCTTCAGACCTGTTCTGACTGTCACTGCCCTCTGACATCTCTAAAACTAACCCTGTGAATAGATGGGTATAGATAGAGTGGATGAGCATCACAAAGCACAACTATGTTGCAAAAATATTGAGACAAAAACTTAACTTTAGTTTTCAGCAAAAATCATTTTGGAGCTACCGATTTTACTAACTCGATGACAGCGAAGCAATAACATAATCTAGACATGCAGTTTTGGTCGGACCAAAATGCAGTTCGGCGACTCCGAGATGCTAGGGTTTCATAGAGTAAGTGATTTCGGTTACACCGATTAGTACACTTCGGTCAGACCGAGTAGTACTTGTGAAATGGCCTGAGCCAAATCGGTGAGACCGAGATCCTCGGACCGGTCGGTCCAAGATGAGTTCGGCAGAAACCTAACCCAAGTTTTTGCATCAAATCTGTTCTAATGGAATTTTTCGGTGGATAGATTGATCTCATTCGTGGTAAGAACAATGGCACTAAACTTTGTGCAAGAATCGGAATTAGAGAAAGCACAAAGGGATCGAGTTTGTACCCTAACTTGGCGATGAACTCGCTACGGCGACAGCTGTGGTGAGATTTCCGTTGGCGGCGACGGAGACCAGCGGCAGGAGGCACTAGTGATGACGGCGACGATTCGGTGACCAAGGGGGCGGCAGAGCTGGGAAGGCACAGTCGAGTGGTTTGGAGAAATTTCCAAATTTTCAACCCTCGGTATATATACCCAGTCACTGTCGGTGTGACCGAGTGGAACGACTCGGTGGCACCGAGATGCAAAACTGCTAGCAGTTACTGGAACTCGGTATGACCGAATTGTTAAAATTGGTTCCACCAAGATGAAAACCTAGATCAACTTAATGAATTTTCGGTGAGACCGAGTGGGATGAGTTGGTCTGATCGAGATGCATTAAGAGGTTTTGGAATTTTAAGGCCTTGACGAATCGGTGGATCCGAGTGCTCCTCACCCGGAGGGTCCGAATTCGACTTGTTCGAACTTTGTGATGTAGCATGAATAGAGTTTGAGACGAGAAAAACATAGATAGCTAGAGGGAGTACTTAGGCATTCTTGTCCATCTATTTGGCAAAAGAAAAGGCCAAAGAAACAAAGCAACAAATGGATGTCCTTGAATGGAGAAAGTTATGCAACCAACATGCTCACACAATAATATAGCAAATAAAATATGTGGCAAAGCATGCACAAACACTCTAGCATCTATCAAGCAATTGGCGATGACTAGGTCATCTATATATGAGTATATTGACTGAGGATTCAAATGAGAATATTTGGTCATAGGTCATACTCATCGTTTAAGCACAAGTGGGGTTACCACTTTTACATAAAGCATTGTTGTGTTCACACCATTAGAGTTGCTTTAGCTCAATTCATAGAGCAAAGCTCCCCCTAGATGTGATATCCCCCCTTAGAGGGATGAACTAACCTTGGGGTTTTGTCGATGATGACTTCATGTAGGTGTTGAAGATGTGGATGCTCGATGTTGATGTAGATCATTTGGAGCAATCCATTGGAGTGAGTTGCACTTTCAATACCTACATGGGTTAGTCCCACAAGGGACACACAAGGATATCTATAGACATAGAGTGAAATATACATACGATGATGTCCATGGAAGCATTAGGTTACCTTGTCCCTTGTCTTACCAACAAGAGGGTTTGTGACTCCTTGAACTAGTGCAAGATATGGAAGTTAATTGCACTTGTTATTGCCAAAATGAATATGAGTGAAGTTTGTTGGCGGAGTCACCCTCAAGAACTCTCTAGTTCTTCTTCTTTGGGACCCCCATCAACTTGATGGGAATCCTTGGAGTTGTAGTCATACTTGATGAAGTAGAACTTGATGTAGTCTTGGGAACCCAGTTGACCAAGGCCTTAGGAGCTTATTCAAATGAGTCAATCTCTTCTTGAAGCTTGTCCTTGCCTTTTAGCTTGTGGTCTTGTGGTGGAAGATCATCTTGAGCTCGTGTTCCATTGAAAGAAGTGGGGTCATACTTCTCTTATTGAGTAACAAACTTTGTCTTGGGGTATTGATCTTCTTCCCACTCAACTCTATTGGCATTTAACTTTCGTTCAAAACCAACACCTTGGTTCTTCCGGTGCCTTTCTTGCTTGCGTACAATTTCCTCAAATTGCTTACTTCCGGCAAGGCTCTTGTAAACACCTTTCTCTATAATTCCCTTCAATAAGCTATTTTCTTGCTCAAGCGGAAATTGGCTAAGAGAATCATTAGTAGAATCAAGAGAATTACTAGAAGCAACAATATTGGATTTAACATGATTATTGTTACTACTAGAGGAAGAATCTTTCTTGCTCTTGTTGCTAGATTTTACTTGTGGCATATAAGTAGACAAGAGTAAATGCTTGGCAATGTAAGAAGAACTTTTCTTTCGAAGATCATCATTGATTGCTTTTAAGATCCCATGCTCTTGCTCTAAGTTGAGCTTCTCAAAGCGTAGCTTCTCATGAATCTTTAAAAGCTCTCGATGCTCCTCTAAAGTAGTTTCATGAGCTAACTTAAGAGTGTTTAGTTCTTCAGTTAAACTATCAATCTCCTTATTATCATTGTCATTCATTTCATCTTGATTAGCATGATTAATAGTGATACGTCTCCGTCGTGTCTATAATTTTTTATTGTTCCATTCCAATATTATACAACTTTTATATACTTTTGGCAACATTTTATACTAGTTTTGGGACTAACATATTGATCCAGTGCCCAGTGCCAGTTCCTATTTGTTGCATGTTTTTTTGTTTGGCAGAAAATCCATATCAAACGGAGTCCAAACAGGATAAAAACTTACGGAGATTTTTTTGGAATATAAGTGATTTTTTGGGAAAAATAATCAACACAAGACGATGCCCGAGGAGTCCACAAGGCAGGGGGCGCGCGCTGGGCCCTTGCAGCCACCCCCTAAGGCGGTTGGTGCCCTTCTTCTGGCGCAAGAAAGCTAATATCCTGATAAAAATCATGTTAAAATTTCAGCCCAATCGGAGTTACGGATCTCTGGGAATTTAAGAAACGGTGAAAGGCCAGAATCTAGGAGCGCAGAAATAGAAGGAAACAGAGAGAGAGAGATCCAATCTCGGAGGGGCTCCTGCCCTCCTCCACCATGGAGGCCATGGACCAGAGGGGAAACCCTTCTCCCATCTAGGGGGAAGGTCAAGGAAGAAGAAGAAGGAGGGGGGCTCTCTCCCCTTCTCTCCCGGTGGCGCCGGAACGCCGTCGGGGCCATCATCGTGACGTCGATCTACACCAACAACTTCGCCGCCGTCATCACCAACTCTCTCTCCCCCTCTATGCGGCAGTGTAACACTTCTTCTCCCCGCTATAATATCTACTTAAACATGGTGCTCAACGCTATATATTATTTCCCAATGATGTATGGCTATCCTATGATGTTTGAGTAGATCTGTTTTGTCCTATGGGTTAATTGATGATCGTGATTGGTTTGAGTTGTATGTTTTATTATTGGTGTTGTCCTATGGTGCTCTTTGTGTTGCGCAAGCGTGAGGGATCCCCGCTCTAGGGTTTGCAATATGTTCATGATTTGCTTATGGTGGGTTGCTAGAGTGACAGAAGCTTAAACCCGAGTAAGTAGGTTGTTTGCGTATGGGAGTAAAGAGGACTTGATACTTTAATGCTATGGTTGGGTTTTACCTTAATGATCTTTAGTAGTTACGGATGTTTGCTAGAGTTCCAATCATAAGTGCATATGATCCAAGAAGAGAAAGTATGTTAGCTTATGCCTCTCCCTCATATAAAATTGCATTAATGATTATCGATCTAGTTATCGATTACATACGGACAAATAACTTTCTTGTGACAAAAAAGCTCTCTACTAAAACTAACCTAGTTATTTCTTTATCTAAACAGTCCCTAGTTTCTATTTACGTGCTCTGTCGGGGATATACTGTTGGGGAACGTAGCAGAAATTCAAAATTTTCTACGCATCACCAAGATCAATCTATGGAGAAACCAGCAATGAGAGAGGAGAGTGCATCTACATACCCTTGTAGATCGCTAAGAGGAAGCGTTCAAGTGAACGGGGTTGAAGGAGTCGTACTTGTCGTGATCCAAATCACCAAAGATCCTAGTGCCGAACGGACGGCACCTCCGCGTTCAACACACGTGTAGCCCGGTGACGTCTCCCAAAGCCTTGATCCAGCAAGGAGAGAGGGAGAGGTTGGGGAAGACTCCGTCCAGCAGCAGCACGACGGCGTGGTGGTGGTGGAGGAGCGTGGCACTCCAGCAGGGCTTTGCCAAGCACCGCAAGAGACGAGGAGAGAGAGAGAGGTAGGGCTGCGCCAAGGAGAGGAGAAACTCTTGTGTATGGCAGCCCCAAAACCTCAAGTATATATAGGGGAGAGGGAGGGGGTGCGCCCCCTCTAGGGTTCCCACCCCAAGGGGTGCGGCAGCCCCAAACCCATCTAGGGTGGCGGCCAAGGTGGGAGAGGGGGAAACTTGCCCCCCAAGCAAGGTGGGGCGCCCCCTCCCCAAACCCTAGGCGCCTTGGGCCCTTGGGGGGGGGGGGTGCACCAGCCCACCTGGGGATGGTCCCCTCCCACACTTGGCCCATGCAGCCCTCCGGGGCCGGTGGCCCCACTTGGTGGACCCCCGGGACCCTCCCGGTGGTCCCGGTACATTACCGATAACACCCGAAACTTTTCCGGTGACCAAAACATGACTTCCCATATATAAATCTTTACCTCCTGACCATTCTGGAACTCCTCGTGACGTCCGGGATCTCATCCGGGACTCCAACATTCGGTAACCACGTATATCTATTCCCTATAACCCTAGCATCATTGAACCTTAAGTGTGTAGACCCTACGAGTTCGGGAGACACGTAGACATGACCGAGACGTTCTTCGGTCAATAACCAACAGCGGGATCTGGATACCCATGTTGGCTCCCACATGTTCCACGATGATCTCATCGGAGGAACCACGATGTCGAGGATTCAATCAATCCCGTATTCAATTCCCTTTGTCTAGTGGTATTGTACTTGCCCGAGATTCGATCGTCGGTATCCCGATACCTTGTTCAATCTTGTTACCGGCAAGTCTCTTTACTCGTTCCGTAACACATCATCCCGTGATCAACCCCTTGGTCACATTGTGCACATTATGATGATGTCCTATCGAGTGGGCCCAGAGATATCTCTCCGTTACACGGAGTGACAAATCCCAGTCTCGATTCGTGCCAACCCAACAAACACTTTCGAAGATACCCGTAGTGCACCTTTATAGCCACCCAGTTACGTTGTGACGTTTGGTACACCCAAAGCATTCCTACGGTATCCGGGAGTTGCACAATCTCATGGTCTAAGGAAATGATACTTGACATTAGAAAAGCTTTAGCATACGAACTACACGATCTTTGTGCTAGGCTTAGGATTGGGTCTTGTCCATCACATCATTCTCCTAATGATGTGATCCCGTTATCAACGACATCCAATGTCCATGGTCAGGAAACCGTAACCATCTATTGATCAACGAGCTAGTCAACTAGAGGCTTACTAGGGACATGGTGTTGTCTATGTATCCACACATGTATCTGAGTTTCCTATCAATACAATTATAGCATGGATAATAAACGATTATCATGAACAAGGAAATATAATAATAATAAATAATTTATTATTGCCTCTAGGGCATATTTCCAACAGTCTCCCACTTGCACTAGAGTCAATAATCTAGTTCACATCGCCATGTGATTAACACTCACAGGTCACATCGCCATGTGACCAACATCCAAAGAGTTTACTAGTGTCACTAAACTAGCTCACATCATCATGTGATTAAGACTCAATGAGTTCTGGGGTTTGATCATGTTTTGCTTGTGAAAGAGGTTTAAGTCAACGGGTCTGCAACATTCAGATCTGTATGTACTTCGCAAATCTCTAGGTCATATTGTAAATGCTGCTTCCACGCTCCACTTGAAGCTATTCCAAATGGTTGCTCAACTATATGTATCCGGTTTGCTACTCAGAGTCACTCGGATAGGTGCTAAAGCTTGCATCGACGTAACCCTTTACGCCGAACTCTTTATCACCTCCATAATCGAGAAACATGTCCTTATTTACTCGGGGACAACTTTGATCGCTGTCCAATGATCCATTCTGGATCATTCTTGTACCCCTTGAGTGACTCATGGCAAGGCACACTTCGGTGCGGTACACAGCATAGCATACTATAGAGCCTACGTCTGAAGCATAGGGGACGACCTTCGTCCTTTCTCTCTCTTCTGCCGTGGTCGAGCTTTAACCCTTAACTTCATGCCTTACAACTCAGGCAAGAACTCCTTCTTTGACTGATCCATCTTGAACACCTTCAAGATCATGTCAAGGTATGTGCTCATTTGAAAGTACTATTAAGCATTTTGATCTATCCTTATAGATCTTGATGCTCAATGTTCAAGTAGCTTAATCCAGGTTTCCATTGAAAAACACCTTCCAAACAACCCTATATGCTTTCCAGAATATCTACATCATTTCCGATCAACAATATGTCAACAACATATACTCATCAGAAATTCTATAGTGCTCCCACTCACTTCTTTGGAAATACAAGTTTCTCATAAACTTTGTATAAACCCAAAATCTTTGATCATCTCATCAAAGCATACATTCCAACTCCGAGATGCTTACTCCAGTCCTTTGAAGGATTGCTGGAGCTTTGCATATTTGTTAGCGTTTTTCTGGATTGACAAAACCTTCTGGTTGTATCACATACAACCTTTCCTCAAGGTTATCATCGAGGAAACAATGTTTTGACATCCTATCTGCAAGATTTCATAAATCATGCGAGAATCGCTAATATAATTCCAACAGACTCTTAGCATCGCTACGAGTGAGAAAGTCTCATCGTAGTCAACTCCTTGAACTTGTCGGAAAACTTCTTAATGACAAGTCGAGCTTTCTTAATGGTGATACTTACTATCATTGTCTATCTTCCTTTTAAAATCCATCTGTACCCAACGGTCTTACGACCATCAAGTATTTCTTCCAAAGTCATGGATCCTCTCTCGGATTTTATGGCCTCGAGCCATTCGTCGGAATTCGGGCCCACCATCGCTTCTCCATAGCTCGTAGGTTCATTGTTGTCTAGCAACATGACCTTCAAGAAATGATTACAATACCACTCTGAAGTAGTACGCATCCTTGTCACCCTACGAGGTTCGGTAGTGACTTGATCCGGAGTTTCATGAACCATCATCATTTTCCACTTCAATTGATGTAGGTGCCACCGGAACAACTTCTTGTGCCCTGCTACATACTGGTTGAAGTGATGGTTCAATAACCTCATCAAGTCTCCACCATCCTCCCACTCAATTCTTTTGAGAGAAACTTTTTCTCGAGAAAGGACCCGTTCCTAGAAACAATCACTTTTGCTTCCGAGTCTGAAATAGGAGGTATACCCAACTGTTTTTGGGTGTCCTATGAAGATGCATTTATCCGCTTTGGGTTCGAGCTTATCAACCTGAAACTTTTTCACATAAGCGTCGCAGCCCCAAACTTTTAAGAAACGACAACTTAGGTTTCTCCAAACCATAGTTCAAACGGTGTCGTCTTAACGGAATTATGTGGTGCCCTATTAAAGTGAGTACGGTTGTCTCTAATGCCTAACCCATGAACGATAGTGGTAATTCGATAAGAGACATCATGGTACGCACCATATCTAATAGGGTGCAACTATGATGTTCGGACACACCATCACACTATGGTGTTCCAGGCGGTACTAATTGTGAAACAATTTCCACAATGTCTTAATTGCGTGCCAAAGCTCATAACTCAGATACTCATCTCTATGATCATATCATAGACATTTTATCCTCTTGTCACGATGATCTTCAACTTCACTCTGAAATTACTTGAACCATTCAATAATTCAGACTTGTGATTCATCAAGTAAATATACTCAGTATCTACTCAAATCATCCGTGAAGTAAGAACATAACGATATCCACTGCGTGCCTCAGCACTCATTGGACTGCACACATCAAAATTTACTTCCAACAAGTTGCTTTCTTGTTCCATTTTACTGAAAACGAGGCTTTCAGTCATCTTGCCCATGTGGTATGATTTGCATGTCTCAAGTGATTCAAAATCAAGTGAGTCCAAACGGTCCATCTGCATGGAGTTTCTTCATGCGTATATACCAATAGACATGGTTCACATGTCTCAATCTTTTCAAAAACGAGTGAGTCCAAAGATCCATCAACATGGAGCTTCTTCATGCGTATACACCAATATGACTTACATGGCAGTGCCACAAGTAGGTGGTACTATCATTACTATCTTTTATCTTTTGGCATGAACATGTGTATCACTACGATCGAGATTTAATAAACCATTCATTTTAGGTGCAAGACCATTGAAGGTATTATTCAAATAAACAGAGTAACCATTATTCTCCTTAAATGAATAACCGCATTGCGATAGACATAATCCAATCATGTCTATGCTCAACGCAAACACCAAATAACAATTATTTAGGCTTAACACCAATCTCGATGGTAGAGAGAGCGTGCGATGCTTGATCACATCAATCTTGGAAACACTTCCAACACATATCGTCAGCTCACCTTTAGCTAGTCTCCGTTTATGCCGTAGCTTTTATTTCGAGTTACTAATACTTAGCAACCGAACTGGTATCTAATACCCTGGTGCTACTAGGAGTACTAGTAAAGTACACATTAACATAATGTATATCCAATATACTTCTATCGACCTTGCCAGCCTTCTCATCTACCAAGTATCTAGGGTAATTGTCGGGGATATACCCCGTGGCGTAAACCGGCCGGAAGTATAACCCGGCCGGACTTGGCGGTTTACCTGAAGAACCCGCTGGCACTTGGCGGTTCACTTGCGACCTAGCGGTTTACGGTTCATTGGTAATCTAGCAGGCGGGTCAGAGGAGCGACAAGACCGGTGGTCTCGATGGCGGTTCATGAGGGCAGTTCAAACTACGGTGGGCGGTTTATAAGGAAAGGCATAAGGAATATTTGTCTTACAAGGAGTTAAGACCTGGACTTGTATCCGGTTTGTATTAGAGATAGGTTTGTCCTAATCCTAGTAGGACTCTACATGTAACCCCCCCCCCCCCTTCAACTTATATAAGGAGGGGCAGGGCTCCCCAAAGGGGGGAAGCTACAAGCAAGAAGAAACAATCGTAGGGCTAGGCACAAAGAGGAGAGCCGGTTTACGGCGACTCCCTCGTGATGATAATGAGACCTAGCCTCAAACAACATGTAGGGTTTTTACCGGATGATGTTTCCCGGGGCCTGAAGCTGTCTAAACCCTTGTCTTGTGTTTGCGTCTCTCGATTCCGCTCAACCCTCTCAAGCTACCACATAGATGCGTTGGCCTCGCGACTAAGTCCTCACACTAAGGACATCTGCCGTGACAATTCCACGACAGTAATTCTGCTCCAGTGGCTGTTCCCCTTATTACAGAAGCACTTAGTCTCGGGTTTGGGTTCAACCTTGGGTTTCTTCACTAGAGCAGCAGCTGATTTGCCGCTTCATGAAGTATCCTTCTTGCCCTTGCCCTTCTTGAAACTAGTGGTTTCACTAACCATCAACAATTGATGCTCCTTCTTGATTTCTACTTTCGCGGTGTCAAACATCGCGAACATCTCAAGGATCATCATATCTATCCCTGATATGTTAAAGTTCATCACGAAGCTCTAGCAGCTTGGTGGTAATGACTTTGGAGAAACATCACTATCTCATCGGAAGATCAACTCCCACTCGATTCAAGTGATTGTTGTACTCGGACAATCTGAAAGAAGCTCAACGATTGAGATTTTCTCCTTAGTTTGCAGGCTAAGAAAATCGCCGGAGGTCTTATACCTCTTGGACGTAAGCACGAGTCTGAAATCCCAATTTCAGCTCTTGGAACATCTCATATCTTCTGCGACATTTCAAAAATGTCCTTGGTGCCTCAATTCTAAACCATTTAACATTACCAAACTATCATGTAGTCATCAAAACGTGTATGTCAGATGTTTGCAACATCCATAGACCACGTTCGAGGTCCAGCACACCGAGCGGTGCATTAAGGACATAAGCCTTCTACTGTCCGCATAATTGCTACTGTCAACTTTCAACTATATTTTCTCTACGAACATATCTAAAACAGTAGAACTAAAGCGCGAGCTATGGCATAATTTGCAAAGGGCTTTTGACTATGTTCAGGATAATTAAGTTCATCTAATGAACTCCCACTCAGATAGACATCCCTCTAGTCATCTAAGTGATACATGATCCGAATCGACTAGGCCGTGTCCGATCATCACGTGAGACGGACTAGTCATCAACGGTGAACATCTCATGTTGATCATATCTACTATATGACTCATGTTCGACCTTTCGGTCTCTTGTGTTCCGAGACCATGTCTGTACATGCTAGGCTCGTCAAGTCATCCTAAGTGTTTCGCATGTGTAAATCTGGCTTACACCCGTTGTATGTGAACGTTAGAATCTATCACACCCGATCATCACGTGGTGCTTCGAAACAACGAACTTTCGTAATGGTGCACAGTTAGGGGGAACACTTTCTTGAAATTTTAATGAGGGATCATCTTATTTACTACCGTCGTTCTAAGCAAATAAGATGCATAAACATGATAAACATCACATGCAATCAAATAGTGACATGATATGGCCAATATCATTTTGCTCCTTTTGATCTCCATCTTCGGGGCTCCATGATCATCATAGTCACCGGCATGACACCATGATCTCCATCATCATGATCTCCATCATCGTGTCTCCATGAAGTTGTCTCGCCAACTATTACTTCTACTACTATGGCTAACGGTTTAGCAATAAAGTAAAGTAATTACATAGCGTTGTTCATTGACACGCAGGTCATACAATAAATTAAGACAACTCCTATGGCTCCTTCCGGTTGTCATACTCATCGACATGCAAGTCGTGATTCCTATTACAAGAACATGATCAATCTCATCACATATCATTCATCACATTCTTTTGGCCATATCACATCACATAGCATACCCTGCAAAAACAAGTTAGACGTCCTCTAATTGTTGTTTGCATGTTTTACGTGGCTGCTATGGGTTTCTAGCAAGAACGTTTCTTACCTACGAGAAAGCCACAACGTGATATGTCAATTGCTATTTACCCTTCATAAGGACCCTTTTCATCGAATCCGATCCGACTAAAGTGGGAGAGACTGGCACCCACTAGCCACCTTATGCAACAAGTGCATGTCAGTCGGTGGAACCTGTCTCACGTAAGTGTACGTGTAAGGTCGGTCCGGGCCGCTTCATCCCACAATACCGTCGAAACAAGATAGGACTAGTAACGGTAAGCATATTGAACAAAATCAACGCCCAAAACAACTTGTGTTCTACTCGTGCATAGAATCTACGCAATAGACATGGCTCATGATGCTACTGTTGGGGAACGTAGCAGAAATTCAAATTTTTTTACGCATCACCAAGATCAATCTATGGAGAAACCAACAACGAGAGAGAGGAGAGTGCATCTACATACCCTTGTAGATCGCTAAGTGGAAGCGCTCAAGTGAACAGGGTTGAAGGAGTCGTACTCGTCGTGATCCAAATCACCGGAGATCCTAGTGCCGAATGGACGACACCTCCGCGTTCAACACACGTGCAGCCCGGTGACGTCTCCCACGCCTTGATCCAGCAAGGAGAGAGGGAGAGATTGGGGAAGACTCCATCCATCAGCAGCACGGCGGCGTGGTGGTGGTGGAGGAGCGTGGCACTCCAGCAAGGCTTCGCCAAGCACCGCAAGAGACGAGGAGAGAGAGATGTAGGGCTGCGCCAAGGAGAGGAGAAACTCTTGTGTATGGCAGCCCCAAAACCTCAAGCATATATAGGGGAGAGGGAGGGGGGTGCGCCCCCTCTAGGGTTCCCACCCCAAGGGGTGCGGCAGCCCCAAACCCATCTAGGGTGGCGGCCAAGGGGGGGGAGAGGGGGAAACTTGCCACCCAAGCAAGGTGGGGCGCCCCCTCCCCAAACCCTAGGCGCCTTGGGCCCTTGGGGTGGGGGCGCACCAGCCCACCTAGGGCTGGTCCCCTCCCACACTTGGCCCATGCAGCCCTCCGGGGCCGGTGGCCCCACTTGGTGGACCCCCGGGACCCTCCCGGTGGTCCCGGTACATTACCGATAACACCCGAAACTTTTCCGGTGACCAAAACAGGACTTCCCATATATAAATCTTTACCTCCGGACCATTCCGGAACTCCTCCTGACGTCCGGGATCTCATTCGGGACTCCGAACAACATTCGGTAACCACGTATATCTATTCCCTATAACCCTTGCGTCATCGAACCTTAAGTGTGTAGACCCTACGGGTTCGGGAGACACGTAGACATGACCGAGACGTTCTCCAGTCAATAACCAATAGCGGGATCTGGATACCCGTGTTGGCTCCCACATGTTCCACGATGATTGAGGGAGTCCTGGACTAGGGGGTGTCTCGATAGCCGAACTATCATCACGGCCGGACTCCAAGACTATGAAGATACAAGATTGAAGACTTCGTCCCATGTCCGGATGGGTCTTTCCTTGGCGTGGAAGGCAAGCTTGGCGATACGGATATGTAGATCTCCTACCATTGTAACCGACTCTGTGTAACCCTAACCTATCCGGTGTCTATATAAATCGGAGGGTTTTAGTCCGTAGGACGAAAAAAAATCATACCATAGGCTAGCTTCTAGGGTTTAGCCTCCTTGATCTCGTGGTAGATCTACTCTTGTACTACCCATATCATCAATATTAATCAAGCAGGAGTAGGGTATTACCTCATCGAGAGGGCCCGAACCTGGGTAAAACATCGTGTCCCTTGTCTCTGTTACCATCCGCCTAGGCGCACAGATTCGGGACCCCCTACGCGAGATCCGCCGGTTTTGACACCGACATTGGTGCTTTCATTGAGAGTTCCTCTGTGTCGTCACCGATAGGCCTGATGGCTCCTTCGATCATCAACAACGACGCGATCCAGGGTGAGACTTTTCTCCCCGGACAAATCGTCGTATTCGCCGGCTTTGCATGCGGGCAATTCGCAGCCATCTGGAGCAGATCGAAAGCTACGCCCCTCGCCATCAGGTCAGATTTGGAAGTTTGAACTATACGGCCGATATCCGCGGAGACTTGATCTTCGACGGACTCGAGCCGCAGCCAAGCGTGCCGCACTGTCTCGATGGGCATGATTTAGCTCTGCCGCCGAGCGATTGCCTCGAGGCCGCACCAAAGATCCGCGACCCTTAATCCAGAGCCGGATTCCCCAATCGAGGACGAGTGGTTGGACACCGCCTCGGGGGCTACAATCTATACGGCGATTGAGCCGAACTCCATCCTTATCCTTTGCTAAGACGTTGACTCCAGGGTGCCGGACTCCTCTCCGGACTCCGAACCCTCCGCGCCCCTGCCAATCGAATCCGATCGGGCGCCGGTCATGGAGTTCACTGCCGCGGACATCTTTTAGCACTCGCCCTTTGGCGACATCCTGAATTCACTAAAGTCTCTCTCTTTATTTGGAGAGCCATGGCGGGATTACGGTCAGGAAGGTGGGGATGCGGACGACGAAGAAATTCAACGCCCACCCACCACCCACTTCGTAGCCACTGTCGAAAGCTTACACGACATGCTCGATTTCGACTCCGAAGACATCGACGGTATGGACGACGATGTAGGAGAAAACAATGAACCAGCACCTATAGGATGCTGGACAACCACCTCATCCCATGATGTATACATGGTGGATATACCTAAAGGAAATGAAGACGAGGAACAACGGGACACTACGAAGGATAAATCCCTCGAAAAGCAGTCAAAACGGCAACGTAAACGCCGAACCAAGTCCCGCCTCAACAGAGACCCAGCCATAGAGTAGGGCGAACCGGCGGACGACGAACATGCTATCGAGCAATCGTCCGAACAAGACAACTTGGATAAACAACCCGTCCCCGGCGAAGACAACAGTCCGGACGATCTCACACCGGACAAATTGTTGGAGCAAAATAACCTCCAGAAAAGGCTCGTCGCCACTGCGCGTAGCCTGAAAAAGCATAAGCGGAAGCTCAAAACAGCGGAAGATGCACTCAAGATCAGATGGAGCAAAGTATTCAACACCGCAGACAAATACGGCGACAGTCGCCGATCAAAGAGCTACCCAAAAAGAAAGCTACTGCCCGAATTTGACGAGGAGGCCTTAGAGCCACCACAATCAAAAAGTAAGAAGGCCACCCGGTCGGATGGACGACCCCACGACAAAAAGAGAACGGCAAATGGCGCCGCACACAAGCCGATATGCGGTCTGCATAAGGATTCACATCAAAAGGATGGCCCAGTTAGGTCCGTCTATGGGCCGAGAAAGCAAGCTCTTCAAAGCAATGCAACACGTCAAATATCCGAACATCACGGCACACCCAAATACAGGGGCGCCGCACATCCACTATGTTTCACCGATGAGGTGCTGGATCATGAATTTCCAGCGGGATTCAAACCCGTAAACATAGAGGCATACGACGGAACAACAGACCGAGTGCGGATTGAGGATTACATCCTCCACATACACATGGCTAGAGGAGATGATCTCCACGCCATAAAATACTTACCCCTCAAACTCAAAGGGCCAGCTCGGCATTGGCTTAAAAGCCTCCCGAAAATGCCATTGAAGCCGGGAAAGCTCGAGGATGCGTTTGGGAAACTTTTCAGGGGACCTATGTCCGCCCTCCGGATGCTGAGCGATCTAAGTCACATAACTCAACAGCCCGGAGAGTCAGCCCGAAATTCGGAACATGATCCTTACTAAAAAGAACCAAATAGTCGACTGTCCGGACGCCGAAGCCTTAGCAGCTTTCAAACACAACGTCTGAGACGAATGGCTCGCCAGACACCTCGGCCAAGAGAAGCCAAGAACAATGGACGCATTAACAAGCCTCATGACCCGCTTTTGCACGGGAGAGGATAGCTGGCTAGCAAGATGCAGCACCAGCGACCCAAGTACATCCAAGTCGAGATGGAACGGAAACCACGGCGCAACAAGGACCAGCGCCGGATTAAAAGGAACGGTCCAAAGAGCGCGGCAGTCAACGCCGGATTCAAAAGCTCACGGCAGAACAATAAAAAACTGCCCCTTAAGGACAATAGCGATGAGCTATCCAACTTAAACAAAATATTGGACAAGATATGTCAAATCCACAGTACTCCCGGGAGGCCTGCAAACCATACCCACAGAAATTGTTGGGTCTTCAAACAGTCCGGCAGACTCAACGCCGAACACAAGGGGCTCGACGCACCAAGTGAAGATGATGACGAGCACCACAAGCAGAGCCCCGGAAAACAAAAGAATTTCCCACAAGAGGTTAAAATAGTAAACTCACTTCACATGATCAAAGGGAAACAGAGCGGCGCCCACTAGAATGCGCGCCGCACACTGGTTGTCAAAACCAATCACCTTCGACCATCAGGACTATTCCGAAAGTATCTGGAACGCAGGATGGACTGCCTTGATATTGGATCCTATAATCGACGGATTCCAATTTACACAAGTCCTCATGGATGGTGGCAGTCACATAAACCTGATATATCAGGACACAATCCGCAGGATGGGGATAGACCCAACCAAAATTCGCCATAGCAACACCTCCTTTAAAGGGGTAATGCCAGGCCCATATGCCCATTGTACGGGCTCCCTACTGCTAGAAGTTGTGTTCGGTTCATCCGACAACTTCCGTTCTAAAAGTTAATCTTCCATGTCGCCCGCTTAAAAGTAGCCATCAAGCACTATTGGGACGGAAGCTACCGCTTTAACGCAATACCGCATTATGCATCTCTTACACTTAAAATGCCCGGTCCACGCGGCATCATCTCATTAAAAGGGAGTATTAAGTGTTACTTGAGCACGGAGGAACGTGAGACTGCCTTGACAGCCCCACACCTATCCGGCTCCGCTAGTCAAAGAACCTGAATTGATCATTCAAACCCCGGACACGGCTAGACGAGTCCTGCGCTTACTAGCGGCATTACCCCATACAAGGGGCTGCATGCATGTATCACAAGAGACAATAAAGCTAAATTTTATTCACTTCTTCGAACCGTACTCTGTTTATTTAATATGAAGTACATCTTTCGCACGATCCTTTTTCTTTTAAACTAAGTTCCTCTCTTTTGCAGATGAACAACGTGCTACACCCGCCCGTGATACGTCACAACGGAGACACAGCGCAGACGCAGAGGGACCCGTTGCAAGGATTCTTTTCAGATTAAGACCCTGCCTAAACCTTTTTTACTGTCTCTTATTGATATACATCCCCCGGTTTCTTACTATAACCGAGGAGGAGGCTGGCGTTTTGGCATTGGCCGCACCAGAATTTTTATGCTGCACGGACACGGGGGCTTAGGGCATTATTCTGCCCATTTTATAAAGACCGAATACCTTAGGGAGTATTGGCGTCTCGAAAGTTAGGCCTTATATGCATTAGCTCCGAATCATGTCTTTGGTCAAATGTTGGGTTTGCCCGGCTCCTGTGTTTTGCTGCCTTACGTTCCGTTTTATCGGCTAACGCGACACCAGGAGAACTACTACGATTGTGCCCCGGTTCGGCCGGGCGAGCACCTCAGTAGAGAAAGCCGAAAACTGAGTGTCATGATATAGAGAGAGACTGGTCAACCACTCGATGACTCATCGGAATGTTTAGAATTCCTCCGCATTAACGAAGGACCGGTTTTCGGTCAGCACACACGCACCTTAATTCGGAAGAGTGCGGTGCCCTGTGGGCTATATAGTAGCCCCACCCTCGAACTCGTATGGCTAAGTGAAAGTGATAAAGCATTATAGTCCGGTTGCCTAGTTTGCTACGCTACCACCTCCTTAACAGGACCAAGACGTTGGATTAAGTGTGAAAAGCGCCTTCTTTGCAAACACCCCGCACTATGTGCGTGGGGCTGAAGCCAAGGGCTTCCATCTTTCGAGTTATATATACATATACATAAACGGCCGACAGGAGTAGTTTACTACTTGAACGCACAAGTATAAAAAGCTCTTATATTATATTGAAACATTGTTTTCACAAATTATACATTTCATTTAAACATAATATCCTTCGAGCATCTGCGTCTCTATTAAACGAGCGGTAGAGGACTTCCTCAAAGTAGTGCTCGGCGGTACTCGGCTTCGTCCGAATCTTGGGATGCAACGTCGGTGGCCTTCATATCTGCCCACTATGTCTTGACACGGGCGAGCCATCCGCGCTCCCTCAATACACGCCGACCGCTTCATTGCGCCGTCGCTGTACCGCGCAAGGAACTGCTGCACTAAACCAAAATAACTCTTGGCTGGGTCCGCCCGCCACAAATGAGTCACGACATGCTTCATGGCAAGTCCGGATAGTCGGTTCAGCTCGGCCCATTCGGCCAACCGATCGGTCAACGGAAGAAGACGCTCCGGACTATGGAATTGCGACCAATATAGCTCTTCCCTTCTGTGCCCCTTCTGGCCTCGGAAGTGCTAAATCGCGTCCGCAGCGCTCGCCGCTAAGTCCAGATAAGCATCCTCCGAACTCCACAACTTGTCCAATTGAGCATACTTTGGATCCGTATATTTCCTCTGCAGCAGAAATGGTT
Organism: Aegilops longissima; assembly: GCA_021605205.1. Classification (NCBI taxonomy): domain Eukaryota; kingdom Viridiplantae; phylum Streptophyta; class Magnoliopsida; order Poales; family Poaceae; genus Aegilops; species Aegilops longissima. The sequence continues at coordinate 383,771,648 of CM038680.1, forward strand.
TTCCAGCCGCAATTGCCCCGGCCTGACTCAGCTCCTCCTTGGCAGCTCTCAAAGCCGAACGAGCATCCTTGGATTCGGCGGCAGCCTTTTTTAGGCCCTCTTGCTCCGCTTGACGTTCTTTTTCAAGAACCTCGCAGCGATCGGTAGTATTCTTCAACTTTCTGGCCATATCGGCCATTTCCTCCTTGCTTCAGCAGTGAGCAGCCCGTTCGGCTTTTAGCTCTTCGGCCGCCCTTAAAGCGACCGCATTACTATTTCTGGCTTGCTCTTTCGCTCGGGCGAGTTCCGCCTGCAGCTCTTCCACAGCAGCAGCACCATCTGCATTAAGCATACAAATAGTAAGACATGGGCGTCAAGCTCCCTTACCAGGTGTCCGCGTAGAAGTCGCATACCTTGTGACTCGTCAAACCATTTATTGGCCAGCGTGATGTCCGTGATCCGCCTCGTCAAGTTGCCGCTTTAGTTCGGCATATTCATCATCGGCTGGCCACGGACGCCCGCCACCTGTTTAGGAGCGGCGATATGTTATAATCGAGATTTGATCCTCGCACGCTGTCAATTTTGACAACATACCGAGTCTCGGGGCTACTATCTATACTGGCGCATTCTATATGCATAACTGCCGAAGGTACATCATTTTTGCGTACCTTGAACCCCGTCAGTAAGCTTCTGACGGCTTCATGCAATCCGCTCTCCGCGGATGCAATTCTTTCAATCACCATACCCATCAGAGCGCGGTGATCTTCTGAGACAGCCGCTCGCCCGAGCAGATCCTTCAGCTCCTCCGACCGCACGCCAGTTGGCGCCGGACGTTCCGGACCCGCCGGACTTGGGGAAACCCTCCGCGACGACACCTCAGGGTCGTCCGCCTCGCACGAGGGTGCGGCAGGTGGAGGCGTTTCACTCTCAATCATCTCCGGAAGAAGATCCCCCGAAGATGAGCTCTGCTGAGAAGGGCTGAGATCCGAACTACAAGGTACAATTTCGGTTATCTTTAGAAATAAATACAGGGATGTTCCTTATTTACAAGACCCCTTCTTCTTACTTACGGCTCGCTGGAGGGCTGATCCCCTTGGGGAAATAGTGCGGCTGGGTTACTTCCCAGCGCCAGACTCTCTGACGAAGATTCCTTTCCCCTCTTTGAGGCTTTGACCTCCGGATCTTCTGAAGTGGTCCTCTTCTCTCCTCGAAAGATGGGACTTTTAATCCCTCCTTCCTTGATAGCCTCCTTCGTAGAGGCAGTTGCTTCCCCACTCCCCCCTTCGCCTTCTTCAAAAGGCACGACCTTCAACACCTTGGTCAGCATGGGATCCGGCATGGTCTCTGGGAGGGGAGCCGGACACCTTATTAACTTTGCCTTGGCTATCCACTCCTGTAAGAGAAACGGCTCCTTTAAAGGGCATATATATATGATAAATGAATGAACAGCTTGTCCGGTTACAGGACTACTTACTTGAGTATCGGGGCGATTGCAGCTTAGTCCTGCGTCCTCAGTCAGGTCCGGACACCTCTCTTGTGATCTGAAGAACAGTTTATACATCTCCACGGGCGTCGTGCCCATAAAATTTTGGGGAGCTCGTGGTCCCTCCGGATTAAATTCCCACAGACGGAGGGGGCGACGTTTGCAGGGCAGAAGGCGCCGGATCAGCATAACCTGCGCCACTGCAACCAGATTGATCTCCCTTTCTTGGAGGTCTCGAATACGGCCCTGCAGCAAAGGAACGTCCTTGGACGGCCCCCAGTCGAGCCCCTTGTTGACCCATGATGCCAGCCGCTGTGGTGGACCTGAGCGGAAGGCGGGGAGCGCCACCCATTTGGTGCCCCTGGGAGCGTTGATATAAAATCACTCCCGTTGCCACGAACCAAGCTCCTCTCGAAAAGAGCCTTCGGGCCATGGAGCATCAGCACATTTGCTTATGGCCGCCCCTCCGCACTCTGCTTGTTGCCCCCCGATCATCTTCGGCTCCACCTTGAAGGTCTTGAGCCACAATCCAAAGTGAGGTGTAATATGGAGGAAGGCCTCACATATGACAATGAATGACGAGATATGGAGGATGGACTCCGGATTCAAGTCATGGAAATCCAGCCCATAATAAAACATGAGCCCCCGCACAAAGGGATCCGTCGGGAAGCCTAAACCCCGAAGGAAGTGAGACACGAACACCACGTTCTCGCCGGGCTCGGGAGTGGGAATGACCTGCCCTGGAGCAGGCAGCCTATGCGAGATCTCGCCGGTTAGATACCTGGCGTCTCGCAGCTTTAGCACATCTTCTTTCGTGACGGAGGAAGACATCCATCGGCCGTGCTGGCCGGAGCCGGACATCGTCGAAGGTCCGAAGCGCCTAAATCTGAAGCTTTGGGTGTTAGAACTCGAAGTACGAGGCGAACTCGATGGAGGGTGTAAAAAGAAGAGGGCCTTGGTCTCATTATAAAGAGCTTGAATACCAAGAGCCCACCCCGTGGTCAATTAGGACTCGCCTTTGATAGAGGAGGCGTGCCGACGGGCACGGTTGGGTTACCCACGTCCGTATTGATGGGAATCCCGGAATAAGGGGGCATGATCTATGCTTTAACGTGCCAAGGAAACCGCCTCGCTAAACGCGCTGAGGTGGAACAGAAAAAAAAATTCATATAAAGACCTGGCCGCAGTGTGATGTCACGCTGCGGAGTACGTCAACAGATCTGTGCAAAAGTTATTCTCTCTACGGTGGTATGTAGAACTTGTTTTACAGAGCCGGACACTATCCTTGTGTTCAAAACCTTCTATGAAGTATTCGCAGGAGGAACCCGCCTTGCAATGACGAAGACAATATGCGCGCCGGACTCGTCGTCATTGAAGCCTGGTTCAGGGGCTACTGAGGGAGTCCTGGACTAGGGGGTGTCCGGATAGCCGAACTATCATCACAGCCGGACTCCAAGACTATTAAGATACAAGATTGAAGACTTCGTCCCATGTCCGGATGGGACTTTCCTTGGCATGGAAGGCAAGCTTGGCGATACGGATATGTAGATCTCCTACCATTGTAACTGACTCTGTGTAACCCTAACCTATCCGGTTTCTATATAAACCGGAGGGTTTTAGTCCGTAGGACGAACAACAATCATACCATAGGCTAGCTTCTAGAGTTTAGCCTCCTTGATCTCGTGGTAGATCTACTCTTGTACTACCCATATCATCAATATTAATCAAGGAGGAGTAGGGTATTACCTCCGTCGAGAGGGCCCGAACCTGGGTAAAAACATCGTGTCCCTTGTCTCCTATTATCATCCGCCTAGACGCACAGTTCGGGACCCCCTACCCGAGATCCGCCGGTTTTGACACCGACAATGATCTCATCGGATGAACCACGATGTCGAGGATTCAATCAATCCTGTATTCAATTCCCTTTGTCTAGCGGTATTGTACTTGCCTGAGATTCGATCGTCGGTATCCCGATACCTTGTTCAATCTCGTTACCGGCAAGTCTCTTTACTCGTTCCGTAACACATCATCCCGTGATCAACCCCTTGGTCACATTGTGCACATTATGATGATGTCCTACCGAGTGGGCCCAGAGATACCTCTCCATTACACGGAGTGACAAATCCCAGTCTCGATTCGTGCCAACCCAACAAACACTTTCGGAGATACCCGTAGTGCACCTTTATAGCCACCCAGTTATGTTGTGACGTTTGGTACACCCAAAGCATTCCTACGGTATCCGGGAGTTGCACAATCTCATGGTCTAAGGAAATGATACTTGACATTAGAAAAGCTTTAGCATACGAACTACACGATCTTTGTGCTAGTTTAGGATTGGGTCTTGTCCATCACATCATTCTCCTAATGATATGATCCCGTTATCAACGACATCCAATGTCCATGGTCAGGAAACCGTAACCATCTATTGATCAACGAGCTAGTCAACTAGAGGCTTACTAGGGACATGGTGTTGTCTATGTATCCACACATGTATCTGAGTTTCCTATCAATACAATTATAGCATGGATAATAAATGATTATCATGAACAAGGAAATATAATAATAATAACTAATTTATTATTGCCTCTAGGGCATATTTCCAACATATACCCCGCGGTGTAACCCGTCTGGATGTATGACCCGGCTGGATCTTGGCGACTCACTGGCAACCCGCCCGGAGCTTGGCGACTCACGGGTAACCCGCCCGATCTTGGTGACTCATTAGTAACCCGGCGGGCGGGTCAGACAGACAACAAGGCCCAGTAGTCCGGTTCATGTTATGGTGGGCCGGCTCAAGAGGAAAGCGTAAGGAATATTCCCTTACAAAGGAAGCAAGACTAGGACTCCACTTCTAATAGAGTAATCCTAATCCTACTAGGACTAGTCATGTAACTCGCCCCTTCAACTTATATAAGGAGGGGCAGGGCACCCCAAGATGGACAGGCTGAATAATGTCCAAGGCTAGACACAACAAAAGAGGAGAGGTGGTGTATGCGACGACTCCCTCATGAGCATAATGAGACCTAGCCACAAACAACATGTAGGGCTATTACCGGATGATGTTTCCCGGGGCCCAAAGCTATCCAAATCCTTGTTTTGTGTGTTGATCCGCCTCGCGTCCCTCATCCTGATCAACCCCTCTCGAGCTACCACATAGATGCATTGTCCTCACGACTAAGTCCTCACACTAGGACATTTGCCGTGACACTTCCACGATAGTTGGCGCCCACCGTGGGGCCTGCGCACGGTGGTGTTGAGTTCTTGGAGGGATTTCTTTAGGGGTCGAGAAGCTCGTGATGTGTCAGAGGAAAGAAGAGCCGGTAGGAACAATCACACAAGATAAACCGACATGGGATGAAACTTGGTCAGAGCCCGCGAATTCACCATGTTATGCTCAGAATCATGAGTAACCTTGGAGCTCGATGTACGACGAGGTTTTGGTCCAAGAGAAACTAGAATTGCGTCGGATACACTGCCGCAAAGTTGCCAAGTTGATATGACCGACAGGCGATCCAGTTCAAAGCCAGATCGAATATTTTTTGGAACGATGACGCGTGTCGCTGGAACGGACTAGATGTCCATCACGCACGCACCATGAAGATTCGTCGAGACCGAGATAGAACAATTTTTTTTCTGTGGCACTACAAGTCCCAAGGAAATTCCACAAGGCGGAGGAAGGCCAGACCAAAGGCGTCTCGTCGTTCCTACTTTTCATGGGAAGGTAAAATTGAACCGTCTACTGATCGGCCACGGGCTGATGTGATTGGTTGCTAGCGCTGCCGCTCCACACGATCTGCTGAGAGGACACCTTGCTACTATTACTACGAGCAGGACCAAATTCCAATGAAAAAAGGCATCTGCTATGGCCACTGATCTACTGGTGGAGAACAAGCAACGAAAGGTCAAACCAACCAAAGGTTTTTTACCAAAGGAAGAAGGCCACAACTTGGAGATGGATGCAGACGTGGGTCAACCAGGTCGCCCGTGATTCAGAAGCGGATATGACTACGACCCAGACTACTCTGCCGTGGTGGTGCGTGGCCCTGCCTCGGAGCTGCCCGGCCTGCCTCCGATCAACCACAGGCTCACCCACTCACCGCGTGGCCTATCTCGAGCCGCCTTGCCGGTTCATTTCTTCTAGTACCTACGGCCTCGCCTCCATACTGTTGAGCTGATGCTTGCAAACTGACATCAGTTTGTCGTCGCCTTTACTACCTGGTCATCGAGCTGCTGCCAATGGCGAGTCGTCGTGCCCGCCTCTGCCACAACGCCTTTTAAACCGCCTAGTTTTGACCTGCCCGTGCTGTTGTGGCCTCGTCTGCGAGCCGCCGGCCTCGTCTGAGTCGCTGGTGCGGCCCCGCTGCTACAAGCCGCCTTACTGTTCTGTTGTTCAAGAGCTGCCCCGTAAAATCAACTCGCCTCTCCCTCTGTTGCGAGACGATGCCTCGTCAGTCTATCGTGAAGCGCACTGCCTGCTCGCTAATACTCGTTGGAGGAAACACCCAGACACAGCAGCTGCAGGACGACAGGTCGTGGTGACAATGAGTTTTCAGTTCCCTTGATTTTGCTCAAGAGTTGCTCCTACGGTGCTGAATGAATAAGCCATTATTGTAGTCAAACCAACCTGTGCTTGCTATGGAGTTTTGTTCAGCTGGAGAAGTTTGACATACTGGCCTCTACAGAGCTACATTCAAGAACTCCGAGTCTCCACCTCTGCCTCCGATGCACATTGACCCGCCTCTATAACCCGGCGTCGAATTGCCTCCGCTGGCCTCGCCCCCGGTTGCTTTGTTGCCGGCTCATCACAGCTGGACCCTTATTCCACTGACCCACCGCCGTGGTTACTGCCTCCGCAGCGCCCTCACCACTGTTGCTGGCTGCGCCTCCATTGCTTTGAGCCGCCTTCGACTGCGCCGCGCACCCGGTGCCCCTCCGCTCATCACGGGTTTCCACGGCCCGTCGTCCGTTTCCTCGGACGCGCCCTTGAGCCGTCAGCCTCGACCCGCCACTCCTGCTGTGGCTCTCGCCTCTGAGTCGTCTTGATCCGCCGGTGCCACCATGAGCCGCTCGTTCTGCCTGCCACTACGGCCTCGCCCGGTCTCCCGGTCTTAAAAACTCGCCTGAGCCACCGGGCTTCGCTAGAATCGCACCGCCTCGAAGCCACCACTGCTCGGCCTTGCTCTGAGCCGCCCACGCGGCCTGCTCCTCTGTGGCCTCACCGTAAGCCGACCACTGCTACTCCACTTTCCACGTTCATTCGACGAAAAATATCAGGTGCTATCCTTTCTGTGTATTTTATCAGCACATATTAAGTTGTTTGAGAACAATTACCCTGGTATGTGGTATTTTTTCACAGGACCATTATTTGTTACAAAGGTGTCGCAAAGGGCGTGCGCCAATATTATTTTTGCACTAGCGCTTGTCTGTGCCGTGCTGCTAGACGGATACGTGAGTAAGTCGCCGCCCCCCGCTTCATCAACACATGCGACTGACTCGTCGTCCATGCCTGCGGCCGACTCGCCCGTGTCCATGCCGGCTTATAACGCTGCGGCCGACTCATCTGTCTGCTCCCGCGGCCGACTCGGCTATGATTGATTTGAGCTTCACCGTGGTGATCATCAACTCCGCGGTGGATAATTTCCGGCCTGACATATGAGGTGAAATCCATCCAGCATATTTTTATGTTACATACTACTTTCTTTAAAAGAGCAATTACTCTGGCTTGCAAGTGTTCCAATGCATGACAAGTTGTCTAAATGCAAAGGGTTTTTTTATATCACTGAGTTGTTTAATGACTCATACCGGTTTTTATCACGGTCAAATATGGAGAATCTCAAGACAACTCCTCGAGTCGTCTTAAGACTCGGGGGCTACAACGACATGACTCGGCAAAATTGGTCATTATCAGTGAATCAAGAACTCCGGGTCATTGGAGGAAAAAATAACCCGACCCGGGAGATTACTGTTATATTGATGAAAATTTAAAGGCTGTCAGAAAATTTCTGGCTTAAGATGGAGAAATTCTGGTTCAAAAGCCGGTTCAAGGGTTTCTCACGAAGCTTTGAAGCTCTCAATATCCGATTTAAATTTCCGGTTAAAAAAGAATCCATTTCTCGTAAAGTTCGAGTTCTCAGAAAAAATTAAAAGGTTGCCAAAGATAAATTGTTGTCATGATGTGCGGTTCAAACATGGGTATCCTGTCTTATTGGCTTATCTTATTGGTCACTTGGGGGCTTCCTGCTCAATGAGCATAGCTGTGCTTACCCTCTTGATCCGGCGCAACGCTGTTCTTACAAATCACTTGGGGGCTTCCTGTTCAAACATATGTGTATTCACCAAAGAGAACATAGCATTACTACCCTCTTGATCCGGCTATCAAGCCAATATGATAATTTCATAAGAGCACAACTCTAATTACCTTGGTAATTCGGCTATCAAGCCAATATGAAAATTTCATGAGAGCACAACTCTGATTATCTTGGTAATTCGGCTATCAAGCCAATATGAAAATTTCATGAGAGCACAACTCTGATTATCTTGGTAATTCGGCTATCAAGACAATATGAAAATTTCATGAGAGCACAACTCTGATTATCTTGGTAATTCGGCTATCAAGCCAATATGATAATTTCATAAGAGCACAACTCTGATTACCTTGGTAATTCGGCTATCAAGCCAATATGATAATTTCATAAGAGCACAGCTCTGATTACCTTGGTAATTCGGCTATCAAGCCAATATGATAATTTCATAAGAGCACAACTCTGATTACCTTGGGATTTCGGTTATCAAGCCAGTATTATAACTTCATCTGGGCATAGCTCTGACCTACTTGGAGGGTTTAATGACTGGGTTACAAAGACCAAAGAGAGTTTGTTGCACAGCACAACTCAAACATAGGTATATGGTGAACCGGCAGCATATGATGATATTAAGTACTTGGAAGTATCATCTTCTAAGTTTTTGGGTTATCACCCTTACTGCATTGGTATGGTAAGCTGGCAGTTTTTTAATCACATATCACAGGTATGATATTTATTTTTGTTATGCGAGGTTTGATAAACCGGCCTGGCTTTTAAACTTTAAGTTTCCAATATGTTTAGGCTTGAATGGCCTTAATGTTAGTCCTTTCCATAATTGCATAAGACTATATAATGTTTGGGTTGTTACCTGCCCTAGCTTTTGACGTTAAGTCGCCAGGGTATATGTTGTTTAAACTCTGTGCAGGGTTTGCAGAACTATGTCATATAAATTCAAGCTCATCATCAACATTGATGTTTCAAAAGGGTTATCCATTCTGGATTTTCTCAAAGGCTATAAGCCGCCGGGTTATACAAATTCCGGCTTACAATGAATGCACATTAAGTCGCCATCGGCCAAGAGCCGCCGAGTATTTAAACTCCGAATTTACCTGTCAACTTATAAGGTATTCACATCTTTCATAGCCGAAATTGGCTGGATTTTCATGATGATATTGAATGATTTAGGTTTTCATATCGGATTATATTATTCAAATCTTGAATAGCCAACATGGCTGGATTTTTATGGTTATCAACAACCAGTATTATGATTGAGGGTTTCAAAGTCGCTTCAGTGCAATGGCTATTATTTTATCAATGGATATGATTTATTCTACAATGGAAGGAATAGTCCCGAGTCGCTGCAGGCTTACAACCTGGCACTTGGGGGCTACATTATTCAAGTTGAGATTACATCAAAATATGCAAGTCCCATGTCACTGCCAGCATGCACCATGGCAGTTGGGGGCTAATGTAAAGTCATTTTTACTTTCCTTATTGAAGACTCGACTCATCACATCGTAATGAGCCGGCCCTTGGGGGCTACCAATTGCTCCTGTTAAAAATTCAAGGTACACAAGTTAAATCCATTATATTGAAGGGTCCATTGCTTAGTTGGTAAAGCACAAGGCCCTTAACCTTGTGGACGTGGGTTCAAGCCCTACGATGGAAGCTACATCATATGGTGTTATTTTCAATGAAGTATATATAAAGTCCCAGTTGAGTATTGTCTTGCTGAGCCTGCCCTTGGAGGCTACACGTTGTTGTTCAAATCTACATGATCATATCTACAAAGTCCCTGCTCATTATTGCATAATGACCCGGCCCTTGGGGGCTACACTGGTTGAAGTTTTTATGAGCATAAGGCAATTACAAGTCCCAGGTTGCTGCAAGCATGAAAACCCAGCACTTGGGGGCTATATATGTGGAATATTCAGTTTTGACTAGTGATTGAGATGAACATCCTGGATTTCTTCAAGGTTGTAACACTTATATCGAAGCAAGTCTTAAGTTGTTACTACGCTCCCTTCTTAAGACTTGGGGGCTACATGTAATATGCATATAAAGAAGGAACGTCTTCAAAATCTCAGTTTTCAGCAAATCAGGAAGATCAATTGTGTGACCGGGCATTGGCAACAATCATGACCTGGTATCTATAACAGTCATGACCCGGAATCACCAGTTTTTATAAACCGGCAAGCTCTACATCTTTAAGCCGGCTAAATATCAGTTGGATATCTGAAGACCAATATTTTTGTCAAGTCAGAGCATTGAAGACCGACTCAAATGGATTCTTTATTTACAATATTTCTTCTACAAGCAAGTTGATTATGAAGCCGGCCTATTGACCCGGATTTTCTAGAAGGAGGAAATGACAAGGACTTAAGGATGATCACGTGCCGGCTTACAAGAATATTTAACCCGGAGCACAACCTGTCAAATTTGTTCTTGTGTTTATGTTGCAGATCAGTTTAACATGGATAAATACAAATTAAACTGGGGGCTAATGTCGGGATATACCCCGCGGTGTAACCCGGCTGGATGTATGACCCAGCTGGATCTTGGCGACTCACTGGCAACCCGCCCGGAGCTTGGCGACTCACAGGTAACCCGCCCGATCTTGGTGACTCATTAGTAACCCGGCGGGCGGGTCAGACGGACGACAAGGCCCAAGGCCTAGTAGGCCGGTTCATGTTATGGTGGGCCGGCTTAAGAGGAAAGCATAAGGAATATTCCCTTACAAAGGAAGCAAGACTAGGACTCCACTTGTAATAGAGTAATCCTAATCGTACTAGGATTAGTCATGTAACCCGCCCCTTCAACTTATATAAGGAGGGGCAGGGCACCCCAAGAGGGCCAAGCTGAAAATTGTATAAGGCTAGACACCACAAAAGAGGAGAGCCGGTGTATGAGGCGACTCCCTCATGAGCATAATGATACCTAGCCACAAACAGCATGTAGGGCTATTACCGGATGATGTTTCCCGGGGCCCGAAGCTGTCTAAATCCTTGTTTTATTTGTTGATCCGCCTCGCGTCTCTCATCCCGATCAACCCCTCTCAAGCTACCACATAGATGCGTTGGGCTCACGACTAAGTCCTCACACTAGGACATCTGCCGTGACAATTCCACGACATGCTCTTTATTATCTTGCAAACCTATCCTACAACACCCACAAAGTACTTCTAGTTTCATACTTGTTCAAGGTAAAGCGAACGTAAAGCGTGCGTATAGTTGTATCGGTGGTCGATAGAACTTGAGGGAATATTTGTTCCACCTTTAGCTCCTCGTTGGGTTCGACACTCTTACTTATCAAAAAAGGCTACAACTGATCCTCTATACTTGTGGGTTATCAAGACCTTTTTCTGGCGCCGTTGCCGGGGAGCAATAGTGTGGGGTGAATATTTTCGTGTGTGCTTGTTTGCTTTATCACTAAGTAGATTTTATTTGATGTTCTAAGTTATTATCTATCTTTAGTTATGGATATGGAACACGAAATACCAAAAAAATTAGGTGTACTTGCTACTCATGGAGATGGGGAACCTCCTAAAACCATTGATGCTCATTATGTGAAAGATATTATGCACTACTTTAATAATCCCAAGAAAACCCCTTTCAATTATATGATGGGAGACACGTTGGATCAATGTGAAATACTTTAGGGATTATCACTTGACTCAAAAAGGGGAATTCTTATGGGATCAAATTCATATGTTGCATTGGTATGCTTGGCAACTATGCTTGAGATATGATTATACTTGTTGCTCTAGGATGAAGGCTCCACACCTTCCCTTTTCATGCAAATTTAATGATAATGAAACCTTAGCTTCTTATGCTAATGGTATATATGATTACTATGATGTGGAATGAATAGAATAATTCGTTGCTTTTAAGGGTGCTTATGAAATTGAATCTTTGTTTGAAAAGTATGAAGCTTTTGGTGATGATGTTTATAGGCCTGAAAATTTTGCTATACTTAAATATTGCTATGGGAATTATCAATATATTGCCGATATTGATGCCTTTATTGAGAAAGTCTCCACTGTCCAAGAAGAGACTAATATTTTGCAGGAAACTATGGAAGAAGAAATTGATGACACTGTGAGCTCATTAGATGAAAAAGATGACGAGGAGAGCGAAGAACAAAAGGAGGAAGAGCGGATTAGCTACTCGTCCCCACCTTCTAATGAGAGTAACTCTTCAACTCATACATTGTTTAATTTCCCTTCATGCTTACCGAAGGATGAATGCTATGATAATTGCTATGATCCCTTGGATTCGTTTGAAATATCCATTTTTGATGAACTTGATGCTTGCTATGCTTGTGGCCATGATGCCAATATGAATTATGCTTATGGAGATGAACTTGCTATAGTTCCTTATATTAAGAATGAAATTGTTTCTATTGCACCCATACATGATAGTCCTATTATCTTTTTTAATTCTTCCAACTACACTGTATTGGAGAAGTTTGCGCTTATTAAGGATTATATTGATGGGTTGCGTTTTACTACTACACATGATGATTTTGATAGATATAATATGCATGTGCTTGCTGCTCCTACTTGCAATTATTATGAGAGAGGAACTACATCTCCGCCTCTCTATGTTTCCAATACAATAAAATTGCAGGAAACTGCTTATGCTATGTATTGGCCTTTACTTTGTGTGCATGAATTGTTTATGACATGCTGATGCAAAGAGAGTTAGACTTCTATGTTGCATGATATATGTTACTTTGTGCTCATTACTAAATCACAAATCATTGTTCATTAAAATTGGCTTTGTATACCTTGGGATCCAGGTGGATCCATTACTTGAGCACCTTATGCCTAGCTTAATGGCTTTAAAGAAAGCGCTGCCAAGGAGACAACCCGGAAGTTTTAGAGAGACATTTATTTCTGTTGAGTGCTTTAAAAAATTAAAAACAAAAAATAAAGTGGGGAACCTAAAACTTTTTCAAAAAGAAAATTGAAAGTAAGAAAGACGAGCACCGTTGAAGTGGGGGAGCTCCTTGAACTTTTTTCATGCCCATGGAAACTTTGCAAACCCTGATTATAGAAACTTTTCAACAAAAATAATTACCCTCTTGTACAAATCCATTGTATTATAAAAATAATGTGCCAAGATTTGCCTTTAGGATGATTAGATTGATTTTTTGGTCTGTGCAGTGCAAAAACAGAAACTTTGGCTGTAGTGCATGAATTTTCATTTTTTTACTGGAACGTCGAATGTTTCTGAAACTTTTTGTACAATACTTCTATACAAATTGTTTATTTTTCCTAATTTTTTAGAATTTTTGGAGTTACAGAAGTTTGGTAGATGTTGACATTGCTACAGACTGTCCTGTTTAAGACATATTCTGTTTTTGATGCATTGTTTTGCTAGTTTTGATGAAACTATCAATTTTATCGGTGGTATAAGCCCTGGAGAAGTTATAATACAGGAGCTACAATGCAAAAATAAAATACGAATGAGTTTGCAACAATACTTGAAGTGGTGATTTGCTTTATTATACTAACGGATATCACGACGGTTTTGTTAAGTTTTATGTGATTGAAGTTTTCAAGTTTTGGGTGAGATCACGATGGATGAAGGAATAAGGAGTGGTAAGAGCCTAAGCTTGGGGATGCCGAGGCACCCCAAGGTAATATTCAAGGACTCCCAAGCAACTAAGCTTGGGGATGCCCCGGAAGGCATCCCCTCTTTCTTCTAACGACTATCGTTAATTTTACTTGGAGCTATATTTTTATTGGTCCCATGATATGCGCAAATCTTGGAGCATCGTGTGCTTTTTATTTTTCCTTTTTTGTATATTCACCATGCTGGTATGATATAGTCCTTGGTTGATTTATAGAATGCTCTTTGAACTTCACTTATATCTTTTGAGTATGGCTTTATAGAATGCTTCATGTGCTTCGGTTATATCATTTGAAGTTTGGATTGCCTGTTTCTCTACACATACAAACCGCCATTTGTAGAATGCTCTTTCGCTTCACTTATATTTGTTAGAGAGTGGGCATATCTTTTGTAGAAAGAATTAAACTCTCTTGCTTCACTTATATCTATTTAGAGAGTCAACAGGAATTGGCCATTCACATGGTTAGTCATAAAATCCTACATAACTTGTAGATCACTGAATATGATATGTTTGATTCCTTGCAATAGTTTTGCGATATAAAGATGGTGATATTAGAGTCATGCTAGTGAGTAATTGTGGATTGGTAAAAATAGTTGTGTTAAGGTTTGTGATTCCCATAGCATGCGCGTATGGTGAACCGTTATGTGATGAAGTCGGAGCATGATTTAGTTTTGATTGTCTTCCTTATGAGTGGCGGTCGGGGACGAGCGATGGTCTTTTCCTACCAATCTATCCCCCTAGGAGCATGTGCGTAGTACTTTGTTTCGATAGCTATTATACTTTTGCAATAAGTATGTGAGTTCTTTATGACTAATGTTGAGTCCATGGATTATACGCACTCTCATCCTTCCATCATTGCTAGCCTCTTTGGTACCGTACATTGCCCTTTCTCACCTAGAGAATTGGTGCAAACTTCGCTGATGCATCCAAACCCCGTGATATGATACGCTCTATCACACATAAGCCTCCTTATATCTTCCTCAAAACAACCACCATACCTACCTATCATGGCATTTCCATAGCCATTCCGAGATATATTGGCATGCAACTTCCATCATCATCATATACATGACTTGAGCATTCATTGTCATATTGCTTTGCATGATCGTAAGATAGCTAGCACGATATTTCCATGGCTTGTCCATTTTTTGATATCTTTGCTATGCTAGATCATTGCACATCATGGTACACTGCCAGAGGCATTCATATAGAGTCATGTTGTTCTAGATATCGAGTTGTAATATTGAGTTGTAAGTAAATAAAGTGTGATGATCATCATTACTAGAGCATTCACTGGTGTGCATCGGTGCTATACAAACACCTTTTAACCCCTTTCCGCGATGGCATTTGGAACCGTCCCCAAGTGAGTGTGGGCGATACGGGGCTGTGGCACCCCGGCTCAGAGCAACCGGTTTACCTTGCATTGCCAGCCCAGAGATCAAGTCTTCTGGCAACACACAACAACTTGGTACAGAAACAACCGCTTTATTGATACTAGCAGAACATAGGTCCGATATTACATCAAGTAGCGAGGCCAAGCGTCACACATGATGCGGCTGAACAATATGTACATTATTTAATGAACATGAAGGGGCCTCGATCATGATAACTACGCGGCAGCGGAACAACGACAAAGTGGAACTCCATAGCTCATGGCACCGATGTGGACACGATCTAGATGCGAGAAGCTCTCCGATCAGAAACGACTTGCCTGAAATCTGGCATGACACACCAGGTCAGTACATTGAATGTACTTGCAAGCTCACAACAAGGATAAGCATAATGGCAAACAATATCATGACAATTAATCAAGTTAATACAATGAAACATGATACTACGGATGCGGTGAAACCAACATGTGCACTGAGTCACTTGGACTCTCTTACCAGACGGGTTACCTCGTAACCAAACGGTGATCATACCTGGATCACAAACGGAACCAACACTTTGGTTCTCACCACGATCATATTCATGATCCCACAAACCATCACATAACCAGTGCCAATAATGAAATTTTAGTGTGCAAGTTTATTTACTAATGTTGATCCATGGTGTGACTTAAACATGAGCTATTTCCGTAATCGAGGACACGGCTATCGATAGATTAAATGCACTATGCAGAGGTCGCACACTTTGCCCACACCACGGAATCCATGGCCTCGTCATCCCATTCGGGTGGACCAATGACATTCTGACGAAACCTCCCATTGCCATGATACTCTCCCGGCCACTCTGACCAACTCCCCACTGGGCTAAGTCATGGGTGGCCCCGTGCCTGCCAAAGGCATCAACGGCCACCGTTGTCGGTGTTCTGGGAACGGGGGTGTCGGTGTCAAAACCGGCGGATCTCGGGTAGGGGGTCCCGAACTGTGCGTCTAGGCGGATGGTAACAAGAGACAAGGGACACGATGTTTACCCAGGTTCGGGCCCTCTTGATGGAGGTAAAACCCTACGTCCTGCTTGATTGATATTGATATTGTGGATGTTTACAAGAGTGGATCTACCACGAGATCAAGGAGGCTAAACCCTAGAAGCTAGCCTATGGTATGATTGTAAGGGTTGTTGTGATTGTAGTCCTACGGACTGAAGCCATCCGGTTTATATAGACACCGGAGGGGTCTAGGGTTACATAGAGTCGGTTACAATGGCAGGAGATCTACATATCTGTATCACCAAGCTTGCCTTCCACGCCAAGGAAAGTCCCATCCGGACACGGGGTGAAGTCTTCAATCTTGTATCTTCATAGTCTTGGAGTCCGTAGATGATGATAGTCCGGCAAATGATAGTTCGGCTGATGATGGTAGTCCGCTATCCGGACACCCCTAATCCAGACTCCTCAAGAGCCCTGAACCAGGCTTCAATGACGATAAGTCCGGCGTGTATATTGCTTGGCATTGCAAGGCGGGTTCCTCCTCCAAATGATAGAAGATTGTGAACACCGGGATAGTGTCCGCTCGCAATATAAATTCTACATTCCACCGTAGAGAATAATAATATATACACAAGTTCAATCTCTCGACGTTTTCCGTGGCATGATGTCACACCACTACCAAGCCATTACTCAATTGTTTTTTACTTTACCACCTCGGTAGATTTAGCGAAGCGGTTTCCTTGGCACGCCTTGTCGAGCAGAGATCGTGTTTCCCTTAATCCGGGATTCTCATCAATACGGGCGTGGTAACCCAACGCGCCATTGATGGTGACGCTTGGGAGATAAGCGAGTTTTACCAGGCCGGTGGGGACGCGAAGACTTCGCCGCCCATATAAGGGATAAGGATTCACCTTCTCACCCACGCCTTCTTCTTCCTTTGCTTATCCATCTCACAAGACTCGAGCTCCAGCGCCCAAGTTCGCAAGATCTCGTCTCAACCTTCTCCGACCATGTCCGGAGCGGGAGGTAAATGGTTGGCCTCCACCGTTAAGGAGGAGCAATCGCCAAACTCGCTGGGCGCGGATACCTCTCCGGCGACATCACGCACCGGCTGCCCGACGAGGGCAGCTCGTCCCCACCCCTAGGCCCCATGAGAGGGTCGTCTTTCTTTCCCACTTCCTCCGCGGACTGGGCTTTCCACTTCACCCCTTTGTCCGGGGCTCATGTTCTACTACGGCCTGAATTTCCATGATCCGCACCAACTTCATCCTCAACATCTCGGCGTTTATCGTCAGTAATGCGAGGCCTTCCTCTGCATCCAGCCCCACTTCGGCTTGTGGCTCAAGACCTTCAATGTCAAGCCGAAGGTAGTGAAGGGCATTCAAGCGGAGTGCGGAGGCGCCATGTTGGGCAAGATGCCCAATGTCCTTTGGTTCGAAGGTGCCTTCGTGGAATCCGTCAAGGGGTGGCAATCGGGGTGGTTCTACATCACCGAGCCGCATGACCCTAAATGGGCGGCGGCCCCCGAGTTTAGATCTGGTATCCCCACGCAGCTCACCTCCTGGAAAGAGAAGGGCTTGCTGTGGGGCAGCTTGAAGGAGCTGACGGGACTCCAAACCTGTATCAAGAAGCTGGTGAAGAAGCTCAGGCTGGTTAACGTGGTCCAAGTCATGCTCGTCCGCCGGATTCTCCCATGCCAAGAGCGGGCATTCAATCTATGGGAGTTCGATCCGAATAGCACCAGCGCTGAACAAGCTCTTGACACAACGTCTGAAGGCGCTCGAAGGTGCTGTTCAAAGGCGCCGGTTTCGCATCCGCGATCAAGATCGCGATTTCGCCGCAGCCAGCCGACGAGGTAAGTGATTCTACCCTTTACGGGACACTTGTTTTCCATAGTTTGACTCTATGCGGGTTTTAATTTCCCTTTTCCTTTGACAGACTGGATGAAGAAGGCGGAGCAGATTACTGTCCGGCTCCTATGCCGAGAAAATCCAGAGACGCCGTCTAGCGAGGTTGCTGGTTCCGCACCGCACATGGTGCCGGAGAAGAAGGCCAAGAAGGAGGCCACGGGTGCTCGAAAGAGTGCCCGTTTTCAGGTGTCCGACGACTCGGGGCGGACTCCTCTCCGAAAATGAGGAGGAGGAAGAGGACTCTCTCCCGAGGAGGAGAGAGGAAGAGGAAGGCTTCCCCAATAGGGGAGGCCGAGGGTCCAAGAGGGAAGGACTATTCCCGGACAGCTCTGCCAACATCAACGCTGGCGAGGAAGAATGGCCTTCAAGGGCCAGCCTCGGCGAGATCGTAAGTATCCGGATTCCTGAATGATTTATAATTTCTTTTTCTGCGTCACATAGTGTCTTTCTAATGCCGCATGCTGCCTGTAGTCCGGCCAGTGATGATCTCCCTGCTTCATCGAGCGGGTCGTTGGCTTCGTCAGATGTAGACTCCATCCCGACCACCTCCACCCCTCGCGACGCCGAAGACGCCGAGGTGGGATCCCCAGAAGGGACCCATCAGGGGGAGGCTCCGGAGGCGCCACAAGGCGCCTTCCCGGACTTTGCGCCGGACTCCACAACAGAACCCGCAGTGGTTCCGAGTCGGCAGCGCCCTTCGAGCGAAGGGCAAGATCTGTGGACGCCAGCGGCTTCCGCCCAACCGAGGCGCCGGGCAATTTGTTGGGCGCTGCAGAGCGCTTCCATCGAGGAAGAACACCGCACTATTATGAGTGCGGTGATTGAAAGTGCAGCTTCGCCAAAGGCGGGCTGACCAAGCTTCGCAATAGCCTTCTATCAGGCTTTGAGGTAAGAAGTTAAAAATATGCAATGTAATACCGCATAGACAGTAGCCCCTAATGCTCGGTTCGGTGTTCGGAAAGAAAAGCCGGACTGAGGATCTTAAAAAAGATATACGCAGGGTTGCTAAAAAATTATGTCAATATGGGTTGTAGGCTGCGCTGCTGACCTCTGCCGCACTTACTGCGGAGGTCGGTGCGTTGAAGCAGGAGCTCGAGCGGTCCGGGCAAGAGCTCGGCCGCGCCAGGAAGCAGCTCCAAGACAAAGAAGGTGAGTAACACCACTTTGAATTTGTACCTTACAGAAAAGAATTTAGGTTGCGACAAAAAATAACAAGGATAACATGGGTACTGCAGGGGCCACGAACGAGGTAGCGACCCTGAAGGAGGCCGTGTCTGCGGCTGAACGCAATGCGGCCATGGAACGGGCAGAGCGAGAAAAGCAAGAGGCGCGGGTGGCGGTGGTTCAGCAAGAGCTCCAGGCTCTCATGGAAAAGCATGAGAGTTTGGAGCGTGACTCAAAGACTCGAGAGTCCGAGCTTGCCTCGGCTCTCGAAAGTGCCAAAACCGCCAAGGCCGAGGCCCATAAGTCCCTTCAGGAGGTTGAGCTGATGAGGAAGATAGCGGCGGGTAAGGCATTTTTCATGCAAAGCAAGCATGTGAATGTAAATTATGTGTTACTTACCCAATCGGAGCTCTCGATGCGTTTGCAGATCTGCCTCGCAGCGTGTCGATGCCGCCGCATTCTACCGAGCCGAGGAGGGAGCTCAACGGAGAAGGTCTTACGGTCTCAAGATGCCGAGGCCGCCATCCGGTGCCCCTAGCGACCAGCCAAGCAGCTGGTCGAGCTTCAAGGTGGCCGAGCAGGCCATGAAGGGCCTCATAGTCCGGTGTGGCTCGGAGAGGCCATGCCTGGAGCTACTTCGCCTCGTCGCGACGGTGGTGGATGCGTGCCCCTGGGTGGAGGTTATCAAGCGCTCCGCCTGTATTGAAGGTGCTCGTTGGGCCCTTGCCCGCGCAAAGGTGCATTGGGGCAAGCTGGATGCGGAGAAGCTAATCACTGACGCACCACCAGCGGGCAAGGAGCATCGTACGCCCGAAATTTACTATAAGGCTGTCCTGAAGGGTGCCCGCAAGATTGCGGATGAGTGCCCCAGGGATGTAATTATTGAGTGAATTCGCAATGTGTTATCCTGTGCGCTGAAAACTTTGTTCATATGCGCTAAGCAACACTTGTTTAATTTAAAATATTACCTTCGATGCGGCCGTTTATTAAATCTGAGAGGTGGCAAGTCGTCGGCTTCAGCCCCCATGCCACGAAAGTTTGGGGTGTTGGGATAAACTTGAGCACTCTTGTTCCCATTTTGGGTCCATCTAGGAGGCGCCAACACAACGAACAAGGCAACCGGACTTATAGTGCTTGAACACTCTCACTTAGCCATAGAATTCTATAATTTTAAATTTCGGTGAAGCACCTAGTATTCGAAGACCGAATTGGGGCGCTATCCACGCCTTCATCGGACATAATCCGAACTTCGCTCAAGCGGCGAGGTCTTTAAGGACCGAAGGACCTCTCGAACAGCGACCATTCTCTCGCCTTATCATGCCGGTCAGTTTTAGCTTTCCATCGAGGCGTTAACCTGCTCAACCGGGCGCAATCGCAGTGGTTCTCCCAGTGCTACCTTAGCCGATAGAACGGAACGTAAGGTGCCGAACATGGGAGCCAGGCAAACCCAACTATTGACCCAAGGCATGATTCGGAGCTGATTCATATAATGCTATAAGTTCGGGGTGCCGCACTTGTGAAAGTGTGCGGACTTTATCACACCATAAAGCGGAGGACATAAGCCCTGGTGTGTATGGCGTACCAAGATGCACAGGTGCAACATGTAAATAAATGAACATATATATATATATATATATATATATATATATATATATATATATATATATATATATATATATATATATATATATATAAGTAATGCAATTATAGGCAAAAGTGCTGCATTTTATTCGAGAGGATATGCTATCATCGGAATAATACAAATAGTGCGGAAAGCAAGGGATTGAGCAATTAAAGGCGCTCCCTCCGTGGGTAGGCAGCGGAATGTTGTATTTTAACAAATTTAATGCTCGTGATGGAGACCACCGAGTGTTAAATCGCGCCTTTGTCCTTCCCTCGGCTGTTGCATCATGAGTTCGCAGGTTCGCCGCGGACTGAGTTCTGTATAAAAGAGAAAAATAAAAGAAAAAGAGCGACACACTTGGGAGCCCTGGTGTGGTCGAACCGCTCTGGGTCTGTTGTGGTTGTGCCCTTCCCCTATGCCCATGGTATCTCGAGTATGTAATTATGTATCGGAGAGTTTGTCTTGCAATTTTGCGAGGGCTGGGGTTGGGGCCGCATTACGCTGCGTAACGGAACGTGCAGGTGGTCTTGGTTGATGTTGCTCCGGCGCGTTTGGTCGTGTCCGGTCGCTTAACGGCCGGACTCGAGAATTGCCTCAAAAGGCTGCTCTTTACGCCGCGAGAGCGCTGTATGTTCCTCCGCTCGAGGAGCGTTCCGTGTTTCCATTGACCGTGATGACTCCACTAGGGCTGGCATCTTGAGCTTAAGGTATGCATAATGTGGCACCGCATTGAATTTTGCAAGCGCGGTTCGTCCGAAGCAGAGCGTGATAGCCGCTGCGAACGGAACTATGTCGAAGATTAACTCCTCGCTTGAAAATTATCCGGGATCGAAGACCACTTCCGAGTAATCGAGCTGCATAATTGGCCTTGACACCTGGTATGACGCTTTGAAAGTCGTCGTTGTAGGTTTAATCCTTGAAGGGTCTATGCCCATCTTGCGACCGATCCGATAAAGCAGGTTCAGCTCTGCCGCCGCCCATCGACTCTCGTGAGGTGAAATCCATCAACGATTGGGTCTAAAACCAATGCGCGAATCCGCCATGGCGGATCTGGTCGGATGGTCTCTTCGATCGAAAGTGATCGGGCAAGAGGACCATGGGTTGAATTTTGGGGCGATCGCTCCATCGCAGATACGCCCTTTAGTGCACGCCGCTCCCTCTTGGGAATATCGTTGCGTGATATCATGTTTACCGTCCGAACTTGAGGGGGAATCCTTTTGTCCTCTGTTGTTCGGCGGCCGGTCTCTTCCTCGTCATCGCTGTGTAGCCCTTGTCACTGTTTTGGCGATTAATTTGCTGCCTGCTTGAATACCCAACAATCTCTGTTGGTATGGTTAGCTGGCTTTTCGGGGTTCCATGTATTTGACAAGAGCGGTCGAGTATTCGGTCCAAATTGGACCGGCCCGGAGTGGTTCTTTTGAATGGCTTCTTCCGCTGACGGGTTTGAGCCTCGGAATCCGGCGTTGACTGCCAGATCCTCTTTGCTGTCGCCGTTAACGCGGCGTTTGTTTTTGTTTGACGCAACCTCCCATTGCGGTCCTTGGTATCCGGACTGCCAGCGTTTTCTTTGAGGTTGTTCTCGCGAGCGAGCCAGCTATCCTCTCCCGCATGAAGCGGGTCATGAGGGAAGTGAGGGCTGCCATGGGTTTCGCTTCTCCGTCCTAGGTGCCGGGCCAGCCACTCGTCGCGGATGTTATGTTTGAAGGCAGCGAGTGCCTCTGCATCCGGACAGTCGACGATTTGATTTTTCTTTGTTAATAACCGTGTCTAGAATTGCCTGGCCGATTCGTCTGGCTGCTGGATTATGTGGCTTAGGTCATCTGCGTCCGGTGGTCTCACATACGAGCCCTGGAAGTTGTCGAGGAATGCGGCTTCCAGGTCTTCCCAGCATCCAATTGACTCTGCGGGCAGGCTGTTAAGCCAATGCCGAGCTGGTCCTTTAAGCTTGAGCGGGAGATATTTGATGGCGTGAAGATTGTCACCACGGGCCATGTGTATATGGAGGAGATAATCTCAATCCGCACCGCTGGGTCTGTTGTGCCATCGAGGATTCGATATTAACGGGTTTGAACCCTTCAGGATTTGATGATCCATTACTTCGTCGGTGAAGCATAGTGGGTGTCTTGGCGCCAGATTGAGCAATATCGCGACGTAGCTCGAGAGAGCGTTGTTCCGCTGTGTCGGCCCGCCGAGTATTTGTATCGGTGCGACGGTATTAAATGCGTGGGTCGGGCGCCCACGTGATCCATAGATAGATCTGGATTGTCTTGCCTTGTCCTCCAATATATCTCGCAAGTCCGGCGCGTTCCCGTGGCTTCTGCTTTTAGAGCGATGCCGGGTACGGTTTTAGTGGAGGGCTTGCACGCCTCTATCGCGCCACGAGGTGGTTGGTCTGCCGTATTGACAGCGCTGGTGATGCTGCCTCCTCTAATCGGGGAGCAACTTGCGTTTTGGGTAACTTTTGAGGGGCGTTCGAGTTCATACTCTTGCCGCGATGACCTCGGTCCATCCGTCGGCCAAGAGGTCTTGATCAGCTTGAAGCTATTGTTGCTTTTTCTTTAGGCTGTTTGTCGTGGCCATTAGCCTGCGCCTAAAACGCTCTTGTTCGACGGGATCCTCGGGCACGACGAATTCGGCTGTCGTCGCCGAGGCTTGCCTCGTCTCCGGAGGGAGGTAAGTAATTGTCATCCTCGACCTCTTCGCTGCCGCCCTCTCCGAGGGCTTGTTTCGCCTCCTCCTGCGCTGGATCGTCTTTGGAGGGAGTTGTCTTCGGCACTTTCGGGGTGTTATTATCTCTGTGCGGAATCTCCATTCTTGCCGTGGCGGATTTAGAGCGGCGCCGCTGATGTCGGGCGCTTGGGCTGTTTCTTTAAGGAATCGGCCTCCGCTGCTTCTTCGCCGTCCCCATCTTTTGGGGTGTCCACCATGTATATGTTTTATGGCGAGGTGGTCTTCCAAGGTCCTGTAGGCACCGGTTCTTGGTAGTCTCCGCATCGTCGCCCATACCGCCGATGTCTTCGGAGTCGTGTCGAGTATGTCGGTTAAATCGCCGACGGTGGCTACGAAGTGGGTGGTGGGCGGGATCTGAATTTCTTCGTCATCCGCGTCCCAACCGCCCCGGCCGTAGTTCGCCGGGGCTCTCGGATAGCGAGAGATGCTTCAATGAATTTATGATATCGCCAAGGGTGAGTGCTGAAAGATGTCCGCAGCGGTGAATTCCATGATCGGCGCCCAATCGGATTCGAGTGGCAGGGGCGCAGGAGGTTCGGAGTCCGGCAGGGAGTCCGGCACCTCGGAATCATGGGCTTTACGTGGGACAAGGTAAGTGTTCGCTCCATCGCCGAGGAATTGCAGCTCGAGGCGGTGTCCAGCCATCCGCCCTCGATCCGAGCGATCGGCTCCGGACTATGAGTGAAGCGGATTCGTGCAGCGGCCTCAAAGGGCTGTCCGCGGCAGAGTTAGGTCATGCCCATCGTGATAGCGCGGCACGCCGGTTGTGGCTCAGATCCATCGAGGATCAAGTCCCGCGGATATCGGCCGTGAAGTTTAGGCTTCCAAACCTGACACGACGGCCAGGGCGTAGCTTCGATCTGCTCCAGATGGCCAAGGAGTTGGCCCTTGAAGCGGCCGCGCCGAATACGAAGATCTGTCCGGGAGAAAGGTCTCACCCAGGACTGCGCCGTTGTTGATTGAAGAGGCCATCAAGCCTATCGGTGACGACTACGAGGAACTCTCATTGAAAGCACCAATGTCGGTGTCAAAACCGCGGATCTCGGTAGGGGTCCCGAATCGTGCGTCTAGGCGGATGGTAACAGGAGACAACGGACACGATGTTTACCAGGTTCGGGCCCTCTTGATGGAGGTAAAACCCACGCCCTGCTTGATTGATATTGATATTGTGGATGTTTACAAGAGTGGATCTACCACGAGATCAAGGAGGCTAAACCCTAGAAGCTAGCCTATGGTATGATTGTAAGGGTTGTTGTGATTGTAGTCCTACGGACTGAAGCCATCCGGTTTATATAGACACCGGAGGGGGCTAGGGTTACATAGAGTCGGTTACAATGGTAGGAGATCTACATATCCGTACCGCCAAGCTTGCCTTCCACGCCAAGGAAAGTCCCATCCGGACATGGGGTGAAGTCTTCAATCTTGTATCTTCATAGTCTTGGAGTCCGGTCGATGATGATAATCCGGCAAATGATAGTTCGGCTGATGATGGTAGTCCGGCTATCCGGACACCCCCTAATCCAGGACTCCCTCAGGGGGTCCCAAGACTTGCCTGCCTGCGGCCCACGGCGTGGCTCCACAAGCGGCCCAGTATGGCCCGTCTTCACCAACAAACGCTCAAGACCCTCGCGAGGGGCCGAGCTTCGCGAGGCGGACGACACAAGACCTCCTCGGGAGTAGCTTCACCAAGCTAGCTCGTGAGGGGCGGAGAGATCAAGGCAAGGTGAACCTCGCGAGGTTCCAATGACGTAAGCCATGACGACCAAGACCAGGCGGGCGCCAGCGCGCACAGTGTCCTTGTTTCCTCTTTGGTTCTAAGGAGTACCGAGGCGTCGAACAAAGGTTTCCATATCGGTGCAATAAGACCAAGACTAGCAAGATGGCAGGACAGAGGTCACCATGGAGCCCAAGATGACGTCACCACCAGAGCCTTTGGCAGGCGAAGACCACCTTTAGCCAGGATAGCTTGTACTAGCTGCCCCCCTTCAAATTGGCCATTGTGGCATCCCTTCCCGCTCAATATTTGGGATGAGGACCAGGCCTCTATAAATAGGACTAGCCACCACAGTAGGAGGCAACTCATCTTGGACTGGATCCACTCCATCCTCACATCCACCAAGCACAAGAACACCTCTCCTCAGGAGGCTGTTCTTCTCCTTGTACTATTCATCCTCAGCCCAAGAGGCAATCCACCACACCACACTGGAGTAGGGTATTACACCACAACGGTGGCCCGAACCAGTATAAATCTCGTGTCTCTTGTGTTGCGGGTTCGTCGAGCTAGGCTTTAAGATCACGGTGAGGCTGAGGGTATGATTAGGTAGAGGGAAATCTTCGCACGCACCCCAGTGTTCGAACCTCAAGGGTTTTGCCGGAACCCAGAATACGACATTTGGCGCGCCAGGTAGGGGTGCACCAAAGCTTTCCTTCCGTCGATCCGCATCCCGTCGCATCATCGCATCCATGGCGAACACTCACCGAGCTCGCGCTGAGCGCCGGGCCGCCCTCGCCGCCCGCGTTGCTCAAACGGTTCCCGTCGGTGGGCCTCCCCGTTGTTCTCTGTCGCCTACCGCCAACGCCGCCACCGACCCGACGGGAAACGAGCAGCAAGCATCCTCGCTGCACCCCTCGGTGCGGCGGGACGGCCGCACCACCACTCCATCGTTGACCCTGGCCGGCTCGTCGTCTCACGCTCGTCGCGCTCCCACGGACGCACAGGCCGTGCTGCTTATGGCACGTGAACTCCTGCGCTACCGCCTCGTCGACGACCTCTACGAGGACTGGCTGGACCGCATCGCCGAGCTCGTAAGCGCCGCAGGGGGCTCCCCCGCGCCATCCCTCTGGCTGCCTCGCCCTCTGCTAGCTGTGGGCGACGGGGCTCATGGAGCGCCACCACCACCACCTCCGCACCAAGACGGCATCCTTGCGCCAAGGCGTGCGGCCCCCCGGCGCGACCCACCGCGTCGGGCGCCCGTGCGCGAAGAAGGAAGCTACCAAGAAGTTCCCCGTCCGTGAGAGAACGCTCCCGCGCTCCCGACGCCACTGTGACAAGACCGCACGCTGCATGCAGCGGCGGCGCGCGGGCATCAAGGGCAGGCTCCACATCAGCAAAGGGCCTCATGGCCACCTCAGGCTGCCGCGCCTTCACTCCTGAGCGACGTAGCGTCGCATGGCCGGGCAAGTTCAAGCCCGACCTGCCTCCACGCTACGACGGCACCCCTGACCCCATGGAGTTCCTGCAGCTCTATGAGCTGAGCATCGAGGCGACCAACAGCGACGAAAAAGTCATGGTGAACTAGTTCCCCATGGCTCCAAGGATGGCGCTCGTTCGTGGCTCCTGAACCTGCCCCCGGGCACCATCTCCTCATGGAACGAGATGCGCGACCGCTTCATCGCCAACTTCCAGGGCACTCGCGACCGCCCTCCGGCCGTGGGTGACCTGCGCCGCGTCAAGCAGCAGCCAGGGGAGACCCTCCAGAAGTACATCCAGCGCTTCAACAACATTCGCCTCAAGATCCCCAAGGTGACGGACGAGGCCATCATCTCCGCGTTTTCTGATGGCGTCCACAATGAGAAGATGAAGGAGGAGCTCGCCATCCATGAGGAGCTATGCACGTCCTTGGAGTTGTTCAACCTGGCGACCAAGTGCGCAAGGGCTGAGAAAGGGCGCCTTTCCCTCCTCGAGCTCCTAGCTGCCGACCTAGAGGAGAAGAAATCCAAGGCCAAGGACGTGAAGCGCAAGGGAGTGGTCGTACTCGCGGCGGAGCCAGACACGAAGCGCGGCCAGGACCAGCCCCAGTCATCCAAGAGCAGCCGACCATTCTGCGCCTTCCACAACGTTCACAGCCACAATACCAACGACTTGTCGGATTTTGGGTTCCGGCAGACCCTTGAGGTTCGAACACTGGGGTGCGCACGGAATCGCGCCCTCTACCTACCTGTACCCCGTCGCCTCGCTAAGATCTAAGCTACAAAAGGAACAACACGAGAGACATAGGGTTTATACTAGTTCGGGCCACCATTGTGGTGTAATACCCTACTCTAGTTTGTGGTGTGGTGGATTGCCTCTCGGGCTGATGGTGATGAACAATACAAGGAAGAACAGCCTCGCGAGGGCCTGTTCTTGGCTGGTGCGATGAACTGCTAGGGGGAGTTCAGTCGCTTCTCTCTGTCTCTCTCATTTGTTTTCTTGCTACCTTTCTCAATGTCTCTACCCTGTGGGTGGCTAGTCCTATTTATAGGCAGAGGCCCTGGGCCTCTTCCCAAATATTGAGCGGGAAGGGCGCCAACAATTAGCTATTTTGAAGGGGAACATCTGGTACACTTATCCTGACTAAAGTCGGTCCTCGCTTTGTCAAAGGCTCGTGGTGATGGCCTTGGCTTGGGCTCCACAATGACTTCCTTCCCGCCGTTGGACTGGTCTTGGTCTTGTTGCACCGAAATGGACGCCTTTGCTTGATGCTCTCGCCTGCGCTTGCTCCCTTTGCACCAAAGAGGAAAGGAGGACACTGCGCGGGCTGCCGCCTGCCTGGCGCCCTTGGTCGTCATGGCTTGCGTCATGGGCACCTCATGAGGTACCCCGCCTTGATCTCTCCGCCTCCTCGCGAGCCAGCCTGATGAGGCCGTTCCTGAGGACGCTCCATGTCGTCCGCCTCGCGAGGCTTGGCCCCTCGCGAGGGTCTTGAGCTTGTGTTGATGAAGATGGGCCGTGATGGGCCCCCTTTTGAGCCACGCCGCAGGCAGGCAAGTCTAGGGACCCCCGTTCCCAGAACGCCGACAGTAGCCCCCGGGCCCAAGGCGCGCCTGGACTTGGCTGAGCAGAGAGGCGAAGGGGCAAGTGTGAAGGACTGTGGGCCCTAACAGCCTGCAGCCTTGGGCGTCGCGTTGCGGTTGATTGGACGTGGGTGCCTTAGCAACCGCGCGAGTCGATAAAGGAGCGGCGTCTGCCTAGGCTTTGCTTCCCTTGCTTTCTCTGGTTACTGCTCAGATCCCCTTTCTTGCGCCTCTCCTTCCTGCTTCCGAAATCTTCAGATCTACTTCGACTGCACGCCCTAGCAAGGCATGGCGCCTCACCAGACCCCAGTCGGAGCTTGGTACGTGCCTGCCCTGACTCGCTTGAATGTGTCGAGGCGAGCCTTGTGAGTGCGCGCCGGATGGCGGCGCCTTGAGGTATCGACGGGGCGAAGGTGTTTAAGGCTGGCTCCGCCCTCCCGGAGGGCCAAGGGAGCACCTTCTATCCGCTCTTTGTAAGTTCCATTGTTGCCGGTCTGATGCCTCCCTTTTCCGAGTTCTTCTTCTCTGTCCTCCGCCATTACAAGCTACAAGCTCTGCACCTCCACCCCAACTCCGTTCTCCTCCTGGCGATCTTCGCCTACTATTGTGAGGCTCACGTTGGGGTGCAGCCCTCGGTGGCCCTACTGTGCCACTATTTCTCCCTCCGAACCTCTCGTGGTTCCTTCTCTGCATGTGCGAGCTTCGTCACATACGGTAGCTCCATCGCCATTTCGAACCCCGGGAAGAGGATTGAGGGCTTCAGGAGCAAGTGGGTTTTGGTAGATGTTGTCGGATTTCGGGTTCCGGCAGACCCTTAAGGTTCGAACTCTGGGGTGCGCGCGGAGATCCAACCCTCCACCGTCTCGTACCTCACCGAATCGCAGGGACCTAAACTACTAGCAAGAACAACACAAGAGACGCAAGATTTATACTGGTTCAGGCCACCATCGTGGTGTAATACCCTACTCCAGTGTGTGGTGTGTGGATTGCCTCTTGGGCTGATGAGGAACAGTACAGGGAAGAACAGCCTCGCGAGGGTCTGTTCTTGGTGGGTGTGATGAACTGCTAGGTGGTGTCCCGTCGCTCTAGCTTGAGGATCGGGTCTCTATATCTCTCTCTGGATCCCAAAATGCCAGCCCGGGGGGAGAGGCTCTACTATGGTGGCTAGCTCTACTTATAGGCGAAGGCCCTGGGCCTCTTCCCAAATATTGAGCGGGAAGGGCGCCAACAATTGGCCATTTTGAAGGGGAATAGCGGGTACACTTATCCTGACTAAAGTTGGTCCTCGCCTGCCAAAGGCTCTGGTGATGACTTTGCTTGGGCTCCACGATGATCGCATTCCACCGTTGGGGCTGGTCTTGGTCTTGTTGCACGAAACGGATGCCTTTGCTTGATGCTCTTGCTCGCGCTTGCTCCCTTTGCACCAAAGAGGAAAGGAGGACGCTGCCTGCAGTGGCGCTCGATGGCGCCCTTGGTCGTCATGGCTTGCGCCACGGGCACCTTGCGAGGTACCCTGCCTTGAACTCTCCGCCTCCCCGTGATCCAGCCTGACGAGGCCGTGCCTGAGGAAGCTCTTGGTCGTCCGCCCCGAGAGGCTTGGCCCCTCGCTAGGGTCTTGAGCTTGTGTTGATGAAGATGGGCTGTCCTGGGCCTCCTTTGAGCCACGCTGCAGGTCACGGTGTAGGCAAGTCTGGGACCCGTTCCCGTAACGCCGACATAGCCCAGGGGCCACGGGCGCGCCCGAACTTGGCGTGCAGAGAGGCGAAGGGCAAGTCTTGCGGCGTCGTGGGCCCCTAACAGCCTGCGACCTTAGGCGCCAGCGTGGCGGTTGATCGGACGTGAGCGCAACCTTGCTCCCCACGACGCCTTGGTAACCTCCCGGATTCGACAAGTCCTTGCATGCATGGTCAGTCATGATTACCGGTGATCGTGGTGGCCGACGGTTGGCCTTCGCCAGCTATAAGTACGGAACAGCGTGCGCCCTTCCAGTCTATCCTTCTGCTTCTCCTCTTCCTCGTCTCATCTGGTTGCCATGGCTCCGATCCGCCGGTTCTCCAGGGAAGAGAAGGGAAAGGCTCCTCAAGAGGATCCTGACCCGCTCCCCCCAAAGAAGCGGGTTGCTCTCTGGTGTCAGGGCAGGAGCCCGTGCCCTGGTGCGTGCGGCCGCCACCAGGGCTTCCTCTTCCCTTATACGGGCAAACTGGTGGCCCTGAAGGAGGTGACGCCGGGCGCCACGAGCGGCGCCGTCGACGACGCCGGCGGGTCACAAAGGTGTTCATCTTCCCCCCTGGAGTTCACGCCGAGGGCTCCTGCCGGGAGTTCGTGCTTCGCGTCGCCGCGCCTCCTAAGTCTTGGATCCCTCTTCCTTCTTTCTTCGCAAGCACATGCCAGGGGAGCCCCTGGGACTCTGGCTGCAGCACGCCGGCTGCGGCACCCTCGCGACCGGGGCAGAGGTCGCAGTAGTTGCCCCGGGCGAGGTCTTCATGACTCGAGGCTGGAGCGAGGTCGCCCGGGTCTGCAGGACGAGGGGCGCCCTCATGATCCACCTGGAGTACGACGGTGCTTCGGTGATGTCCTTCAAGCTCTTCGACGCGGAGGGTCGCCGGCTGGAGTGCTGCCCCGGGAGGGGCGGTCGGGGCCCTGCTGTGGCGAGACGGAGGCCGACCGACCACTCCCTTGGCAGCTTCTCAGGCGACGAAGGCGCCAGAGGATCCAGCGACTCCGCCGAGCTCTTCGGGACGCCGGAGACGAGCGACGACAGCTATGAGCCCCCGAGCCTGCGCCGCTCACGGAGCAGGGCGGGCTCGTCAGGCCGTCGCCGCCCCTGATCTGGATGGGGTTGGCTCCGGACCGGGTGGCCCACTGTTGATGATGGCGTCTGCTACCGTGGTCCCTGTAGATAGGACTCCTTAGGATTCGCGTCTTTTGTTCCTGCGAAAAGCCAAGAATGTACCCCGCGGGGGCTTGTAAAATGTTTGTAGCTTCGTTTGTCAATATGATCCTTATCGTGAGGCAATGCGGGATTCTCATTCCGTTCTAGCTCAGTTTCTTCCTTTCAGACCTCGTGAGGGCTTGGTGCTCTGCGCCGACAGGTCCCAGTCCCAAGGCAGCTTCAGCCATCGCTGGTATGCCAGGTCGCGATGTCGTGGTCAAGTGTCACGACCGGATTTTCAATAAAAATATTTATGGAACAACCGACCCATGAAATCCAATATGAGGATAAATCCTCCATATCGGTAGAAAAAACTTGGATACAAGAAGCCAGTAGCATTACAATATTACAAGGGTCGGACTAAAGATGCCCAACCAATTATTACAACACGCCAATAATTATACATGATGGCGGATATGGCACAAGGTGTAGGGTGGAAATACTACTGACTTGGAGTATGCGTGGTTGGTGGAATAACAAAGTGGGGTGGTTAATAAGTCTACTGCACTGGCGGCTCATCGAGCGTCGAGGTGAGGCTCGATGAATTTATTTGGGTAGTGGAAGCGGATATTTTACAAGGACTAATCCAGGGGTCGCACGAGACTGACTGGGATTCCTCTAGGCGTCGGACTCGCTATCGAACTCTTCATCCAAGAGATCGCCTTCGTCAGCATCTGGCCAAATCAACAAGCCAGGTGAGTACTATGAAAGTACTCGCAAGACAGTTCGGACAAAAGATACAACAAATGGAAGCATGAATGCGACATAGTTAATCTTAACAATGCTCAATTAAAGCAGTATAGAAAAATAATTAAAATGGGAGTCGGCGGTAGTCCGCTCGAAAACCCAAGGAGGCAAACTTAAAACCGATCGAGTGTGCAGGCGGCGCCTCGAAGGTGAATAAATAAGCAAAATATTGCCACGATCGAGGCGTCGGCGACACCTCATAAAAGGCTTATATTGAAATAAAATGCATGCGTGCATGATCGGACGTCTGGCGACATCACGAAAGGGCTTATAATAAAAATAAGTAACATCAATGCCGCGATCGGACATCGAGCGACATCACGAAAGGGCTTATAATAAAATAAGTAACAACAATGCAGCGATCGGACGTCGGCGACATCACGAAAGGGCTTATAATAAAAATAAGTAACATCAATGCGCGATCGGACGTCGAGCGACATCACGAAAGGGCTTATAATAAAATAAGTAACAACAATGCCGCGATCGGACGTCTGAGCGACATCACAGAAAGGGCTTATAATAAAAATAAGTAACAGCAATGCCGCGATCGGACGTCGGCGACATCACGTAAAGGGCTTTCATCACAAAGATATAGCACTCATAATAAATATTCAACACATGAATTTAAGCGGGTTAGTCCATCCACGGAATAAACATTTAACGGACTTAGTACTCATGTGATTCACGGAGTATCTCGTCACCAAAACCGACACTTGTCGGGATAAGATAATACAGAACTTGGACATGGATAAGATGATTCGAGGATTTATGACTCTGCGAGTTTGTACTAAAATTACCCACAACCAACGGATTTCGTAGTCTGAAGGACTAGTTCCGTTTATGGTATTTGGAAGAAACACAGCTAACCGATACACACCCATCCTACCTCACGATGCCAGGAATCACCCAGACGTCGTCCAAGAAAAACTTTTGAGGCGGGAGATCACAATCTCGAATAGCATGGGATCAAATTTATATTTGCGCGCTCTAAGGGTGCCCCCTCTCGGTCCCAACCGAAACACCCATGCCCCTGACCGGATGGTGGCTTTAATCCAGGGCCATGGAACCATCATCACGGCCTCTCCATTTGGTGTGTACCAGGAAGCGGTTTGCTACTTACTAAGCCATATCCCTTACGGAAAACATGTGGTAGTACGGGAAGGAAATGGATGGGAACCGAACGATCTGGGTTGACACTGAAGTCAAATAGTATGGCATAAGACTGGCATGCTACAACACTGCCATCTTACCCATCCTCATGCCAACACATGGCGTGCACATTCACATCCAACACGTATGGATTATCGAACTCACTTGCCTCAACTTTGCATGAAAAATAACATTCATCGGTATGCTCACAAACATGCCATGAAACTACTTAATGCAAACCTGCGAACACTCATCATATCAAAAGTTCAAACATGCTTGCCTGGTTCAGAGTAGTCGGAGCCTAGCTCGGTGAAGTTTGCGGTCCGTCACCTCCTTGGTATCTACGGTATAAAGAAAACATATGCGCTAACGTAAATACCGTGAGGTGCACAAAAATTACTCCAAATATTTTTCAAATAAATCTGATAAAAAACTAGACAAAATTTTAAAGAGGACAGAAAAAGAATCAATCAAAAATACTTTTCTGATTAAAAGTTATAAGAGTTTTGGTCCAAGGACCCATCTGTAATGAAACAGAAAGTTTCTAGGGGGTTCTGCGGAAAAGTCCAGATAACGTTTCGTTTAAAAGAAACGGCTGAGAGACTGACAGGCGGGCTCCACCCGTCAGGTTTGAATTTTCAAACGAGGGAAAACAAAGCGCGACGGCGCCGAGAGGTGCGGTGGTCGCCAACGGCGATCCACGGCGAGGTAAGGTGATCGGGGTGTACCTTCGTGATCAGTGCGCCCTTCCGCGCCTGTGGGTGGTGGCAGAGGTCGTCGGCGAGCACCACGTCGACGGCGGCCCTTGCTCCGGCGGACGGCGGTTCGGACGGTCGTGGATCTCGCCGGAGAGAGCTGCGGGGCCAAAATTGAGGTGGGGGTTATCCTACTAGAGGTGGTACGAGGCTACGGGCGAAAGTAGGGCGGCGGAGGAGTTCTCACGGAGAGAACGATGCGGAGCCGAGGCGGACGGAGGTGGCGGAGTCGAGGAGAAAGGCCCTCGAGGCCCCTCCGGTGGCTAGGGGGGTCCGTGAGGTGGTGGAGTCGTGCGGAGGCGAGAGCAAGCTCGGGTGCTATATAGCCGGCCGAGTCGGTTGCCATGAACGGATAAGTCCGGCGAGTTGATTCTGGCGGCGCTGTGGCTGGACGGTCGGCTTAGGAGCTTGAGCATCGCCTAGGAGGAGTATTGGAGCCGTTCCGTGTCCAACTCAGCACGGGAGGGCTGGTTCTGGTCTGCCCTCGACGGAGCGGCCGCCGCACGCCCGTCGGCGGCAGAGCGTGCTCTGCTGCGTGCCAAGCCACGGCGATGGTGCCGCATGCGTGCTGGCAAGGAGGTGGCCACGCGGAGCCACCAGGACGCTTGGGCGGCGCCGAACGGCGTTGCGCCGCAGTTTTGCCCCTGTCGCCGTTACGGTGGTGCAGCCGCCGCAAAGCACGCCGGCGCAGGCGGGCCAGGGCGCCACCGACGCCAGGAACGCGCCAAGCGCTCGTGTGAAGCTCCGGACAAGAGGGATAGGCTGCGAGCAACGTGCCAAGGGCACTGTGGACTCGTGACTGAAGTTACTGACGGAGATCGACACTGAACTTCTGAATTTTCTGAAAGTGAACAGTACTAGTGCATGCAAGGTGTTCGACAGAATGATCTAGGCATGTAGGGATTTTTCCTTGAGCTGGTTTTTGGTGGAGGGGCCTCTCATTGCATCTAGAGGCTGCCTGAATATTTGTGGAATTTTTGGAGTAATGTAGATATGAATTTCACCAAATTTGGCAAATCTGGTCCAAACTTGCAGGGACTATAATTTGAAATTTTTGAACAGAAGAGGAGTGGATCTTGATAGTTCTAGGTTGTGGGTACCAAGGACTATCCAAGGGAGTTGGTTTGAGGTCAAAATTCAAATGCATTAAGGTACTTGCTTTGCAAATTACCTAGGCTCAAAATAATAGACAGAAAAGATTTGGGAGAGAATTAATTGAAATAAAAATTCAGAAGAGAGTTGAACTAGTAGAGATAGAGTGTTTGGATTTCCCAAAGTGGAAGGAGATATATTTGGGAAGATTTTACCATGTGGTGTATGGCCAAACCATAAATGATCTCAAACATGGGAGAGGATGAAAAACTCCTAGAGTTTCTTAAATAAAAATAAACTTCAAATTTTTTTCTTGAATCCTTGAGGAGAGAGCAATCAGAGGAAAAATTTAAAAACCAAACACCAGAGTTGAAGGAGATGCAAAACTAAAATATTTGCCAGAGGGAAAAAGCTTTTGATAGAGATTTTTGGAAGGGTTTTGGTGACCTCCTTCAAATCCAACAAAATTTTGAAGAAAACCAAAAGAAATTTTTTTGGAGTGTCACAACACCTACCCCCTTAGGAAAAATCTCGTCCCCGAGATTCCAGTTGATCCTCAAATAATTGTGGGTGCTCCGCTCGAAGGAAATCCTCTCTTTCCCAAGTGGCTTCACTTTGGTGTGGTTGCTCCTTCGAACTTTGAAGAACTTGATGGTTTTACGTCGGGTTCTCCTTTCGACTCCTCCAAGATTTTTATCGGATGCTCCCGATACGTAAGGTCTGGTTGCACGTCAATGTTTTTATGGGGTACTTGTTTCTCTGGGTTGCTTACGCACTTCCTCAATTGGGAGACGTGGAATACGTCGTGGATGTCGGATAATTCTTCGGGTAAGTCTAGCTGGTAGGCCACCGTGCCTCTTCGTGCTACTATGCAGAAAGGTCCGATGAATCTTGGTGCTAGCTTCCCTTTAATCTTGAATCGGTGCAGGCCTCTCATGGGTGATACTCGTAGGTACACAAATTCACCGGGTTCAAAATGGACTCCACGATGCTTCGATCGTAATAACTCTTTTATCGACTTTGGGCTGTCTTGAGTCGGTCCTTAATTACCTTGACTTTATCTTGACCTCTTTGAGCAGGTCTGGGCGAAGATATGGTATCTCCGGTTTCCGACCAATTTAGCGAGTACGACATCTTCGTCCATCTGAGCTTCAAATGGTGCCATTTGCAGGCTGGATGATAGCTGTTGTTATATCGATTCTGCGTATGGTAAGCTCTCCTCCCAACTGGTCCCATAGGTGAGGACACATGCTCTCAGCATATCTTCTAGAATCTGGTTTACTCGCTCGATCGCCCATCATGCAGGGATGGTATGCGGTCTTGAATGCCAGCTGAGTTCCCAGAGCTTGTTGTAAGTGATCCCAAAACCGGAGGCAATTGAGTGCCTCTGTCGAGATTATTTTCTTTGGGACTCCATGTAGGCAAGCGATCACGGGAGAGGTAGAGCCTAGCAAGCTTCTGAGTGGTGTGTGTTGTCTTCACGGGGATGAAGTGAGCTACTTTAGTCAGTCTATCTGTGATTACCCATATGGCATCATGTCCGTGTCGCGACCGAGGTAGTCCAACAATAAAATCCATTCCAATCTCGTCCCATTTCCACTCGGGTATCTTATTTGGTTGCAATAGCCCGGCCGGTTTCTGGTGCTCGGCCTTGATGCGTTGACAAGAGTCACAACATGCAATAAACGTGGCTATGTCTCTTTTTATACCATGCCACCAAAATGTTTCTGAAGATCTTTGTACATTTTGTTCCTCGGGATGGATTGAATATGGGCGGTGTGGCCTTCAGCCAGGATTTGCTGTTTAAGGTCATGGATATTTGGTGCATAAAGCCTATTCCGTACCACAATATTCCTTGCTCATCAATAATGAATTCGAGGCCTTGCCCAACTTCATCTTCCGTTTTATGCCTTCAATCTTTGGGGTGTCACGTTGAGCCTCTTTAACCTTCTCTATCGGGGTAGGCTGTACTTCTAAGTTTGACACACTGCCTTGGTGACCACCATCAGGTTGAGCTTTGCAAATTCCTGCTGGAATTCAGGTCTTAAGTCGGCATGCCGTCGTTGTCGGAATGGGGTTCCGACTCGAGCATCTGCTACAACATTTGCCTTGCCGGGTGGTAGTGGATCCCAACATCATAATCCTTTACTAATTCCAACCAGCGTCGCTGCCGTAAATTTAGTTCTGGTTGTGTGAAAATATACTTGAGGCTTTTGTGGTCCGTGTATATTTCTAGCGATTACCAAGTAAAAGTGTCTCCATTCCTTGAGTGCATGAATAACTGCTGCTAATTCCAGGTCATGGGTAGGGTAATTTTCCTCATGCTTGCGAAGTTGCACGGAAACATATCGACAACCTTGCCCTCTTGCATCAATCGCACCGAGGCCCTTTCGAGATCGTCACAAAATACCTCAAAATTTTGTGTATATCTGGCACAATTAATGCTGGTGCTATCGTCGGTTTCCTCTTGAGTTCTTGGAAACTTTTCTGCAAGCTTCCGTCCATTCAAACTTCCTGTCTTTCTTGAGTAGTTGTGTCATTGGCTTTGCTATGGTGGAGAATCCTTCAATAAATCTTGGTAGTATCCTGCCATACCCAAGAAACTTCGTACATCCGTCCGCATTGGCTGGCGGCTTCCGATAAATCTGGCCTTGACTTTTCGGGTCTCTGGCGATACCTTCTTGAGTCGATCGTGGCCCGGAAAACCTACTTGCTTTAGCCAAAATTCACACTTGCTGAATTTAGCGTACAACTGATGTTTCTGAGTTCTCCTAGTACAATCCGGAGATGTTCAGCGTGTTCTTACGGTGTTTTGGAGTATACGAGAATATCATCGATAAATACCACAACAAACTTATCCATAAACTTCATGAATACTTTGTTCATGAGGTGAACAAAATATCTTGAGGCGTTTGTTAGTCCGAATGGCATCACGGTGAACTTGTACAATCCAGATCTGGAGGTGAAAGCGGTCTTGGGAATATCCTCGGTTCGTACTTTCAGTTGATGATATCGATCTCAAGTCAATCTTTGAGAACACCTTGGCCTTAGCGAGTTGATCGAATAAATCATTTATTAGCGGCATCGGATATTTGTTCTTGATTGTGACCATGTTTAGCGCTCGATAGTCTATGCACAATCTCGGTGTTCCATCCTTCTTTTGGCGAATAAAATTGGTGAACCCCAAGGTGAGGAACTGGCTCGTATGTACCCTTTTTCCAACAGTTCCTTTATTTGCTTCTTTAGTTCCACCAATTTGGATGGTGCCATTCTGTATGGTTTCTTGTATATGGGGCGGTTCGGTGCTAGCTCAATGCTGAATTCAATCTCTCTATCTGGTGGCATGCCTAGTAGTTCTTCGGGGAATACATCTGGAAATTCACACACTACTGGCACTTTGCTCAATTCAGAAATATCTACCTTGTTCAATCTCGGTTGCGGCATATTTTTCTTTCCTTGGCTGAAACCTTTATGGTCTTCCGTGGTGATGGGTGAAATTACGGTCCTGTTGAAGCAGTCAATAAAACCTTTGTTGGTGGTTAACCAATCCATCCCTAAGATGACATCCAGTCCTTTATTTTCCAATACGATAAGATTTGCGTGGAACTTCAACCCTTCAAACTCGATAACCACATCCGGCAATAATTCGGGTAACTTGCTTGATTCGGGGACTTGACGATCATAGATTTTCCCAAGGGAAGCATCGAAAATTATTTTGCAAAGCAAAACTTTTGAAAGCGAGCAGTGAGAAGCTCGAATCAAACAAAACCATGGCAGGTATTGTGTTGACGAGGAAGCGTGCGAGTACGATATCTGGGGCATTTGTGCTTCCTCTTTGGTCACGTGGTTCAGATGACCCTTCTGTGGTTGTTATTTGGGTTGAAATTGTTGCGCTTTGGTGCGAATTATTGCCTCCGTTGTTCGGCTTTGGGGCGAGTTCCTTGGCAGGGCCTGCTTGGCATAGTGCCCTTCTTCTCCTAAGCGTAACAGTAGCGCTTGGGTGGTATGTGAACTCCTTGTCCCTTGCGTGGAAATTCTTGCTTGGGCGTGAGACGTTTGTCGTGGGTTTGGGTGTCCAGTTTTTCTGAACGTCTGTCTTGCTGCGGTGGTTGCGGGTGTGTTTAGACTGGTCCCTCTTCCGTTTGCGGAAATCTTCTAAGTTGCGTCTCTCATTTTCCAAGGTAATGGCCTTATCTACCAGCGTCTTAAAATCTGGAAATGTGTGTACGACCAACTGACATTTAAGCGGGTGTCGGTCCGTCTAGGAACTTCTCCATCTTTTTGTTTTCTGACATTCGTTCCTCGTTGGCGTAGCGAGACAGCAGGGTAAACTGACTGTTATATTCGGACACTGTCATTGTTCTTTGCTTGAGGTCATCAAATTCTCTCTTTTTGATCTTCATCAGACTCTTAGGAATATGTGCCCCACGAAAACCTTCTTTAAATTCCTCCCATGATATATTATTTTCGTTGGGGTGCATGTGTAGGAAATTTTCCCACCACGATGCGGCTGCTCCGGTGAGATAGTCACGGAGCATAAAGCACTTTCTCAAGGTCTGAACACTGGGCGATAATTAATTTTCTCTCCATGTCTGAAGCCAGTCCTCGGCTTCGAGAGGTTTGTCGGTGTGAGAAAATGTTTGGGGACAGCGTCTTACGTAGCTCGGATAACTTGGATTGCTGCTGATACTGTCGCGGTGATTCCCCATATTGATGACTTGGTTCAGTATTTCCTGATGTTGCTGCTGACTTTGTTCATAAAGGCGGCACATCTGGGAAAGTGCCGTTTCAACATCCTGTTGACTTGTCTGTCCTTGTGTGAAATTGTTGCACAGGGGTGTGCCATAATTTTCCTCTGTCGGAGTTGGCATGGAGCGCGTCCAAGGACGAGACATAATTTACTCTGGGATATATTTTGAAACACTCATAAGAAAGTGGAAAAAGTCGCAAAAATTAAGTCCATAAATGCATAAGGATGGCAAATAAATTAAAAGCCCAAGATTTTTAAGAAAACAAAGTCGATTAGCATGGAGAAGGACTGCTCATTACATATCTTACACATAAGCAGTAATTATACAATACATCACTCAGGATATGCGTACATAAATCCTGACATGTTATTTAGTCTAGTGCACTCCTCCAGATCCTACATGATGCGCAAACAAACTACTTCTCACAGCCTATTTACATATAAACATATCGTACAAGTCGGTACATCGCATGGCGGCTAAGCGTACTTAGTCGGAGATGGTAAGGATTTCCCTTGGCCTGCCAAGGGTGAGGCGTAGAGAGGCTGGGGACTCAACCTCCTCTTCGGAGATAGGCTCAGGCGAGGAGGTGCTGCACGGAGTTGGTGGAGCAGGTGCCTGTGTGGGACAACTCGAATCTGGCGGGCACGAGGGTGGTGCAGAGCGAACCGGAGTAGGTGCAATGACATGGTTGAATTCCTCCGTGGTAGGCAGGCGACGAGTAGCGGTGCGAGCAGTAGAGGCGAGCGATGCTGATGATGAGGCGAAAGTCGGTGGCGGTGCAGCACGCAGGAGCTCCCTCTGTTGGCGGCACAGCCATGGACTGAGTCCATGCGGGCAGCTACAAAGTCGTCCACCAGGTTGTCGAAGGCTGCCTCCAAAGCCCGGAGATACTCGATGAGCATCTCAAAAGCTTCGTCCCGTTCTCCTCAGGGGCAAGAGAGCAGCGTAGTGGCAGGTGTATGGCACGTGACATGGCAGGTAGCGGTAGCGAGTCTTCATTGAAGGCAGGATATCCACGAGGCGGGCTATCGCCTCACGGGCTGCCATCATGCGCGTGCTTCTCTGTGGGCATGGCTCTCCCCACGAACCGGTAACGCTCAACTCGTCCTCTCTTGAATTCCACCGTGGCTTGGTGCATGGTTAGAGCGGTCATTGACCTTGTCTTTGAGAGAGAGAAGAGGCTGGGCACATCTGGCCCCATCGCGACTTGGGCGATGAAGGAGAGAAGCTTGACAAACCCATCGGGCATGTTGGCGAACATCTGCGACTCGCGATCGTTGCTGGCCATCTACAAAAGTAGGCAAAAATCCTGAGTAGTCAAATCATAAATTTATCTTGGTATCGAAATTGACTACATTTGTAAAAAATAATAACTAGCTCTATTATGCTAATAACCGATTAGCGATCGCACCTAGTGGCTTCCTACAGTCAGCTGGCTCTGGTACCAAGCTTGTCACGACCGGATTTTCAATAAAAATATTTATTGAACAACCGACCCATGAAATCAATATGAGGATAAATCCTCCATATCGGTGAGACAAAACTTTGATACAAGAAGCGGTAGCATTACAATATTACAAGGGTCGGACTAAAGATGCCCAACCAATTATTACAACCGCCAATAATTATACATGATGGCGGATATGGCACAAGGTGTAGGGTGGAAATACTCTGACTTGGAGTATGCGTGGTTGGTGGAATAACACGAGTGGGGTGGTTAATAAGTCTCTGCTTTGGCGGCTCATCGGCGTCGAGGTGAGGCTCGATGAATTTATTTGGGTAGCGGAAGCGGATATTTTACAAGGACTAATCCAGGGGTCGCACGAGACTGACTGGGATTCCTCTAGGCGTCGGACTCGCTATCGAACTCTTCATCCAAGAGATCGCCTTCGTCAGCATCTGGCCAAATCAACAAGCCAGGTGAGTACTATGAAAGTACTCGCAAGACAGTTCGGACAAAAGATACAACAAATGGAAGCATGAATGCGACATAGTTAATCTTAACAATGCTCAATTAAAGCAGTATAGAAAAATAATTAAAATGGGAGTCGGCGGTAGTCCGCTCGAAAACCCAAG
Source organism: Aegilops longissima (assembly GCA_021605205.1). Taxonomy (NCBI): domain Eukaryota; kingdom Viridiplantae; phylum Streptophyta; class Magnoliopsida; order Poales; family Poaceae; genus Aegilops; species Aegilops longissima. The sequence goes on from CM038680.1 coordinate 383,813,123, forward strand.
GAGGCAAACTTAAAACCGATCGAATTATGCGAGCGGCGCCTCGAAGGTGAATAAATAAGCAAAATATTGCCACGATCGGGCGTCGGCGACACCTCATAAAGGGCTTATATTGAAATAAAAATGCATGCGTGCATGATCGGACGTCTGGCGACATCACGAAAGGGCTTATAATAAAATAAGTAACATCAATGCCATGATCGAACGTCTGGCGACATCACGAAAGGGCTTATAATAAAATAAGTAACAGCAATGCCGCGATCGGACGTCGGCGACATCACGAAAGGGCTTATAATAAAAATAAGTAACATCAATGCACGCGATCGGACGTCTGGCGACATCACGAGAAAGGGCTTATAATGAAAATAAGTAACAGCAATGCGCGATCGGACGTCGGCGACATCACGAAAGGGCTTATAATAAAAATAAGTAACAGCAATGCATGATCGGACGTCGGCGACATCACGTAAAGGGCTTTCATCACAAAGATATAGCACTCATAATAAATATTCAACACATGAATTTAAGCGGGTTAGTCCATCCACGAGGAATAAACATTTAACGGACTTAGTACTCTTGTGATTCACGGATATCATCACCAAACTGACACTTGTCGAGGATAAGATAATACAGAACTTGGACATGGATAAGATGATTCGAGGATTTATGACTCTGCGAGTTTGTACTAAAATTACCCACAGCCAGCGGTTTCCGTAGTCTGAAGGACTAGTTCCGTTTATGGTATTTCGGAAGAAACACAGCTAACGGTACACACCCATCCTACCTCACGATGCAGGAATCACCCAGACGTCGTCCAAGAAAAACTTTTGAGGCGGGGAGATCACAATCTCGAATAGCATGGGATCAAATTTATATTAGCAGCGCTCTAAGGGTGCCCCCTCTCGGTCCCAACGGAAACACCCATGCCCCTGACGGATGGTGGCTTTAATCCAGGGCCATGGAACCATCATCACGGCCTCTCCATTTGGTGTGTACCGGAAGCGGTTTGCTACTTACTAAGCCATATCCCTTACGGAAAACATGTGGTAGTACGGGAAGGAAATGGATGGGAACCGAACGATCTGGTTGACTTTGAAGTCAAATAGTATGGCATAAGACTGGCATGCTACAACACTGCCATCTTACCCATCCTCATGCCAACACATGGCGTGCACATTCACATCCAACACGTATGGATTATCGAACTCACTTGCCTCAACTTTGCATGAAAATAACATTCATCGGTATGCTCACAAACATGCCATGAAACTACTTAATGCAAACCTGCCAGAACACTCATCATATCAAAAGTTCAAACATGCTTGCCTGGTTCAGAGTAGTGGAGCCTAGCTCGGTGAAGTTTGCGTCCCGTCACCTCCTTGGTATCTACGGTATAAAAGAAAACATACGGCGCTAACGTAAATACCGTGAGGTGCACAAAAATTACTCCAAATATTTTTCAAATAAATCTGATAAAAAACTAGACAAAATTTTAAAGAGGACAGAAAAAGAATCAATCAAAAATACTTTTCTGATTAAAAGTTATAAGAGTTTTGGTCCAAGGACCCATCTGTAATGAAACAGAAAGTTTCCAGGGGGTTCTGCGGAAAAGTCGAGATAACGTTTCGTTTAAAAAGCGGGTGAGAGGCTAGCAGCGGGCTCCACCCGTCAGGTTTGAATTTTCAAACGAGGGAAAACAAAGGCGACGGCGCCGAGAGGTGCGGTGGTGGCCGGGCGGCGATCCATGGCGAGTAAGGTGATCGGGGTGTACCTTCGTGATCGGTCGCCCTTCCGCGCGCTGTGGGTGGTGGCGAGGTCGTCGGCGAGCACCTCGTCGGTGGCCCCTTGCTCGGCGGACGGCGGTTGAGACGATCGTGGATCTCGCCGGAGAGAGCTGCGGGGCCAAAATTGAGGTGGGGTTATCCTACTAGAGGTGGTGCGAGGCTACAGGCGAAAGTAGGGCGGCGGAGGAGTTCTCACGGAGAGAATGATGCGGAGCGAGGCGGACGGAGGTGGCGAGTCGAGGGAGAAAGGCCCCTCGAGGCCCCTCGGTGGCTAAGCGGGTCTGGTGAGGTGGTGGAGTCGTGCGGCGAGAGCAAGCTCGGGGTGCTATATAGCCGGCCGAGTCGGTTGCCGTGAACGGATAAGTCCGGCGAGTTGATTCTGGCGGCGCTGTGGCTGGGCCGGTCGGCTTAGGAGCTTGAGCATCGCCTAGGAGGAGTATTGGAGCCGTTCCGTGTCCAACTCAGCACGGGAGGGCTGGTTCTGGTCTGCCCTCGGCGGAGCGGCCGCCGCGGCCCGTCGGCGGCGAGGCGTGCTTCTGCGCGTGCCAAGCCCGCGGCGGCGGTGCCGCATCGTCTTGCTGGCAAGGAGGTGGCCAGCGGAGCCACCGGGGCGCAGGCGGCGCCCGAGCGGCGTTGCGCCGCAGTTTTGCCCCCATCGCCGTTACGGTGGTGCAGCCCCCATAAAGCACGCCCGGCTTGAGCCAGCAGGCGCCACCGATGCGAGAGCAGCGCCAAGCGCTCGTGTGAAGCTCCGGACAAGAGGATAGGCTGCGAGCAGCGTGCCAAGGGCAATGTGGACTCGTGACTGAAATTCTTGACGGAGATCGACCTTGAACTTCTGAATTTTCGAAAGTGAACAGTACTAGTGCATGCAAGGTGTTCGCGAGAATGATCTAGGCATGTAGGGATTTTTCCTTGGGCTGGTTTTTGGTGGAGGGCCTCTCATTGCATCTAGAGGCTGCCTGAATATTTGTGGAATTTTGGAGTAATGTAGATATGAATTTCACCAAATTTGGCAAATCTGGTCCAAACTTGCAGGGACTATAATTTGAAATTTTTGAGCAGAAGAGAGTGGATCTTGATAGTTCTAGGTTGTGGGTACCAAGGACTATCCAAGGGAGTTGGTTTGAGGTGAAAATTCAAATGCATTAAGGTACTTGCTTTGCAAATTACCTAGGCTCAAAATAATAGACAGAAAAGATTTGGGAGAGAAATAATTGAAACAAAAATTCAGAAGAGAGTTGAACTAGTAGAGATAGAGTGTTTGGATTTCCCAAAGTGGAAGGAGATATATTTGGGAAGATTTTACCATGTGGTGTATGGCCAAGCCATAAATGATCTCAAACATGGGAGAGGATGAAAAACTCCTAGAGTTTCTTTTTGAAAGAAAAATAAACTTCAACATTTTTTATTGAATCCTTGAGGAGAGAGCAATCAAAGGAAAATTTTAAAAACCAAACACCAGAGTTGAAGGAGATGCAAAACTAAAATATTTGCCAGAGGGAAAAAGCTTTTGATAGAGATTTTTGGAAGGGTTATGGTGACCTCCTTCAAATCCAACAAAATTTTGAAGAGAACCAAAGGAATTTTTTTTGGAGTGTCACATCAAGGCCAGGTGGTGAGCGGCCCGAGGTTCGATAAGAGCCTCTGAGTCACGATGCTCAGGGGGTCCCCCTTGGCGCTCAAGCAGCCATCATTCGGTGAGAAAGGAGAGCGACGTTGCTAACACGGAGTTGCATTGAGTGTGGGGATGGTGTTGCGATGACTAGTGTGTCTGGAGGGTGACTTATCTCGAGGGTCAGGACAATGCTTCCTAGTGCGGCGCCAGGTCCGTGCCTTGGCCGGCAGGAGATTGCGTGGCGAGGTCGTTCCGTGCTCCTTGGAGGGACCCTGCGGGTTCACCACAAAAGGAACAAGAGCTCGTCGGGGCGATCGTTAATCCTGTGGTTAGTTGCCTTGGAGAGGCGCAAGAGGCCTCGCGAGGTGTGCTGGGGCACCCGCGAGCCAGCGTGGGACTCATGAGGCCCTACCTCAAAGGCGGGTTGTGCAGCTCTGGGCCTTATCTTGAGTGTGTTCCGCAAATTTGGCGGATGTCGGGGCTCTCGTCTTTGGGTCCGGCTCTCGGGCTGGTCTCGGCCGTCATTGGCAAGCCAGTCGCGATGCCATGGACAAGACCAGAGGGTGAGGGCGGAGGGCGGTAGGAGCCCTGAGTCGCGATGCTCGGGCACCCCCCTTTAATCATAAGCTTGGAGTGAACGCAGCAACTCTCGTCCTCGGGTCCGGCTCTCGGGCTGGTCTCGGCCGTCGTTGGCAAGCCAGTCGCGATGCCATGGACAAGACCCGGAGGGTGAGGGCGGAGAGCGGTAGGAGCCACGAGTCGCGATGCTCGGCGCCCCCTTTAGCGTGCAAGCTGGATTGGATGGCGAAAACTCGTCCTCGGGTCCGGCTCTCGGGCTGGTCTCGGCCGTCGCTCATAAGCCAGGCCGCGATGCCATGGACAAGACCGGAGGGTGAGGGCTGGAGAGCGGTAGGAGCCCTGAGTCGTGATGCTCGAGCACCCCCTTTAACGTCGAGATTTAGCCACCGGAGAAGGCACCAAATAACAAGCATGGTGGAGCGAGAGCATAATCCTAAGGGAAGCATGAAGGATACATGCCTTTGGGACTGGCCCGGCGGCTTGGGGATGATGCAGCCAGGCGCCCCCAACAGGATAAGCTAAAGACATGAAATAAAGGGATACATGCCGAGGGCGGACCCACGGCACAGGGAATAATCTGACCTGAAGGCGCTCCCAGCCAGAAATAAAACTTAAAGATGGCACTGGTGATGTTGGGGATGAAGGGTTGTTGATGTAGCAGGACTCGGTGGGCTGCGGGGCCGATCCTCACGTGCCCCAGGCCGGGGGACTCGGGAGGCTCGGGGGCGCGGCTTCTCCTCATGGGCCATCTCCATCTCCGCCGGGCTGCAGGCGTGCGACCTCTTGAGCCTCGGGATGGTCCTCATGAGGCACGCTGGTGCTGGATGGGGGCCCGGCGGAGTGAGCAGTGGCTGCCCCTCATGACCCTTGACTCCTGTAACTCTGAATGGCCTTGTTGATGAACTCTTGGGGTTCTGTCCTCCTGGTCTTGCTCTGCTTGCAGGAAGCAGCAAACACGCCTCACGTGGTGCCCAAGCGCCTCCTCGAGATCTTGGCGAGGTGGCGGCCCTCGGGGAGAGCCCCCGAGCCTGCTGAGGAGGCGCCGGGCGCTTTCCTATCACGATTGAAGGCTCCCCTGGCCCGGTCTGCGGGCCACGAGGGGCCTGTCTCTTGAGGCAGGCACTGTCGATGTCTTCTTCTTCTTGGGTGCTGCCTCGGGAGGCATCCTGCTCTTGTGGTGCAGGTCTTCGGTGATGCGGCTGAAAAGCTCGCTCCGGGGAGCACTGCTGCATCTCTCTCTTCACGGGGCACCGTGATAACCCCGCCGCTTCACGGCATCTTGAGGATGTTGTAGCCATGGTGGCTTCTGACCATGAACTTAGCCAGCGCTGGGTACCGAGGATGGCGTTGTCTGACAGCGAATGTGGGCGACTTGAAGTCGATGAGCTCGGTGTGGTAGTTATCGCGGGCCCGAAGGTGACAGGAAAGCGGACCTGCCCGATCGGGACCGTGGAGCCGTCGGTGACTCGGAGAAGGGCTTGGTTGGCTGAAGCTGACTGTAGGGCACGCGAAGATTGTTGAATGTCTCCACGGACGGGGCGTTGAGCCCTGCTCATGGTCGATGAGGTCTTGGTGACTAGAACATTGCGATGATTGGGGAGCAAAGCATCGGGAGAACTCCGGCTGTGGCTGCGCACTTGAGCTGATTCGCTGAGCTGAGCGTGATGGCGCGCCCCGCCACACGAGGCGTGGACTCGAGCTTGGGAGGACTGCATTCACTTCACAGGCGAACTGCTTGAAGATCGGTGAGAGGCTGGGGCTTGAGCTCCGCCCGGGATCTGAGGCGATCGCCGCGCGCCTCAGAAGCCCCAGCCCCCTCGTCTGATGGCGGTCTTGACTCTCCTTGGTGGCGGCGGCAGCGGAGGGAGCCTGCGTTCCCTTGCGGATGATCCTCACGAGGCTGATCCTCCAGCCCCCTGCGAGTGGGTCTTGCCGGTGGTCCTCGCGAGCTTGGTCGCGCCACCCTTGCGCGGGCAGACGCGGTCTTCAGCGTCTGCATTTCTTCCTCCTCCTCGGCCGTAGCCCGGTCGCTGCGCTCGGGCGTCTGCCGACCCTTCCTTCAGCGCGCGGCCGGGCTCTTGACATTCATTGGTGTTGTGGGTGTGGAGGTCGTGGTACCGCGATACCGGCTGCCCTTGGAGGACTCGGGCTGATCTCGCCTCGCTTGGTGTACGGTTACGGCGCGAGCACGGCAGCCCCTTGCGCTTCGTCCTTGGCCTTGGACTTCTTCTCTTGGGATCGCGGCGGGCAGCTCGAGGAGGAGGCGCCCTTCTTCAGCCCTGGCGCAGTTGGTCGCCTAGTTGAACAGCTCCAGGGAGGTGAACAGATCTTCATGCATCGCCAGCTCCTCCTTCATCTTGGCGTTGCGCGCCGTCGGAGAAAGCGAGATGATGGCCTCCTCCGTTACCACAGGGATCTTGGTAGCGTTGTTGAAGCGTTGGATGTACTTTTGCAGGTTTCCCACAGCTGCTGCTTGATCCGGCGCATGTCGCTCATGGCGGGTGGCCGGTCGCGAGTACCTTGGAAGTTGGCGATGAAGCGGGTGCGCATCTCGGCCCGGAAGAGATTGTGCACGGGGCGGATTCAGGAGCAGTGCGGGCTCCGTCCTTGGCGCCATGGAAAACCAGTTCGCCGTGACCTTTTCATCCCGTTGGCAGCCTCGATGCCCAGCTCGTGAAGCTGGAGGAACTCCGTAGGGTCAGCCGTGCCGTCGTAGCATGGAGGCAGGTGCGGCTTGAACTTGGCGGGCTAGCGATCTGGGCAGCTTCGATGGTGAAAGCGCGGCAGCCCGCCCGTGGCATGAGGGGCCTCGGACGGCGAGAGCTTGGTCTTGTGGGCCTCCTGCGCCCGCAGCTGGGGGCAGCGCGAGGTCTTGGCGCGTCTTTGGGCGGAAGCGCTCGGGCAGCTTCTTCTTGGGCGAGAACTTCTTGGCAGCTCTGCTCTGCCGCGCGCGTATGGGCAGCAGGTTCGCCCGAGGGCAGCGCTTAGGGCCAGGCGCCGTCTTAGGAAGGAGGCGGGTGAGGCGCCAGGAGTTTCATCGCAGCGCGAGTGCGGTGCGCAGCGAGGCAGACGGCCTTGAAGTCGCCTCCTGCAGCGTGGACGAGTTCGGCGACTTCGGTCGAGCCATTCTTCGTGAAGCGTCGTCGGCCAGGCGGTAGCGCAGGAGCTTCGTTAGCGCGATGAGTGCAGCTCGGGCCTCCATGGCAGCGTGGGCGCGCGACAAAGACCAGCGGGGTGGCGAAAGGCATGGCGGTGTGGCCGTCCCGCCTCATGGGCGGAGTCTTTGGGGCGGCGCTTGCTGCTCGTTCCCTGCCGGGCAGTGGCGGCGTTGACAGCGGTGACGAGGAGCGACAAGGATGCCGCCGGCGGAGCCTTCGGGCAATATGGGAGGCGAGGCGGCTCGGCGCTTCAGCCAGGCCCGTCGAGCATCGGACATGGTTGCGGTGGTCGAGGAAGAGCGTGGCGGCGAAGGCAAATTCAGCTCACCCCTACACTGGCGCCAAATGCCGGATTCGGGTTCAGCAGACCCTTAAGGTTCGAACTACAGGGGTGTGGCGGAGATCCAACCCTCCACCGTCTGGTACCTCACGAATCGCGGGGACCTAAACTACTAGCAAGAACAACACAAGAGGCCAAGATTTATCTGGTTGAGGCCACCATCATGGTGTAATACCCTACTCCAGTGTGTGGTGTGTGGATTGCTTCTTGGGCTGATGAGAGCAGTGCAGGGAAGAACAGCCTCGCGAGGTCTGTTCTTGGTGGGTGTGATGAACTGCTAGGTGGTGTCCCGTCGCTCTAGCTTGAGGATCGGGTCTCTATCTCTCTCTGGATTCCAAAATGCTAGCCGGGGAGAGGCTCTACTATGGTGGCTAGCTCTACTTATAGGCGAAGGCCACAGGCCTCTTCCCAAATATTGGCGGGAAGGCGCCAACAATTAGCCATTTTGAAGGGAACAACGGGTACACTTATCTGACTAAAGTTGGTCCTCGCTTTGCCAAAGGCTCTGGTGATGGCCTTTGCTTGGGCTCCACGATGACGCATTCCAGCCGTTGGGGCTGGTCTTGGTATTGCTGCACCAAGCGGATGCCTTTGCTTGATGCTCTTGCCTGCGCTTGCTCCCTTTGCACCAAAGAGGAAAGGAGGACGCTGCTTGTGGCTGGCGCCTGCTGGCGCCCTTGGTAAATCATGGCTTGCATCACGGGCACCTCGCGAGTACCCTGCCTTGAACTCTCCGCCTCCCGTGAGCCAGCCAGGCGAGGCCGTGCACGAGAAGCTCTTGGTCGTCCGCCCGCAATCTCAGCCCCTCGCGGTCTATAACTTGTGTTGATTAAGATGGGTTGTCCTGGGCCTCCTTTGAGCCACGCCACAGGTCGCAGGCAGGCAAGTCTGGGGACCCCCGTTCCCAGAACGCCGACAGATGTTGGGCGCATCCACCCTCGGCTAATCTTGCCAACGGAGCACCCCATACACTCCGACGACTGGTCTCAAGTGGAGCTCGTGGATCCCCGCGCGAGGCCGGTGTTGGAGAGATGGACATGGATCTGAGGCCGGCCAGCATGGCGGCGGCGAAAGGCTGACCTGGCTGTCGGCTCTTGAGGAATTCTGGAGCACCGGTGGCTCCGCTTTGCCAATACCCGCTCCCGATGTGGAGGCCCTACCCGCGCCCTGCGGTCTTGGCCGACGAGGACCTGGCTACGGTTCTCCAATCTTTGGTTGGGGGCAACGTGGCGAGGTTGGGCGCTCACGCCCTGTTCCTCCATGACGGCCGGGAGGCAGGTTGTGCAGATCCATGCCCGTCTTCAGCGGGGCCGGGCCGTGCCCATGGAGGCTCCCGAGGAACGGTGGGCGTGTCCTTGGCGACTCAGAGGAGAAGGGAGAAGGTGAGCGGGAAGGAGGGCCCGACTCCGAGGCGACCGACGGAGAGTCGAGGGCTCCCCTCCCTCGGTGCAAGTCCCGCGTTCCCCGCCTCTCACCGAGCGACGACGACAACGAGGATGATGATGATGAGCAGGGCCGCGGGAGTTTGCCCCCGATCCCGAAGAAGGACAGGACCGGGCTGGTCCCCCACGGGTCTGCCCCGGCATCGAGGCGATCCGCAGGTCGCCTCCTGGTCCCGAGCTCCTTGAGGCTGATCCTAGTAGCCGGCTGTCGGGCTTCAAGTATGGCCGGAGGTTGCTCGAGCTCGCGAGCGACAACCAGTAAGTGCTCGATTCCTGTCTCATTTCTTGTTTTGTCGCCGAGGCTTGACGTCTGTATCTCTTGGTTAGGCTAGCGCCATGCAAAGAAGCTGAAGGATCTCACGAGGTTCCGTGCAGGGGCAGCGCCTCCGCCCTGAAAAGAAGGTGGCCGTGATGCACGAGCCTCTCCTGCTCGGTCATCCTCGCGAGGCACTGGTGGAGCTGGCTGGGCGAGCTCGGTCCCCATGGCCCAGCGACTCTGAGGTGTTCTGCTGACGCCACCGCCACTGTTGTTGGGCGCAGCAGTCCCGCCTCGAGACACCGTGGTCACTGCCGTCCTCTCCTCCTACTCCACCAACTGCTGTCTCTCCGACTCCTCCTACCGTTACAGATCGTCTTTGCTGCGGCTGGACGATTCTTGCAGAGATCTTCAGGCGCCGACCCTCGTCTGGTGGCGGGCGCTGGAGCTGGCTTCAGCTGGATTCGCTCGGCGCTTCAATCCGGCGGCGTTGGTCAGGCCTCGGCGACTTCCGACGAGGAGAAGCAAGCTGTCCTTGGGGCAAAAGCTGCTCGCGATGCTGCCTTGGGGGAGGCAGACGAGGTCCGAGGTCGCTGCAAGGCACTGGAGAGCGAGGTGCAGGGCCTTCAGGACCAGCTCGCCAAGGAGGCCCGCCTTCGCCAAGAGCAGGAGGAAGGCATGAAGGCTCGCGAGGTAGCCGTCAAGGATCGGGACGCCAAGCTCAAGAAGCGCCCGTGAAGCGCCTAGGCGTCTTTGGAGCAAGTTGGGGCGAGGAAGGTTGAGGTGGGCTGGCAAGGCACGGGTCCTTGCCGAGGATCGCGTGGCCTTCCACAGGACATGGAGGTGAAGGCTTGCACCTTCTTGAGGAGCTTTATGATAACGGCACGAGAGCCGTGGCCGGCCTGAGGAAGACGGCCCCGCCAAGCTGCTTCCCTTCTGGTTCGCGCTCTTGAGGATGTCGCCCTTGGCCTTGGCCCTACTGGTGAGGCCGAGGCGCTGTGTCTTGTCTTCTGGCGTGACGGGTCCTCACCCACGTCTACCTTCGTGATCCCAACGTCGACCTCGACACTGGGCTGGAGCCAGCGAGCGGTGAGCTTGCAGCTGCCGCTCTTGAGGCGTGAAGGGTCGTCTTGGAGGCTCACTGGGAAGTTCGGGCCTTGACACCAAGCGAAGCGGGCGCTGCCAACCTGCGGCTCCACAAGGCAAACCCGCTCCGCGCAGCTCCACCGCCGACAAGTGGCTCCATTGTGGCTCCTGTTCTGCTTTTAATTCCTGCACATGTATCATGCCTCGGGGAGGCGTTTAAACTTGCATTTGGTGTTGTGATAACAGTTATTGACTGTAATATTTGATTTTTTGAATTCCTTGAAATTTGTGCTTCCTACTTGCTTATGTTCTACGCCGGCAAAGCCCGGCCATTGCCTACTCTCACCGCCGTTAGCCCCGACCGAAACCAGGGCGGGACCAAGGAGTGAGGGCTACGTGACAAGTTAGGCTCTGAGTCGTGATCTTTGAGAGTCCCCTTGGCGCCACGAACAACAAGTAGGGAGGTGAGATGTGGGTGGATCTACCGTTCTCGTCTGCAGAGCCCGGCCCGCGCATACCTCAACCGATGTTAGCCTTCGGAACTAAGGAGTGAGGGCTACGTGACCAGTTAGGCTCTGAGTCGCGATGCTCAGAGTCCCCTTGACGCTCAAGCGGCCTTCGTACCTTGGCTCCGCTCGGGGAGGGGGCCAGCAGACCAGGCCCGAGGGCTGGCTGGGGTGGCGTCGCTGGGCGTGACCCAGGCGCAGCCCGTGCCCAGCCCTCGCGCGCACTCCAGGGGGGCGTTGCGATGAGGCCGGACTCTTGAGCTCTGGGCTCCCCAGAGGTTGATCTGGCCCGGGGCCACCCTCGATTGTTTATCACCGGCCTTGAACATAAGCGCTTCTGTGTGTCTGGGCATAGCCGCTCCTCGGCGATGTCGTCGGCCAGTGCGAGCATGGTGCTTCCAGTGCGTGGGAGGGCTCCCCTCTAGGAGGAGCCCAGGCGTGTACAGCCCTGCCACGACACGTGGCTAGTGCGGTAGGGCTGACGAGGTGTGTCTGGGCACCCGTGAGCCAGCAGCGGGACTCAGGGGCCCTACCTCAAGCGGGTTGCGCTTTGGCTTTGGGCCTTATCTTGTGATGTGTTCCTGCAGATTTGGTTAGATGTCGGCACTCTCGTCCTCGGGTCCGGCCTCGAGCTGGTCTCGGCCGTCGCTGGTATGCCGGTCGCGATGCCATGGACAAGGCCGGAGGGTGAGGCTGGAGAGCGAGGGAGCCACAGTCACGATGCTGGTACCCCCTTTAACGTGCAAGCGGTCGACATGAGCGAAGAGAAGGTGCCATGGATTGGCATCAAATAACAAGCATGAGGTGGAACGCATGACCCGAAATAAACACAAGAGGGATACATGCCGACGGGCCTGGCCCGAGCGACTTGGGGATGATGCAGCCCGAGGGGCGCCCCCAACAAGGTAAGCTAGGAACATGAAGTAAAAGGTATACGCCGTGAGGAGCGGACCACGCGACTGGGAATAATGCAGCCACAGGGGTGCTCGGCTTGAAATGAAACTTGAAAGATGTCACTGGTAGCGTTGAAGGCGAAGGGTGTTGATGCAGCAGACTCGGTGGGCTGGGAGCCGATCCTCCACGAGCCCCAGGCCCGGGGCCTCGGGAGGCTCCGGGGCGCTGGTGGCTCCTCGTGGACCATCTCCATCTCCGCCGGGGCTGCGGGCGCTGGCCTCTTGAGCTTCGGGATGCTCCTCATGGGCGCTGAGTGCGTGGCAGCCGCGTTGACAGCCGTAAGGTATCTGACGTGGTTGTGGGGTGGACCTTCAGCGGCCCCGCGAGAGGGCAGGCGCTCGAGAGGCGGCTCGGTTGAGCCTGGTGTGTCGTGCACGCCCGCAGCCCACCATCCTCGCTGGATGGGGAGCCACGCGAGTAGGCGGCGGCTGCCACTCATGACTCTTGACTCCTGCAGCAGGCGATCTTGGTGGCGAACTCCTGAGGGTTTGGTCCTCCTTGCCTTGCTCCTTCTTGAGGGAAACATGCTTTGAAACACGCCTCCAAGTGGTGCCCAAGCGCCTCCCTCGTGACCTTAGCAAGGTCGGTAGCCCTCGGGGGAACCCCGAGCCCTGCTGAGGAGGGCACGGTAGCGCTTTCCTATCACGATAGAAAGAGGTTCCCCCAGGCGGGCGGACCACGAGGGCCTGCCTCACGAGGGGCGGGCCGACGATGTCTTCTTCTTCTTAGGGGCGGTCCAGGAAGCCTCCTGCTTCCTTGTCCAGGTCCTCCGGTGATCACGGCTGAAAGGCTCGCTCGGGGAGCCTGCTGCGTCTTTCTCTTGCAGGGCACCGTGATGACCTCGCCACTTCCTAGCATCTTGAGGGCGTTGTAGCCGTGGTGGAGTTCTGACCATGAACTTAGCCAACCTTTGGGTAGCCGAGGATGGCGTTGTATGGCGGCGAATGTAGGCGGCGTCGAAGTCGATGAGCTCGGTCACGGTAGTTGTCGCGTCTTGTTGAAGGTGACAGGAGGTGAACTGAGCGATCTGGGACTATGGAGCCGTCGGTGACCCCAGAGAAAGGCTTGGTTGGCTGGAGCTGATTGTAAGGCACTTGGAGATTGTTGAACGTTTCCACGGATAGGATGTTGAGCCCTGCCCCACCATCGATGAGGGTCTTGGTGACTAGCACGTTGCTGATGATTGGGGAACAGAGCATCGGGAGGACTCCGGCTGTGGCCGCACACTTGAGCTGATCCGCTGAGTTGAACGTGATGGTGCACACCGACCACCTGAGGGGGCGTGTGGCTTCGAGCTTGGGGAGGACTGCATTCACTTCACGGGCGAACTACTTGAAGATGCGTTGAGAGGCTGGGGCTTGAGCTTCGCCCAGGATGCAGGCGATCGCGCCCGGCTCCTGGAAGCCCCCAGCCCCCTCGTCCTTATGATGGTCTTCATTTCTCCTTGGCTGCGGTGGCAGAGGAGGGAGGCCTGCGTTGCCTTGCGAGTGGTCCTCGCGAGGCTGATCCCTCCAGCCTCCCTCGCGAGGCGGGTCATGCCAGCGGTCCTCGCGAGGTTGGTCGCCCCATCCTTGGTGAGGGCCGCGGTCTTCCCAGCGTCCTGTGTTCGTTCCTCCTCCTCGGCCGTAGCCCCGATCGTTCCGGTCGGGGCGACGGCCGATCCTCCTTCTCGCATGGCTTGGGTTCTTGACATTCGCTGGTGTTGTGGGTGTGGAGGTGCGTGGTACCGCTTGATGCCGGCCGCCCTTGGAAGACTTCGGGCTGATCTCTGCCCGCTTGGTGTCCGGTTACTGCTTGAGCACGGCAGCCCCTTGCGCTTCACATCCTTGGCCTTGGACTTCTTCTCTTACGGGTCTGCGGCGGGCAGCTCGAGGAGGAGGCGCCCTTCCTCGGCCTGGCGCGCCTTGGTCGCCAAGTTGAACAGCTCAAGGAAGTGCACAGATCTTCATGCATCGCCAGCTCCTCCTTCATCTTGACGTCGCGCACACCGCCGGAGAAGGCGGAGATGATGGCCTCCTCGGTCACCTTGGGAATCTTTAGGCGCGCGTTGTTGATGCGCTGGATGTATTTATGCAGGGTCTCCCCTGGCTGCTGCTTGATGCGGCGCATGTCGCTCACGGCGGGTGGTCGGTCGCGAGTACCTTGGAAGTTGGCGATGAAGCGGGTACGCATCTCGTCCCAGGAGGAGATCGTGCCCGGGGCCAGGTTCAGGAGCCAGGTGCGGGCCCCGTCTTTGAGCGCCATGGGAAACCAGTTTTCCATGACCTTCTCGTCTCCGTTGGCGGCTTCGATGCCCAGCTCGTAAAGCTGGAGGAACTCTGCAGGGTCGGCCGTACCATCATAGCGAGGAGGCAGGTCCGGCTTGAACTTGTCGGGCCACGCGACGCTGCGCAGCTCGGGGGTGAAGGCACGGCAGCCTGCTGTGGCCACGTGAGGCCTTGGATGATGAAGAGCTTGGTCTTGCGGGTCCCCTTGCGCTGCAGCTGGGAGCAGCGCTGGGTCTTGACGTGCCGGGGCAGGAGCGTGGTGGCAATGAGCTGGAGCAGGGAGCACTCGGGCAGCTTCTTGCGGGCAAGGGACCTCCTGGCAGCTCTGCCCTTGCCGCGATGGCGCTGGACGGAGCGGGTTCCGCCCAGGGACCACGCGCCTTGGGGCCAGGGCGCCTTCTTGAGGGGAGGCGCCGAGGCGCCCGAGCTTCGTCGCCCGTGCGGGGCGGGGTTGGTGCGATGGGGACGGGCGGCGGCGGGGAGCCCCTGCGGCGCGTAGACGAGCTTCGGTGGCGGTCGAGCCACTCTTCGTGAAGCGTCGTCGATGGGGCGGTAGCGCAGGAGCTCGTTTGCCGCGATGGCGCAGCTCGAGCCTCCATGGGCGCGTGGAGCGCGTGAGGCGAAAGAACCAGCCGGGTGGCGAGGGTAGCAGTTCGGCCTCTTGCCTCCTGAGGTATCTGGGGCGATGCTTGTTGCTCGTTCCCCGCCGGGCGGTGGCGGCGTTGACGGCAGGAGGCGGGAGCAGCGAAGCGCCCGCCGGCGGAGCCGTCTCTGGCGATCTGGAAGCGAGAGCGGCTCGGCGCTGCTGGGCCCAACGAGCGTCGATCATGGATGCGGGGTCGACGGAGAACAAAGCGGCGGAAGGCAATTCATGCCCCCTACAGGCCGCCAAATGTCGGAGTTCGGGTTCGGCAGACCCTTGAGGTTCGAACACTGGGGTGCGCGCGGAATCTCGCCCTCTACCTACCTGTACCCCGTCGCCTCGCTAAGATCTAAGCTACGAAAGGAACAGCATGAGAGACAGAGGGTTTATACTAGTTCGGGCCACCATTGTGGTGTAATACCCTACTCTAGTTTGTGGTGTGGTGGATTGCCTCTTGGGCTGATGGTAATGAAAAATACAAGGAAGAACAACCTCGCGAGGGCCTGTTCTTGGCTGGTGCGATGAACTGCTAGGGGGAGTTCAGTCGCTTCTCTCTGTCTCTCTCATTTGTTCTCTTGCTACCTTTCTCAATGTCTCTACCCTGTGGGTGGCTAGTCCTATTTATAGGCAGAGGCCCTGGGCCTCTTCCTAAATATTGAGCGGGAAGAGCGCCAACAATTGGCCATTTTGAAGGGGAACATCTGGTACACTTATCCTGACTAAAGTCAGTCCTCGCCTGTCAAAGGCTCTGGTGATGACGCCGGCTTTGGCTCCACAATGGCTTCCTTCCTGCCGTTGGACTGGTCTTGGTCTTGTTGCACCTAAACGGACGCCTTTGCTTGATGCTCTCGCCTGCACTTGCTCCCTTTGCACCAAAGAGGAAAGGAGGACACTGCGCGGGCTGGCGCCCGCCTGGCGCCCTTGGTCGTCATGGCTTGCGTCATGGGCATCTCATGAGGTACCCCGCCTTGATCTCTCTGCCTCCTCGCGAGCCAGCCTGATGACGCCGTGCCTGAGGAAGCTCCATGTCGTCCGCCCCGCGAGGCTTGGCCCCTCGCGAGGGTCTTGAGCTTGTGTTGATGAAGATGGGCGTGATGGGCCCCCTTTGAGCCACGCCGCAGCCGCAGGCGAGCAAGTCACAGGGATCCCGTTCCCGTAGCGCCGACCACGATTATCAAGAGCTCAGGGCCATTCGAGATGGACGCCTCGGTCGACGCCTCGAGCGCAACGGCCGGGGCTACGGCCGAGGAGGAAGACGTGGCAGAGGAAGATGGGACGACCGTGGCCCTCGCCAGCTGTGGCGTGACCGGCCTCGTGAGGACCGCTGGCAAGATCAGCCTCGCGAAGGCGCCTGGAGGGATCAGCCTCGCGAGGACCGCCTCCAGGGCAACACTGGTCTTCCTCCGCTGTCGCCACCACCAAGAAGGAACGACGAACACCATCAGGACATGGGGGCTGGGGGTTTCCAGGAGCCGCGGGCTATCGCCTGCATCTTGGGCAGAGCTCAAGCCCCAGCCTCTCAACGAATCTTCAAGCAGTTTGCTCGCGAGGTGAATGCAGTCCTCCCCAGGCTCGAGGCTGCACGCCCGATTTGGTGGTCCAAGTGCGCCATCACCTTTAGTTCGACAGATCAGCTCAAGTGCGCAGCCACCGCTGGCGCCCTCCCGATGCTTTGCTCACCCGTCATCAGCACCGTACAAGTCACCAAGACCCTCATGGATGGCGGCGCAGGGCTTAACGTCCTGGCCGTCGAGACGTTCGACAGCCTCCAAGTGCCATATGATCAGCTACAGCCTACCAAGCCTTTCTCAGGAGTGACTGACGGCTCCACCACCCCAATCGGGCAGATCCGCCTTCCGGTCACCTTCGGCCAACGCAACAACTACCGCACCAAGCTCATCGACTTCGACGTCGCCCACATACATCTGCCATACAATGCCATCCTCAGGTATCCGGCCCTGGCCATCTGCAAATGTCTTATATCTTCTCCGTTGTCTCCCGAGAATGAAGTTCTAAATTTTAAGCAAAGGGAGGGAGAAAATCTAAAAGACGCTTGGTATAGAATTTGCAATGCTCAAAATAGATCTACCAGGAAGCAATCTACTTCAGTTCTTCTCCGCAATTTTTTTGTAGGTGCTAATCCTTGGTTATAGATATATCCTTGATACCATTACCGGAGGGAATTTCTTGGGTAGCCATACCTTTGATTCTTATAAGGCTATGATAGATTTATTCGGCTCACCACCTCTTTTGGTTAATGGAACTATGTTAACTTTAGAGCATTTAATGCAAATACTTGAAATTATTGAAAGTAAAGTTGCTACCGTTGAGTTAATTGAAAATTTAGATAAAAAGATCCATAATCAAATTACCCAATATGGATCTAAGGTAGGAGTAACTTTGAAAAATATTAAGGAGAAGGAACCCATAGTTAATGAGAAAATAAATCAAGATTCCTCTAGAATCGATAAACTTGAGGGTATCATTACCAACTTGGGAACCGCTTTTTCTTCCGTAAAAAATACTCCAAGTCCACCTACTAAAGTTGCTAAGCTCATGTATGTTCCTAAAAATAAGGGTGCATCCTCTAGTAAGGAAACAACGGATCTTAAATCTATATAAGTATTCATCCCAATCTTTTTGCTATCATTAAGGAACCATTTGCTACGTATGAATTTTTTGATCTTTTGCCTAAAAGTTTGATAATTACTTGAAAGAAAGAAATTTCTAAAGAAGGTAGATGCCTCGTTGAAGGATTGCCTACCAAAGATGGCAATACCTAGATCTATCCTTGCTTTTATGCCTAGCTAGGGGCGTTAAACGATAGTGCTTGTTGGGAGGCAACCCAATTTTATTTTAGTTTTTTTGTTTTTGTTTCTGTTTAGGAATAAATAATCCATCTACCTTCTGTTTAGATGTGGTTTTATGTTTTAATTAGTGTTTGTGCCAAGTTAAACCTATAGGATCTTCTTGGATGATAGTTATTTGATCTTGCTGTAATTTCCAGAAACTTTTGGTTCACGAAAACAATTGTTAAAAATAACCAGAACGTGATAAAATAGTGATCCCAATTTCTGCTGATCAATAAAAAAATTGCCTAGGTCTTCTATTTTGTCTCAATTTTTGGAGTTCCAGAAGTTTGCGTTAGTTACAGATTACTACAGACTGTTCTGTTTTTGATAGATTCTGTTTTTTGTGTGTTGTTTGCTTATTTTGATGAATCTATGGCTAGTAAAATAGTTTTTAATCCATAGAGAAGTTGGAATACAGTAGGTTTAACACCAATATAAATAAATAATGAGTTCATTACAGTACCTTGAAGTGGTCTTTTGTTTTCTTTCGCTAACGGAGCTCACGAGATTTCTGTTGAGTTTTGTGTTGTGTAGTTTTCAAGTTTTTGGTGAAATATTTTTGATGGATTATGGAACAAGGAGTGGCAAGAGCCTAAGCTTGGGGATGCCCATGGCACCCCCAAGATAATCTAAGGACACCAAAAAGTCAAAGCTTGGGGATGCCCCCGGAAGGCATCCCCTCTTTCGTCCACTTCCATCGGTAACTTTACTTGGAGCTATATTTTTATTCACCACATGATATGTGTTTTGCTTGGAGCATCTTGTATGATTTGAGTCTTTTCTTTTTTGTTTACCACAATAATCCTTGTTTTACACACCTTTTTAGAGAGCCATGCATGAATTGGAATTTGATAGAATACTCTATGTGCTTCACTTATATCGTTTGAGCTATATAGTTTTGCTCTAGTGCTTCACTTATATCTTTTAGAGCACGGTGGTGGATTTGTTTTATAGAAACTATTGATCTCTCATGCTTCACTTAGATTATTTTGAGAGTCTTAAATAGCATGGTAATTTTCTTAAATAAACTTAATATTCTAGGTATGCAAGAATAATAAAATCTTTCTTATGAGTGTGTTGAATACTAAGAAAAGTTTGATGCTTGATGATTGTTTTGAGATATGGAGGTAATAATATCAAAGTCATGCTAGTTGAGTAGTTGTGAATTTGAGAAATGCTTGTGTTGAAGTTTGCAAGTCCTGTAGCATGCACGTATGGTAAACGTTATGTAACAAATTTGAAACATGAGGTGTTCTTTGATTGTCTACCTTATGAGTGGCAGTCGGGGACGAGCGATTGTCTTTTCCTACCAATATATCCCCCTAGGAGCATGCGCGTAGTGCTTTGGTTTTTGATGGCTTGTAGATTTTTGCTATAAGTATATGAGTTCTTTATGACTAATGTTGAGTCCATGGATTATACGCACTCTCACCCTTCCATCATTGCTAGCACATAAACCTCCTTATATCTTCCTCAAAACAGCCACCATACCTACCTATTATGGCATTTCCATAGCCATTCCGAGATATATTGCCATGCAACTTTCCACCATTCCGTTTATCATGACACATTCATCATTGTCATATTGCTTAGGATGATCATGTAGTTGACATAGTATTTGTGGCAAAGCCACCGTTCATAATTCTTTCATACATGTCACTCTTGATTCATTGCATATCCCGGTACATCGCCAGAGGCATTCATATAGAGTCATACTTTGTTCTAGTATCGAGTTGTAACCATTGAGTTGTAAATAAATAGAAGTGTGATGATCATCATTTTCTAGAGCATTGTCCCATGTGAGGAATATAGAAAAAGGGGGGGGGGATAAATGCCATAAAAAAGAGAAGGCCCAAAAAAAGAGAGAAGGGACAATGCTACTATCCTTTGCCACACTTGTGCTTCAAAGTAGCACCATAATCTTCATGATAGAGAGTCTCTTGTTTTGTCACTTTCATATACTAGTGGGAATTTTTCATTATAGAACTTGGCTTGTATATTCCAACAATGGGCCTCCTCAACTGCCCTAGGTCTTCGTGAGCAAGCAAGTTGGATGCACACCCACTTAGTTTCTATTGTTGAGCTTTCATACATTTATAGCTCTAGTGCATCCGTTGCATGGCAATCCCTACTCCTTGCATTAACATCAATCGATGGGCATCTCCATAGCCCATTGATTAGCCTCGTTGATGTGAGATCTTATCTTTTTTTGTCTTCTCCACATAACCCCCATCATCATATTCTATTCCACCCATAGTGCTATATCCATGGCTCACGCTCATGTATTGCGTGAAGGTTTATAAAGTTTGAGATTACTAAAGTATGAAACAATTGCTTGGCATGTCATCAGGGTTGTGCATGATGAGAGCATTCTTGTGTGACAAAAATGGAGCATGACTAAACTATATGATTTTGTAGGGATGAACTTTCTTTGGCCATGTTATTTTGAGAGGACATAATTGCTTAGTTAGTATGCTTGAAGTATTATTATTTTTATGTCAATATGAACTTTTGTCTTGAATCTTTCGGATCTGAATATTCATACCACAATTAAGAAGAATTACATTGAAATTATGCCAAGTAGCACTCCGCATCAAAAATTCTCTTTTTATCATTTACCTACTTGAGGACGAGCAGGAATTAAGCTTGGGGATGCCTGATACGTCTCCAACGTATCTATAATTTTTTATTGATCCATGCTATATTATCTACTGTTTTGGACCATATTGGGCTTTGTTTTCCACTTTTATATTATTTTTGGGACTAACCTATTAACCGGAGGCCCAGCCCAGAATTGCTGTTTTTTGCCTATTTCAGGGTTTTGAAGAAACAGAATATCAAACGGAGTCCAAACGGAATGAAACCTTTGGGAACGTGATTTTCTCACCGAATATGATCCAGGAGACTTGGACCCCCCATCAAGAAAGAAAGGAGGCGGCCACGAGGGTGGAGGGCGCCCCCCTAGGGCGCGCCCCCTGCCTCGTGGGCCCCCTTTGCTCCATCGACGTACTCCTTCCTCCTATATATACCTACGTACCCCCGAACGATCAGATACGGAGCCAAAAACCTAATTCCACCGCCGCAACTTTCTGTATCCACGAGATCCCATCTTGGGTCTGTTCCAGAGCTCCGCCGGAAGAGGAATCCACCACGGAGGGCTTCTACATCATCATAGCCTCTCCAATGAAGTGTGAGTAGTTTACCTCAGACCTTCGGGTCCATAGTTAGTAGCTAGATGGCTTCTTCTCTCCTTTTGGATCTCAATACAATGTTCTCCCCCTCTCTTGTGGAGATCTATTCGATGTAATCTTCTTTTTGCGGTGTGTTGGTTGAGATCGATGAATTGTGGGTTTATGATCAAGATTATCTATGAGCAATATTTGAATCTTCTCTGAATTCTTTTATGTATGATTGGTTATCTTTGCAAGTCTCTTTGAATTATCCGTTTGGTTTGGCCAACTAGATTGGTAGTTCTTGCAACGGGAGAAGTGCTTAGCTTTGGGTTCAATCTTGTGGTGTCCTTTCCCAGTGACAGAAGGGGCAGCAAGGCACGTATTGTATTGTTGCCATCGAGGATAACAAGATGGGGTTTTTATCATATTGCATGAATTTATCCTTCTACATCATGTCATCTTGCTTAAGGCGTTACTCTGTTTTCATTAACTTAATACTCTAGATGCATGTTGGATAGCGGTCGATGAGTGGAGTAATAGTAGTAGATGCAGTGTGAGTCGGTCTACTTGTCTCGGACGTGATGCATATATACATGATCATACCTAGATACTCTCATAACTATGCTCAATTTCATCAATTGCTCAACAATAATTCGTTCACCCACCGTAAAATACTTATGCTCTTGAGAGAAGCCACTAGTGAAATTTATGGCCCCCGGGTCTATTCTCTATCATATTAATCTTCCATCACTTTATTATTGCTTTGCTGTTTACTTTGCTTTTTATTTTACTTTGCATCTTTATACCAAAAATACCAAAAATATTATCTATCATCTCTATCAGATCTCACTCTCGCAACTGATCATGAAGGGATTGACAACCCCTAATCGCGTTAGTTGCGTTGAGCTATTTGTTTTGTGTAGGTACGAGGGACTTGCGCGTGGCCTCCTACTGGATTGATACCTTGGTTCTCAAAAACTGAGGGAAATACTTACGCTACTTTGCTACATTATCCTCTCCTCTTCGGGGAAATCCAATGCAAGCTCAAGAGGTAGCACTCCTCCTTTGCTCCATTGCTCGTAGTGTCACCAATGGCGCCCATCCGAATGTTTTCCGCTGCGGAGAAGGGAAAGGCTCCCCGCGATGAGCCAGGGAAGCTTCATTCGAAGAAGAGGCCGGTCTACTGTCGTGACGTGGTGGTGATGCAGGAGGTGACAAGGCCTTGGTGTGAGCGGCCTCCTCCTGGGTATCCATTACCCCTGTACGCCCAAGCCGAGGGCTCAGGAGGAAGAGGCGGCGAGCCGCGCCGCGCCACGGTGGCCCGCGCTGTCGCCCCCGGAGTCCACGCCGCATACTCCTCGCGCGAACTTGTGCTGTGGGCGGTGATGCCTCCGCGCACTTGGATCAGCTTCCCTTCCTTCTTTTCTGTCGAGATGCCGCCGGGGGGGGCCTCGAGCTTTGGCTGCAGCACGCCGACTACGACGCGCCGGCAACTGGAGCAGAAGTTGAAGCCGGATCCTCGGGCAAGATCTTCATGACCCGAGGCTGGGGTGAGGTCGCTCGGGTGTGTCGTGTGGAAGGCGCCCTCGCGATCCACTTCGAGCACGACGGCGCCTCATGCTATCCTTCAAGATCTTTGACGCGTAAGGCCGCCGCCTGGAGTGTTGCTCCGGATGGGGTCGTCAGGACGGCGCTGCAGCAGGGACAGGTCCTGCTGTCCGCGTCGCCAGCGCCTCCTCTGGTAGCAACAGCGACGCATGGGAGTCCAGCGATTCTCCCGAGTTCTACGAGACTCCGGAGACGACTGACGACAGCTACGTGCCCCCAAGCTCTCGCCGCGCCCGGAGCAAGGCTGCAGCGTCCGGCCGCCGCCACCGCCGATCTGGATGAGGTTTGTGCCAGCCTCCCGTGGCCCACTGTTGATGATGGCGTCAGCCACTGGGGCGCGTGTAGATAGGGCTCCTAGAAGTTCTTTCCTTTTGTTCCCTGCGAGGAATCGAGAAGTACCCCGCGGGGGCGTGTAAAGGGTCCGCAATGTCTTTTGTTGATATTATCCTTATTGTGAAATTGTGCATGTGCATGTCCTGTTCCGGCTCGGTTTCCCCTTTCCAACCTCGCGATGACTTGGTGCTCTACGTTGACAGGTCCCAGTCCCCAGGCAGGCTCCAGGCATCGCTGGTATGCCAGGTCGCGATGCCGTGGTCAAGGCCAGGAGGTGAGCGGCCCGAGGTCCAGTAAGAGCCCCTGAGGCGTGATGCTCAGGAGGTCCCCTTTAGCGTGCAAGCGACCGCCGAGAGGTAGGAAAGGGAGACTACGTTGCCGTAGCGGGGAAACATAGATGAGAATTCTATGCCGTAGCGATTGGTTGACCCAAGCGTGAAACTTATCTTGGCAGTCCCGGGTCGATCCTTCACGAGGCGCCAGACTCGCACGTAGGTGGTTGTAGCATAGCCAGGTCAGGCCCATACGAGTCTCCTCCCCTTCCCCATGCTCTCCTTCGTGCTCTACGTCCTCAGGTCCCGGCCCTCGAGCGAGCTCAGCCGCCGCTGGTATGCCAGGTCGTGATGCCGTGGTCAAGGCCAAGGGGTGAGGGCTGGAGAGCCAGTAGGAGCTCCTGAGTCGCGATGCTCAGGAGCCCCCCTTTTAACGTGCAAGCGGATTACATGGGAGAAGAGGGAGCCCGCGGTGCCGCCTGCTGTGGTCCTCAGGAGGTTCCTGCAAGTCAGCACGAGGCAGTGCGTAGATTGCCGGCCACTGGTCGCTTCGCAAGAGAATGAAGGCACTCGGGGCTTGGTGAGGTGTCGCGTGCGGGGCATGCCGCGGGCCAAAGCTCGACCGCTCAGATTTGTCGACGTTGCAGGGACGGACCCATGCACAAGCGCCGTGCCGGTGTGAGTGGCTCCCATGGTGGGTGACAGTTAAGCAGGTGATAGTTGCAAATAGATCAAGCATGAGAAGCAAACTGTCTTAGATAGATGCACGAATGATTCATGCCACTAGGTCGGACCCGAGTGGTTTGGGGATGATGCTGCCCGTGGGGCGCCCCCAGCAAAGTAAGCTAAAGATGTAAAGGGATACATGCCACAGGGACGGACCCACGCGGCCCGAGAATGATGCAGCCCGAGTGGCGCTCCCAGCTAAAAGAACTTGAAAGATGTCACCTGGTTCTGTCGTAGAAGGGGCGTTGGGGCAGCTGAAGATGCGTGGCGCAGGGGTTGCTCCTCACGAGCCACCGGGTCCCTGAGCCTTGGGAGGCTCTGGGGGTCCAGGCGGTTCCTTGAGGACCGTCTCCATCTCCGCAAGGACGGCGTGGTGCCTGGCCCACTGAGCCGCCAAGATGCTCCGCAGGCCACGCTCGGCAGGCCAAAGGGCATGCAAACATAGCTGTGAGGTGGGCCCTCGCAGCGTCCCACACGCGAAGGCCAGAAGAGCTCCTGAGACGCGGCCGTGTTGATCCCTTGGACGTCGATGCAGATGCGCAGCCCGGCATCCTCGCCTGGATGGGGAGCTGCGCCTGGTGAGTAGCGGTCGCCGCACATGGCTCTCGTGTCTTGCAGTTCCTGAGTAGTCTTGGCAATGAACTCCTGAGCGCTGGGCGCTCCTCGCCCCGTGTCCTCCTGAGGGAAACGTGTTGCAAAGCACGCCTCCAGGTGGTGCCCGAGCGCCTCCCTCGTGATGTTGGCGAGGTCTGAGGACCTCCAGAAGAGAGCCCCCGAGCCCTGCCCGAGGAGGGTGTCGGGCGCGCCTTCCTATGCAAGGGAGGGAGGCACCCTAGGAGCGGGCGCTGATCCTGACGAGGTACCACTTGCGGCGCCACTCTCCTGAGGTCCGGCATGGAGTAGCTGCTTTTTCTTCTTGGGGTTGGCCTCAGGAGGGTGCCCAGTTCCATTGTTGTCGGGGTCTTTGATTGACGCTGCTTGGAAGGCGCGCTCGAGGGAGCACACCCAATCTCTTTCCTCACAAGGGACTGTGATGATCCCGCTGCTTCCTAGCATCTTGGACGTTGTAGCCGTGGTGCGTCACTGCCATGAACTTGGCAAGGGCCGAGTACCCGAGAATGGCATTGTATGGCAGACAGATGTGAGCGACGTCGAAGTCGATGAGCTCAGTGCGGTAGTTGTTGCATTCTCCGAAGGTGACGGGAAGGCGGACCTGCCCTATCGGCGTGGTGGAGCCGTCAGTCACTCCTGATAAGGGCTTGGTAGGCTGAAGCTGATCGTCTGGCACTTGGAGGCTGTCGAACGTCTCGACAGACATGATGTTAAGCCCTGCGCCGCCATCGATGAGGGTCTTGGTGACTTGTACATTGCTGATGACGGGTGAACAAAGCATCGGGAGAGCGCCAGCGGCTGCCACACACTTGAGCTGATCCGCCGAACTGAAGGTGATGGCGCACTTGGACCACCTGAGCGGACGCGTGGCCTCGAGCCTGGGGAGGACTGCATTCACCTCGCGAGCAAATTGCTTGAAGATGTGTTGAGAGGCTGGGGCTTAGGCTCCGCCCAGGATGCAGGCGATCACACGCAGCTCTTGGAAGCCCCCAGCCCCCACGTCCTGATGGTGGTCGTCGTCTCTTCTTGGTGGTGGAGGCAGAGGAGGAAGACTGGCGTTGCGCTGAGGGCGGTCCTCGCGAGGCTGGTCCTGCCAACGGTCTTCGCGAGGCCGGTCATGCCACTCCTGGCGCGGGCCACAGTCATCCCAGCGTCCTCCGCCACGTCCTCCTCCTCGGCCTTAGCCCCGGTCATTGTGCTCGGCGCGTCGACCGAAGTATCCATCTCGAATGGCCCCGAGCTCTTGACAATCATTGGTGTTATGGCTGTGCATGTTGTGGAAGGCGCAGAATGGTCGGCTGTTCTTGGATGACTCTGGCTGGTCTCTGCCGCGCTTCGTGTCCGGCTCCGCCGCGAGCACGGCCACTCCCTTGCGGTTCACGTCCTTGGCCTTGGCTTTCTTTTCCTCCGGGTCGGCAGCTGGGAGCTCGAGGAGAGAAAGGCGCCCTTCCTCAGCCCTTGCGCACTTGGTTGCCAGGTTCAACAGCTCCAGGGATGTGCACAGCTCCTCGTGGATGGCGAGCTCCTCCTTCATCTTGACGTTGCAGACGCCATCAGAGAACGCCGAGATGATGGCCTCATCCATCACCTTGGGGATCTTGAGGCGGACGTTGTTGAAGCGCTAGATGTACTTCTGGAGGGTCTCTCCTGGTTGCTACTTGACGTAGCGCAGGTCGCCCGTGGCGGGGGGGGGGGGGTCGCGAGTGCCCTGAAAGTTGGCGACGAAGCGTTCGCACATCTCGTCCCAGGAGGAGATCGAGGCTGGAGGCAGGTTCAGGAGCCACGAATGAGCGCCATCCTTGAGCGCCATGGGGAACCAGTTCGCCTTGACTCTCTCGTCGCCGTTGGCCGCCTCGACACTCGGCTCGTAGAGCTGCAAGAACTCTGCAGGGTCGGGGGTGCCGTCATAGCGAGGAGGCAGATCCGGCTTGAACTTGCCCGGCCAGGCGACGCTACGCAGCTTCGGGGTTGAAGGCGCGACAACCTGCCGTGGTCATCGGGGCCCGCCGTGGAGGTGGAGCTTGATCTTGGTACCTTCACGCCGCCACGGCAAGTGGTGCAAGGCCCTGCTGTGGCAAGCGATCCTAACGTGGCGGTGCGGGGAGCGGTGGAGCATTCTCTTGCGATCGAGGAACTTCTTGACAGCTTCTTTCTTCACGCGCGGGTGCTTGGCATGGCGGGTCGCGCCGCGGGGCCGCGCGCCTTGGTGCCAGGGCGCCGTCTTGGTGTAGAGGTGGTGGAGGCGCTCCGTGAGCTACGTCGCCCGTAGCCGGCAGTGGACAAGGCAGCAAGAGGGACGATGCAGGGGATCCCCCTGCGACGCTGATGAGCTCGGCGATGCAGTCCAGCCAGTCCTCGTAGAGGTCATCGACTGGGCGGTAACGCAGGAGCTCGTGCGCCATGAGTAGCACGGCCCGCGCTTCCGTGGGAGCACGACGAGCGTGAGACGACGAACCGGCGCGGGTCAGCGATGGAGTGGCGGTGCGACCGTCCCGCCGCACCGAGGGGTGCAGCGAGGAAGCCTGCTGCTCATTTCCAGCCAGGTCGGTGGAAGCCTTGGCGGCAGGTGATGGAGAACGATGGGGAGGCCCGCCAACAGGAGCCGTCTTGGCGACGCAGGCGGCAAGGGCGGCCCGGCGCTCAGCGCGGGCGCGATGAGCGTCCGACATGGTTGTGGTGGGGCGGCGAAGCACGGATGACGAGAGGAAAGCTTCAGCACACCCCTACCGGCGTGCCAAATGTCGGATTTCGGGTTCCGGCAAAACCCTCAAGGTTCGAACACTAGGGTGCGCACGAAGATCTCTCCTCTCCCAAGCTCTCGCACTCCACGATCTCACGAACTAGCTCGCCGAACCCAAAGAACATGGGGACATAAGATTTATACTGGTTCGGGCCACCATTGTGGTGTAATACCCTACTCCAGTGTGGTGGTGGTGGATTGCCTCTTGGGCTGAGGGTGAAAAGTACAAGGGGAAGAACAACCTCCTAAGGTGAGGTGCTCTTGTGCTCGGTGAACTTGTGGGTGTGAGGATGGAAAATGGAACCGATCCCCTCCTACTATGGTGGCTAGCCCTATTTATAGAGGCCCTGGTCCTCTTCCCAAATATTGAGCGGGAAGGGATGCCACAACGACCAATTTGAAAGGGAAAAGCTAGTACAAGCTATCCTGACTAAAGGTGGTCTTCGCCTGCTAAAGGCTCTCGTGGTGACGCCGCCTTGGGCTCCACGATGACCTCCGTCGTGCCGTCCTGCTGGTCTTGGTCTCGTTGCACCGATATGGAAACCTTTGCCTGATGCCTCGGTACTCCTCGCGTGCGCTTGCCTCCTTAGCACCAAAGAGTAAGCAAGGACATTGTGCGCGCTGGCGCCCGCCTGGCCTTGGTCGTCACGGCTCACATCATGAGAAACCTCGTGAGGTACCCCTTGCCTTGATCTCTCCGCCCCTCGCGAGCCAGCCTGGTGAGGCCGCTCCCGAGGAGGTCTTGGGTTCGTCCGCCTCACGAGGCTTGGACCCTCGCGAGGGTCTTGAGTACTTGCTGGTGAAGATGGGTCGTACGGGCCTGCTTGCAGAGCCACGCCGTGGGCCGCAGGCAGGCAAGTCTAGGGACCCCCGTTCCTAGAACACCGACAAGACTGACAGCGGGCCCTGCTGGTCAGGTGAGAGGGGGAGAGAGAGAAACAAAGTGCAGTGAGGCTTCACCAGAGCTCACGCCAGTGAGGAGGTTTCCTTGGCCCGATCCAAAGGGATATAATGAGAGAGGGGGTCGAGGCACACCTGCCTATACCCGTGGCTTGACGAGAGGTGGCCGGAGCAGCTTGCAACTAAGCTCGCGAGCGGCATCTGTGGTCGGGTCTCGCCGGAGAGGAAGAAGACGACGGGTTGGGGCGGTCCTAGGGGCTGCAGCACGTCCAGACGGCACCGGTGAACCTTCAGGGAGTCGCCTGATCGGTTGCTTGAGGTCGAGGGGCCTGGAGCAAGGTGGATGACCGTGGGGGATCGCCGGTGAGCTCGGGTCAGGGACGGCGGCCAGAGGCTTGCACGGCCGGGCTACGGCTATCCTACAGCTTTGTGTAGGTTGGGTGGTTGGTTTGGGATGCCCAGAACAGAGGGAGAGGCTCGAATTTATAGCCGAAGGGAGGGGGCACGTGGCTCCGCCGAAGTTCTCTGGAAGCCGGCGAGCGACGACGAACAACGTCAGCGAGGGCTGGAGGGGCTCAGTGATCATGCGGGCGCTGTGCAAGGGTGCGGACGAGCACATGAGGCGGTGGAGGAAGAAGACATGGGCACGGGACGCACTGTGGCTTTTGGCCACGATGCACCCGTGCTTGCTGTGGCGACTCCGGTGTCGGCGAGCGCCAGGGAGCAGTCAAGGGCAAAGAGACGGAGGGTGTGGCATGGTGCGGCAGTCGTCGGCAAGCTCTGGCTCGATCACATGCGAAACAGAGGCGGTGGCGACACGCAGAGCGCGTCAGACGCGATGCTAGGGCCGTGTCTTCACGCGGTCACCACGCTGGCATGGTCATAACGACGGCCACTCATTTCCAAACCATGTCTGGGGTGTTGTTCGTGCAGTGTTAGGTCTAGGAAAGGTGATGGCACACTGCCAGGCCGACCGGATGAGACTTGAGATGTTTGGCAAGTTTTTGGTCAGAAACATGGTCGCCAAGTTTGGAGGTCTTCTAGAAGGTGATTAGAGATAAGCTTCTGGAGTTAAGGTTTATCTAGGAGGGTAATCAAGCTCAAGAGAATTCAGCCTAAAAAGATCAAGGAAAAATGCACTTGTTGTAGAAACTGGATTTTGAGGCCAGAATAGAAATGATTTTCTGTAGCAAAAATATTCCAAATAATTATGCAATATTTTTTGCACAGGGAGGTGGGCCAAGGTTCAAAGAATATTTGGGAATTTTCTCAGATTTTTGGAATCAAGAAAAATGAGGGTTGCTTTGGAGCACAAGTTTCTAAATTGATTTTCAGAAAGGATTTTGAATTTTTTTCTTTTATGAAAAATATTCCTTGGGCTATTTTGGGATTTTTCATAGAAAGAAAGTTGATTGAGGGACGAAGGAATCACTTGGGTGAAAATCAAGGACATGCCCAAGTGTTCAAGTCCATTTGAATTGACTCAAAAACCAAATTTCAAAGCAAGGGAAATGAAGTCCGGAAAAAGGGATAAGGCAGAATCCAGGCTGTCACAAACCTCCCCCACTTAGGATGAATCACGTCCTCGAGATTTGGTTGCTCGGGAAAACAATTCTGGGTAGGCTGTCCTTAAAAATTCCTCTCTTTGCCAGGTTGCTTCTTCGATGTGGTGCTCCCACTGAACCTTATAAAATTTTATCACTTTGCTGCGAGTGACCCTTTCTATCTCATCCAAGATTCTGATCGGTCTCTCCTCACAGGTTAAATCCTTAGCCAGTTCTATCTCTGGCATATTAGTCCTCTTTTCCGGTGGCGAGATACACCTCCTTAACTGCGAGACATGGAACACATTGTGCACTTCTGACAATTCCGGTGGCAATTCCAACTGATAAGCAATTGTTCCAACTCTGGACATGACTGGGAATGGACCAATATATCTGGGTGCTAGTTTTCCTTGGGTCTGAAATCTCTTGACTCCTTTCATGGGTGTGACTCGGAGATACATGTGTTCTCCGGGTTCAAAACTGATCTGACCATGCTTTGCATTATAATAACTCTTCTGTTGTGACTTGGCCAACTGCAGTCTATCTTGGATCTCCTTGACTTGTTTTTCAGCCTCCATCATTAAATCAGTTCCGAAAATGCGGTTGCCTCCGGTTTGGGACCAGTTTAGCGGAGTGCGACACTTACGTCCATACAGAGCCTCATATGGTGACATCTTCAAGTTGGTCTGAAAACTGTTGTTGTAGGAGAACTCGGCATACGGCAGAAAATCTTCCCACTTGGATCCTTGGGCTAAAGCACATGCTCGGAGCATATCTTTGAGTATCTGATTTACCGGCTCAGTCTGCCCGTCTCGTTTGAGGATGATAGGCTGTGCTATATTTTAGAGCAGTTCCAAAGTTTGATGGAGACGTGACCAAAATGCTGAGGTGAAGAGATATCCTCGGTCTGAAGTGATTGTTTTTGGCACTCCATGCAAACTGACGATCCTGGACACATACAACAGTGCAAGTTGATCAGCTCTATAGGTGGTCCGGATGGGGATGAAGTGAGCCACCTTTGTTAGTCTGTCCACTATGACCCATACTGCGTCATTGCCTCGGTGAGTCCTTGGTAGGCCGGTGATAAAAACCATGCAGACATCGTCCCATTTCCATTGCGAGATGGGTAGCGGTTGAAGAAGTCTGGCGGGTTTTTGGTGTTCAGACTTTACTTTGTTGCATATATCACATCAGGTGACAAAGTATGCAATATCTTTCTTCATTCCATCCCACCAAAATATTTGACGGAGGTCTTCGTACATTTTGGTACCTCCTGGATGAATTGAATACGAAGATTCGTGCACTTCTGCCAGGATCTTATTTCTCAGGTCTGCTTGTTGGGTACGCAAATCCTCCCTCAAAACCTTAGCGTACCTTGTTGGTCCTTAGAGAAATCCCGAGTCTTTCCTTCTTGCATACGCTGGGTATGGAATTGAAACAATACGTCATCTGTCTAGGCTCTGTGAATCTCATCCTCAAGGGTAGGGGCAACTTCCAATACATTGGCCAGACTGGCGTCAACTATCACCAAATTTAGCTGAGGAATCTCGTCTTGAAGTTCCGGAGGCAAGGAGTTCATTAAAACATTAAGACTGGGAGGCTTGCGGCTGAGGGCATCAACAACCATGTTGGGTTTACCCGCATGGTAATTTATCCCGAGGTCATAATCCTTGACCAACTCAAGCCATCTTCGCTGTCGAAGGTTCAGGTCCGGTTGAGTGAATATATATTTGAGACTCTTGTGGTCGGTGAAAATTTGGCACCTTTTTCCAATGAGATAGTGTCTCCAAATTTCAAAGCATGCACAACCATGGCCAACTCCAAATCATGCGTGTGATAGTTTCCTTCGTGCGGTCGTAACTGTCGAGATGCGTAGGCCACAACCTTGTCATCTTGCATGAGTAGACATCCAAGCCCTTTTCTGGAGGCGTCGCAATATACATCAGAGTTGCGGTAGATTTCTGGCAGAGTCAATACTGGTGTTGTCGTCAGCCTAGTCTTTAGCTCGGTGAAGCTCCTTTCGCAATCCTCAGTCCATTCAAACTTCTTATCCTTTATGAGGAGCTCTGTCATTGGCTTGGCAATCTTGGAGAATCCTTCGATAAAGCGGCAGTAGTATCTAGCTAATCCAAGGAAACTCCGAATTTCTAACACTGTCGTAGGTGTAGTCGAATCAAGCACATCTTTCACCTTACTTGGATCCATGACTATTCCTTCTGTGGAAAGCACATGCCCCAAAAATACAACTTGCTTGAGCCAGAACTCGCATTTGCTGAACTTCGCATATAGATGATGGTCACGGAGCCTTTGCAAAACGGCCTTGAGGTGTTCCTTGTGTTCTTCTTCATTCTTGGAGTAAATGAGGATATCATCGATGAAGACCACCATGAACTTATCCAAGAAATCCATGAATACCTTATTCATCACATGCATGAAAAAGTCAGGGGCATTGGTGAGATCGAAAGACATGACCGTATATTCATAAAGACCATATCGAGTAGTGAATGCGGTCTTGGGAATATCTTCCTTCTTGATTTTGAGCTGATGATACCCGGTCCTCAGATCAACCTTGGAGAATACTTTTGCCCCACTGAGTTGATCAAACAAATCATCTATCCTTGGCAGGGGATATTTTTTCTTGATGGTGACATCATTCAGCTGACGGTAATCTACACACATCCGAAGACTGCCGTCCTTTTTGTCCACAAATATCGTGGGTGATCCCCATGGTGAAGAGCTCGGGTGGATGTATCCCTTCTAAAGCATCTCATCTAGCTGTTTCTTTAATTCCACTAATTCTGACGAGGGCATCCGATAATACTTCTTATATAACGGTGCGGTTCCAGGCACCAGATCAATTGCAAACTCTAGCTCCCTGTCTGGTGGCATGCCTGGTAATTCCTTTGGAAATACATCTAGAAACTCATTGACCACAGGAATTAATTCCAATTCTTCAGCCATGGCCGTGAAAACTATTTCTTTCTTGGGTATGCTTCTCCTAGCATAAAACTTCGTGGTTCGACCTTCCTGACTGGTCAAGGTGACTTCTCTAGTCGCACAGTTGATGCATACTTGATATTGGGTTAACCAATTCATTCCCAAAATAATATCCAATTTGGCAGACTTGATGACAATCAAGGATGTTGGAAAGCTGACTCCTTTGATATCAATTTCCAAATTTCGGCAGACCAGATTGCTTCTGAGCAAAGATCCCGGGGATTGTAGTAGCATATTCCTTCCCAAAATCGAGCAAGGAAATTTGTTTTGGGCAGCAAAACTCCGCGAAATAAAAGAGTGGGAAGCCCCAGAATCAAATAAAATTATTGCAGGTATGTTATTAACAGGAAACATACCAATGATGACTTTCGGGTCCTCTTGGGCTTCGTTGGTGGAGAGGTGATGAATCTGCCCTTGGATGGCCCTTGAGGCTGAATAGGGCTCCAGATGATTGACTTGTGGCCTGAATGGGGCAGTTGGCTTGCCGTTCTTGGGGCACCGTCTGGCATAATGTCCGGTCTGACCATAATTAAAACAGGAATTGTTGTGCTGGCACTCTTCGCGCACCGGGCTGGTTACGACATTCTTGACTTGGGTAGTGGTCTTGTTAACATTCTGCTGCCAATTAGGTTTATACTCAAACCGAGTCTGCTGCCAGGTACGAGCCTTCTGTACTAGCTGTCCATCCTTCTTAGGCTAGAATTTGCGCTTATGGTCATTATTAGCAGGCTTGTTGTCTTGCACGAGCTTGTGTTCCCTTTCTGCAATGAGAGCTTTGTTGACCAGGGTTTGGAAATCCGGGAAATCAAACATACTGAGAGTACACCTGAGGTGTTGGTTCAGTCCTCCAAGAAATCTGTCGACCTTCCTTTCTTCTGTGGCCACATCATAAAGAGAATAGCGGGCCAGATGGTTGAACTTGTGCAGATATTCACTTACTGACAGGCTTCCTGGGGTGAGGGCAAGGAATTCGCGCTGCTTGACCTTCATAATCCCGGCTGGAATATGATACTTGCGGAAATGATCCTTGAATTTAGTCCAAGTAATTTCTTCGTCCATGGGCCACATAGCCTTAGCATTATCCCACCATATAGCGGCACCTCCTTCAATATAATGCGTAGCAAATGGAACCTTGTCAGCTTCTTCAGTGCGAGCAATCTCAAGCTTTTTTCTCAATAGTCCTTAACCAATCATTGGCTTCCAAAGGATCGATAACTTGACTGAAACTGGGAGGCTTGGTCCTCTGAAAATCCGACAGCTTGGAGTGGTGACCGTTATGATTTCCATTCTGCCCAACCATAGCTTGCACACTTTTTAGCAGTTCGATCAGATTGTCATTCCTTCTTTCTTCAAACATACGCATGATTTGCTTAGTGGATGGCAGATGTGGCGGTGGAGCCGGTGGTGGCTGATACAGGTCGGGGGAATGTCCTGCCTGTCTTGCGGAACGACGAACAAGAACATCCTCACAAGTGTGGCTGCTGCTGCCTCCCCGTGTCATCCTATTATTTTTTTCCCAATATAAAGCAACCGAGATGAGAAATATCCAAAATGGGAATAAAAGCCAGCGACAAACCCAGAAGAAAGCAGCGAAAAGAAATCAGGGCGAATAAAAAGGTTCCAACATAATTATAGATAGACTCATACATGAAAGATAACATCATGACGGGTTCGACTACCCACATACACGAAACTAAGCATCATGACACGTATGACTACATCCGTACATCAACCTCATGACGATCTTGATACTCTAATGATCTAGTGCTCAGCTGTCGCTGCGGCGGGCTCCCCTCCTGAGTCAGACTCAGATCCTGAGCTGATAGTGGATACCTCCGGGTTAAAAGTGACATGGCGGCGCTGCCTCGAGGACTCTCCCTCAGGGGCAGATGCGGGACGGGATATAAGCATAGGGGCTGCAGGAGTAGCGACAAGGGAAGCCCATGTAGCAGGGGCACTGTGAGGGGTCACCGGCAAAGGGTTGGTGGTACCCTGAGTGGTCACCAAAGTAACCGGTGTAACGGAGACTGGGGGAACAAACGGAGTGAAACCGACAGTAGGTGGAGGGTTCCTATTACGAGCATCGGCAAGAGCGATTCGGGCACGGGTCAGCTCTCGGGCTAACTCATAGATCAAGAGATAACTGGCAGTGATATAGCGAGAAAGGTGGCTAGAAGGATGATTGCATGCCGGATCAATAAAAGGGAAGCGGATATGTCTGTTCTTGTGAAGAGACGGATAGAAAAATAAACCTGGGTGGGTCTACATGTGAATCTCATTGTAGCGCAAGCCTACAAAAGCCTCGAGTGTAGCAAAATGAATGGCCTGAGACAGCGTGGAAGTGAAACCACCCTTAAAAGAACGGGTGTAAGCGCCGAAAGGTGAGCTCTGGTGTAGAGTGACCTCCGCGTAGTACTCGTACAGTGATCCGACTAGATGCTCGCGATACACCTGATACACTGGATTAGCACCCTATGGTAGTGTCGTCGCCACACGTTCTGAAGCAGGTGCGGCGATGTGTACGGGGCTAGCTCAGAATGGTACAAGATCGGAACTGGAGCCATCTACACTCACAATCATCAAGCGGTCAGTAATAACAACAAATAAAATACATGCAATGCAACAATCAATTCCTATTACTATCGGCACTCAGACTAAGCTACTACCGTTTATCTAGCGCATCGACGGTCTAGCATGTCCTACAGTCACGCGCCTCTGATACCAAGCGTTGTGGCACCCCGGCTAAGAGCAACCGTTTACCTTGCATTGCCAGCCCAAAGATCAAGTCTTTTGGCAACACACAACAACTTGGTGCAGAAAACAACCGCTTTATTGATACTAGCGGAACATAGGTCTGATATTACATCAAGTAGCAAGGCCAAGCGGCACACACGGTGCGGCTGAACAGTATGTACATTATTTAATGAACATGAAGGGGCCTCGATCACGATAACTATGCGGCAGCGGAACGACGATGAAGTGGAACTCCATAGTACAGGGACACCAATGTGGACACGATCTAGACGCGGCAAGCTCTCCGAACCGAAACGACTTGCCTGAAATCTGGCATGACACACCAAGTTAGTACATTGAAAGTACTTGCAACATCACAACAAGCATAAGCATAATGGCAAACAATATCATGACAATTAATCAGGTTAATACAATGCAAGATGATACTATAGATGCGGTGAAATCAACATGTGCACTGAGTCACTCGAACTCGCTTACCAGACGGGTTACCTCATAACCAAACGGTGATCATACCTGGATCACAAACGGAACCAACACTTTGGTTCTCACCACGATCATATTCATGATCCCACAAACCATCACATAACCAGTGCCAATAATGAAATTTTAGTGTGCAAGTTTATTTATTAATGTTGATCCATGGTTTGACTTACTCATGAGCTATGTCCGTAACCGAGGACACGGCTATCGATAGATTAAATACACTCTGCAAAGGTAGCACACTTTACCCACACCACAGAATCCATGGCCTCGTCATCCCGTTCGGGTGGGCCAACGACATTCCGATGAAACCCTCCCATTGCCATGACACTCTCTCTGCCACTACCTCCAACTCCCCACTGGGCTAAGTCATGGGTGGCCCCGTGCCTACCAAAGGCATCAACGGCCACCGTCATGGCAAAAACGGTTCCAAACGGGGACAAGGTACCATAATAACAAACGGGCACACAAGGTTATGTATGCTTACCGGGCCAGGGTACCGCATGCCCATAACCTTCCCTCGTTCGAGGTACCGACCAGAGGCACGGCAATGGACCGAATCAAGACCTCCCCATAAAGGTAAATGTGGTCACACTGGGAAAA
Organism: Aegilops longissima; assembly: GCA_021605205.1. NCBI lineage: Eukaryota > Viridiplantae > Streptophyta > Magnoliopsida > Poales > Poaceae > Aegilops > Aegilops longissima. Next base: position 383,849,347 of record CM038680.1, read on the forward strand.
AACCGAGTCAGTGGCACCATGAATCGATCAACATTATGTTCAAGTTGGATTAACATCAGGTTAAACTTGAAAATAAAATAACTCGAGTCATCATATGCCATGATCATGCAACTACTCGACATGCAAATCATCTCACTCAAAGCAAAAGACCAACATCAACAAAATATCTTACTTGCACTATACATCAACTAAACTTACTGGTTCAACTATACCAGTCATTAACATTCATCATTTTAATTATCTTATAATATAATAAAATTATTTTATCACAAATAGATGCTATCATACTTCATGCAAGCATAACACTTCAATGAATGTTTTTCTACTGGCTTAAACTAGCTCAAGCATTCAACCAGTACCACACTAAATAAATTCAAGCAAGGTAATGTAACTAGCACTAAGCAATATTTATTTAAATAATTTAAATGCATGCAAATAACTCATATTCAAGTTGGAAACACCATAGATATTGAAATGACACCATCCAAATGTTGGTGTGGCTTGCCTTAGTGCAGAGGAGGTTCACACTCCTCCTAGTGATCTTCAAGACAAGCTTCTCCCTCTGAAAATATTTAAAAACAACAAAATAAAATATCAAGAACCACTCTGAAAATCACCAGAAATTCTAGACAACAAGGAAAAATATCAAGGTGTGCTGCTAGAACTTTTCAAGACAAACACAATGCAAAAAGAATCAACTCATTTGGACTTGTGTTTAGGAGTTATGGCTGGTCAAAGTTCTGGTCAAATTTCGAATTAAATTTGAATAAAAAGTAAACCAGGGGGTGACGTCGAAGACTTATTCTCAGAATATGCCTCCACTTGTACCGCCTCGGGCACGAGTGGAGAGGCTGACAGTGGGCCCCGCTGGTCAGGTGAGAGGGGGGAGAGAGAGAAACAGAGCGCGGCGAGGCTTCACTAGAGCTCACGCTGGCGAGGAGGGCTCCTTGGCCCGATCCAATGGGATAGAATGAGAGAGGGGGTCGAGGCGCACCTGCCTGCACCTGTGGCTCGACGAGAGGTGGCCGGAGCAGCTCGCAACTAAGCTCGCGAGCGGCAGCTGCGGTCGGGTCTCTCCAGAGAGGAAGAAGACGAAGGGTTGGGGCGGTCCTAGGCGCTGCAGCGCGTCCAGAAGGCACTAGTGAACCTTCAGGTAGTCGACTAAGCGGTCACTTGAGCTCGAGGGGCATCGGAGCAAGGTGGATGGCAGTGGGGGATCGCCGGCGAGCTCAGGTCGGGGACGGCGACCAGAGGCCTGCTCGGCTGGGCTACGGCTATCCTATAACATTATGGAGGTTGGGTGGTTGGTTTGGGATGCTCAGAACGGAGGGAGAGTTTCAAATTTATAGCCGGAGGGGAGGGGGGTATGTGGCTCCGCCGGAGTTCTATGGAAGCTGGCAAGCGACGACGAACGACATCAGCGAGGGCTGGAGGGGCTCAGTGATCACGCGGGCGCTGTGTAAGGGTGCGGACGAGCACAGGAGGTGGTGGAGGAAGAAGACAGGGGCACAAGACGCACTATGGCTTTTGGCCGTGACGTGCATGCTTGCTACGGCGACTCCGGCGTCGGCGAGCGCCAGGGAGCGGTCAAGGGCGAAGAGACGGAGGGTGTGGCGCGGTGCGGCAGTCGTCGGCGAGCTCTGGCTCGATCACACATGAAACAGAGGCGGTGGCGATACGCAGAGCGCGTCAGACGTGATGTCAGGGCCGTGTCTTCATGCGGTCACCACGCTATGAAAGTGCAACTATCCTTGGGTGGTTTTGGTAATTACTAACAACATATAGCTCATTGAACTAATGCTGTTTCAAGATGATCATTTCAGAATGTTCAATGATTGGCATGGCCTGGATTAGGAATGTGGACCCCTCAAAATGCTAAGGACACATATTGGCTGAAGCTCAAGACTCTACATTTTCATTTTAGTGATCCAAGATCACATTGAGTCCATAGGAAAAGCCAATACTATTAAAAGGGGATGAGGTGTTGATTAATGGCTTGCTTGCTCAAAATGCTTAGTGATATGCTCCAAAAGCCCTCAACCACTTTCTCATATCCACATATGTCCCGAACCATATGTAACGTTTCGGTCTAACCGAGATGAGCGATCAGTCCCACCGAGTTCGCAATGCAAGCTCTCTGTTTCCCCTTCGTAACATTTCGGTCTCACCGAAATGAGCGAATCGGTCCCACTGAGTTTTCCTGACCAACTCTCTAGTTAGCTTATTACCAAAGCCAATCTCACCGACTTTGTGTAATCGGTCTCACCGAGATTACTTTATGCCCTAGCCCTAATGGAATCGGTCCCACTGAGTTGACATTTCGGTCCCACAGAAAATCCTAACGTTCACATTTTGAACTGAATCGGTCTGACCGATTTTTCTGATTCGGTCCCATCGAGTTTGGTGAATTGTGTGTAACGGTTAGATTTTGTGTAGAGGCTATATATACCCCTCCACCCACTCTTCATTCGTGAGGAGAGCCATCAGAACGTGCCTACATTTCCAACATACATTTTCTGAGAGAGAACCACCTACTCATGTGTTGAGGTCAATATACTCCATTCCAACCACATAAATCTTGATCTCTAGCCTTCCCCAAGTTGCTTTCCACTCAAATCATCTTTCCAACAAATCCAAATCTATGAGAGAGAGTTGAGTGTTGGGGAGACTATCATTTGAAGCACAAGAGCAAGGAGTTCATCATCAACATACCATCTATTACCATTTGGAGAGTTGTGTCTCCTAGATTGGTTAGGTGTCACTTGGGAGCCTCCGTCAAGATTGTGGAGTTGAACCAAGGAGTTTGTACAGGCAAGGAGATCGCCTATTTCGTGAAGATCTACCCTAGTGAGGCAAGTCCTTCATGGGTGATGGCCATGGTGGGATAGACATGGTTGGTTCTTCGTGGACCCTTCATGGGTGGAGCTCTCCGTGGACTCGCTCAGCCGTTACCCTTCGTGGGTTGAAGTCTCCATCAACGTGGATGTACGATAGCACCAGCTATAGGAACCACGGAAAAAATCTCCACATCTACATTGCGTTTGCTCCCTCCAAATTCCTCCCTTTACCTTCATGTGCAATGTTTTACATTCCGCTGCTATACTCTTAGACTTGCATGTGTAGGTTGATTGGTTGACTTGTCCTAAGTTGCTAAAATCTACCAAGACTTAAAATTGGGAAAAGGCTAGATTTTTATTTGGTCAAGTAGTCTAATCACCACCCCCTTCTAGACATACTTTCGATCCTACACGCTCGCATGGTCAAAACGACGGCCACTCATTGCCAAACCATGTCTGGGGTGTTGTTCGTGAAGTGTTAGGTCTAGGAAAGGTTATGGCATACTGCCAGGACGACCGGATGAGACTTGAGATGTTTGGCAAGTTTCTGGTCAGAAACTTGGTCGCCAAGTTTGGAGGTCTTCTAGAAGGTGATTAGGGCTAAGCTTCTGGAGTTAAGGTTTATATAGGAGGGTAATCAAGCTCAAGAAAATTCAGCCTCAAAAGATCAAGGAAAAATGCACTTGCTGTAGAAACTGGATTTTGAGGCCAGAACAGAAATGATTTTGTGTAGCAAAAATATTCCAAATAATTATGCAATATTTTTGCACAGGGAGGTGGGCCAAGGTTCAAAGAATATTTGGGAATTTTCTCATATTTTTGGAAGCAAGAAAAATGAGGGTTGCTCTGGAGCACAAGTTTCTGAATTGATTTTCAGAAAGGATTTTGAATATTTTTCTTTTATGAAAATTATTCCTTGGGCTATTTTGGGATTTTTCAGAGAAAGAAAGGTGAATGAGGGATGGAGAGATCACTTGTGTGAAAATCAAGGACATGCCCAAGTGTTCAAGTCCATTTGAATTGACTCAAAAACCAAATTTCAAAGCAAGGGCAAATGAAGTCCGTAAAAAGAGAGAAGGTAAATCCAGGCTGTCACAGGGGGTCCTTCCCACACGACCCAGAAACCGTCGGGGATAGGGAGCCTTGATGCATACGGTTGTCCCTATATAACCGTTTTCGATCTCTCAAATATCCCAAACGCTTCATCCTTTCTACTCGTTTGTGCTTGCATTGCCATCGCAGTCGGACTTTTGTGGTTTTACCTAAAACCAGGCAGATTCCAGGCACGTACCAAACTGGCTCTACGTTTACGATGCCTGGCACATCACAAATAGTTCATGATTATAAACCATGTACGATAGGTAGACAATCACACACATTTAGTTTTCCTGCACCGCATGTGATAGTGTATGACCTCAAACACACTTTGGAAACGGCAACTGTGTGCACTGTTACACATGTTTACTCTCCGTGAACCATGTCGGATTATGATGTATATCGCGCACGCTGTGCTTTATTAACCGTGTGCGCCGTAATGACATGCACACCGTAATTTCTCCCTAATTTAATTGCTGCTATTTAAAATTGTACCTAGTTTAAACTTGAAAGTAGGCTATAGCTTTATTCATATCCATCAGGTTCAAACAACCAATGCATTATTCTAATCACAGGTACATATGTTTAAGAATTACATAAGCACCAAATAAAGAATGATGAACCTGGGTTCTATACTTGTACTATTACAGATGGCAAAGAAAGAGACAACAGACATTCTGGTTGCTGAACAAGGTGAAGCGGAATGGCCCTATTGTGCTCTCCTGGATGCAGAAGGCACGCACGACTCTAGTCCAACCCCTTGTGATGGCCGGCCACCAATCATGTAGTTTGAGAGGTAATCTTGAGTAAACTGCTTCAGGATCCACTCCAAAGGAAAAAAGATTCAGACATTGCCATCTAACACAACTCATTACGGGCAGTAAAAAGAAGGCTACAGGGTTCTTACTTACCATCCTGCAGTTCACTGTTGTCTTGCATAAAGTGTAAACAAATAGTTCGATTGACATCTTTTGACCCATTTTAATAATAATATTTACCAGTTTCCTCACTTGATGCTAGTTCATGAATATCTCATTACCCCATACGCAGAAAGGGTCGAAGTGTGGATCTTTGGCAATGACATATGTACCTAAAAGCACCAAGTTAATATTAGAAGCTAAACAACAATTGCAAAATGATGTAGTTGTGAGTGCGTCTAGTGCCCCTTAGTGATTTTGGTGAATTGAAGACTTATAGGTAAGGTACTAATGCGTTTGTGAGTGAATACAAGTCTATAAGTCTATGAGGAGTTTGATATTTACAATGAAAGTCGACCCCTAAAAATGAATGTCTTCAACTGAAGAGTTTGGCTTTTTGAAGACTTTGAAAGTGAAGAATTTGGTGTGATCCTGAAGACTTGATATTCATGGGAGGAATATGAAGCGTGAAGACTTTTGTTTTCATAGTTTCATTTTCTCTTTCTTGAGTCGTAGGAAACACCGTACTGTTAAAGGGGGTCGAGGTAAAACTAAGGAAAAGTTTCCAAGTGATGCTCATCTCAAAATCCTACACCTACCAATCCTTTCGAGTGAAGCCATTGGAAATCTCATACAGTTCAGTCAATTTCTTCAGTGACAGAGACGAAGATCTTCTGGTCTCTGAGGAATTTGTTCTCACTGAGGAGTTAGGAATTTGCCAGTGCGGATTGCCTACAAGGGAAGAACATGATAGCCCTAAGGAATTTGATAGTCAAATTTCCGACTGTTGTTGTGCTATGCGCCAGCTGTCCCAAAATATCTACTGACCTAACGGTCATATCATTGAAGGGCATTTATGTCTTATCATGTCGGGCTGCTCCCTAGGCTATAAATAGCAGCCCCCTACAACCACTAGTTGGTTGGCTGCTCCAAGAGAAACTGACACCTGTCATTGAGAGCATCCCATCCTCTGAGGACTTTGAGCGAAAATCATCAAGTGAGAAAACTCAAACCCAAACACCTACAAACAAAAAGTGATTGAGCATCACTGAAGAGATTGTTCCTATGTGGAACCGACGCTTGTTACCTTTGAGGACTGTGCATCCTTCAGACGGTTAGGCGTCATGGTCTAGAGCATCCAAGAGGAAATTGTGGATCGCCGAGTGACCGAGTCTGTGATTGGGCAAGGTCAATGTGACCTTAGCTCAAGGAGAATATGGTGAGGACTGTGTGTCCGGGACTGTGTGTCCTCAGGTCTAAATACCTAGCCGCTCCAACCAGACATACGACTGTCACTACATTTGAAACTGGTCTACCAAATCACTGTCTTAACCGAGCTACTGGTTCTATTTCCTCAACCCTTTCATTTCCTCATTCACATGCTGAAGTACTTGATCATTACTATTTGAAGACTTTGACTAAAGACTTTCTCAATTTCCTCAATCATATTTCTTCAGTCACCTTGTCTTGAACCTACTCATCGTGTGTTTACGCTACTTGTACTCTGTGCTTGTTTTCATTTCATCACGATGACTATGCTACTACTCTGTTATGTTTGCATCTGAGTACTTATTCTTTTGCTAGTTGTTCGTTGCTTAGGAATTTCCTCACCCTGAAATTCCTCAGTGACGAATTTGTAAAAATCTCCTATTCACCCCCCTCTAGTCGATATAACACACTTTCAATTGGTATCAGTGCAAGGTACTCCCTTGTTCTGTGTGATTTTGGTTTAACCGCCTGGATTTTTAGTTATGTCGACCACAGGAATGAAGAAAGCGACATGCCCCATCTTTGACGGTCATGATTATCCCAAGTGGAAGGCCATGATGAAGAAGCGCCTCATGGTGATGAACAACGAACTGTGGACTGTCACTGAGATTGGTCTTATCAATCTATGCAAGATGGCAGAGGCTGATGATATTCGCAAGTACACTTTACTTAACCTCATGGCGAAGGACATCATCTGCTCCTGCTTGTCCCAAATCAGTTCAGGAAAATTATGCATCTCAGCCATGTGAAGCGTACCTGGGACCGACTCTCTGAGGTCTATGAAGGTCATCGAACTCGTCATGATCCCTGGTTTGAGGATTTCAAGGAATCGCTCAAGACGATGACTTTTGGTCCGGAATCATCATTCTCTGCACCATGCCTTATGGCAAAAGGTGCCAAGGTAACTGAATGCTATCTATCTGAGTCTAGTGATGATGAATCTGGTGATGAATTTGGACCCAACTATACCAAACTTGCTTCCCTTGCCACTAAACAACAAAGAGCTTTGGAAAACGTTCAAAACATGCTAGATGAAAGCGATGATATGTTGGGTAAAGAAATGGATCGAACTCAAACCTTGACTGATAATCTTCAGAGACTTCAGTCTAAGTTTGACAACCTTCAAAGTCATCATAACACTCTCTTATCTGATCATGAGAAGCTTTCTTATGAATTTATTCAAAGAAAGCAAAATCTTGAAAAGCTAAAGGTGAGTTATGAAGATCTTTAGAAGGAGCGTGATTCATTGCTTGCTCAATAGATCAGTGCCACTCAGGATGAATTCATTCCACCATGTTTGAAATGCATTGAACGTGAATCTGCTAATTCTTCACCTGAAAGTGCAAATGCTTCTATTGCTGCAAATTCTTCAACTATCTCTGCTATCACAAATTCCTCATCTAAGGATGCTACTAGTATCACTGACAATGCATGGCTGAAGGAATTGTATGTGACAGGCATGTACAAAAGCCTCAAAGGGCATCAGGATCTTTGTGACGTGCTTAAAAAGCATATCCTCAACAGGAACCCTAGGAAAGAGGGTATTGCCTTTGAGAGGAAACTCAATGCTGATGGGACCTACTGGAAACCTGAGAAGTATCCCAAAACCTCATGGGTTGCTACGAAAGGACCTCCCGTAGATCCATCCACTTTATCTAGCTTTACATGTGAATCTTCATATTCGTCTAATGAGTCATTTGACTCCAACTATAAACTGTTTAAAAATCAGAATGGTGAAGTATTTGCTAGATATGTTGGCACTAACAGCAGGAACGGTCCCCCTATGAAGAAAATCTGGGTTCCCAAAAGGTGCCTTGAAAGTCTTCAGGTGAATGTCATCATGACACCACCTATGAAGAATAGGAACCCCAGATCAAATTCTTCATATGGATCCAAGTCCTCATATGGACCAAATTCCTCACGTGGATCAAAATCCTCATATGGATCAAAATCCTCATATGAACATGATTGTGCTAACACTTCTGTTTCGCACGGAAAGCCTAAGGGCTATGAATATGTGCATTATTCTTCAAATCATTATGTTCATAAGTCCTTGAAGAATTTCTCTGTTATTCATATGCTTACTGTAACCCCTCTTTTGTGAAACAAAGTGGACTGGCTTCTATGCCACCTTTCTCTTATGGAGCTCGCAAAATGATGAACTCTTTGCCACCCCTCCAGATGTGGGTGGTGAAGAAAAAGAACTAATCTCTTATGCAGGGTCAGGTCTCCAGACGAACTTAAACTTCTGAAGAATTTGCTGGAGACCTGAATATGCTTCAAAGGACGCAAGCTAATCATGAAGAAATGAATTTTCATTTCTCACGTCCTCATACTGCTATATCTGTTCTATTGCTTGATGAAATTGATCTGATGAATTTGATGTCATATTCTTCACTGATGAAGTATATGAGTTCGTAAGATGCACTAATTCATCTGCAGGATGATCAACCCAAAGCCATTGAGCGGGTCCTCGAAAGTGGATGTATAAATCACATGACCGATGATAGGAATTTATTGATGGACACTGCTTTATCTCCATCACATCTGAAGCATATCACCTACACTGACAAAGGCAAAAGCAAGGTTTTGGGTCTAGGTAGGGTTGCGATCTCAAAGGATCGACACATGGACAAAGTCATGCTTGTCGAGTCCTTAGGATTCAACCTCATGTCTGTCTCAATGCTTTGTGATCTTGATATGGTTGTTGTCTTTGGCAAGTATCGTTGTGTTGTGATCATGGAAGCTGACAATTCCAAAGTCTTCGAAGGCTTTAGGAGAGGAGACTTGTATATTTTTGATTTCTCTACAGGACCACAACCTGCCACGTGTCTACTGGCAAAAGCTTTAGAGGGCTGGTTGTGGCATCGACGACTTGGTCATGCTGGCATGAGGAACTTGCACACACTCGCAAAGAAGAAGCATGTCATTGGCATCGAGCGTGTCAAATTCCTCAAAGATCACCTTGATATGTCTCCAACGTATCTATAATTTTTTATTGTTCCATGCTATTATATTATCTATTTTGGATGTTTAATGGGATTTAATATACTCTTTTATATTATTTATGGGACTAATCTATTAACTGAAGGCCCAGTGCAAATTGATGTTTTTTTGCCTATTTCAGTGTTTCCCAGAAAAGGATATCAAACGGAATCCAAACGGAACGAAACCTTCGCGAGGATCTTTCTTGGAACAAACGCAATCTAGGAGACTTGGAGTGGAAGTCAGAGACGCAACAAGGCGGCCACGAGGTAGGAGGGCGAGCCCAGTGGGTAGGCGCACCCCCACCCTCGTGGGCCCCTCGTAGCTCCACCGACCTACTTCTTTCGCCTATATATACTCTTATACCCTGAAAACATCCAGGGGAGCCATGAAACCACTTTTCCATCGCCGCAACCTTCTGTACCCGTGAAATCCCATCTTGGGGCCTTTTCCGGTGATCTGTCGGAGGGGGATTCGATCATGGAGGGCTTCTACATCAACACCATAGCCTCTCCGATGATGTGTGAGTACTTTACCATAGACCTTCGGGTTCATAATTATTAGCTAGATGGCTTCTTCTCTCTCTTTGGTTCTCAATACAAAATTCTCCTCGATGTTCTTGGAGATCTATTCGATGTAATACTTTTTGCGGTGTGTTTGCCAAGATTCGATGAATTGGGGGTTTATCATCAAGATTATCTATGAACAATATTTGATCCTTCTCTGAATTCTTATATGCATGATTTGATATCTTTGCAAGTCTCTTCGAATTATTGGTTTAGTTTGGCCTACTAGATTGATCTTTCTTGCAATGGGAGAAGTGCTTAGCTTTGGGTTCAATCTTGCGGTGCTCGATTCCAGTGACAGAAAGGGAACCGACGCGTGTTTTATTGTTGCCATCGAGGATAAAAAGATGGGGTTTATATCATATTGCTTGAGTTTATCCCTCTACATCATGCCATCTTGCCTAATGCGTTACTCTGTTCTTATGAACTTAATACTCTAGATGCATGCTGGATAGCGGTTGATTTGTGGAGTAATAGTAGTAGATGCAGAATCGTTTCAGTCTACTTGACACGGACGTGATGCCTATGTTCATGATAATGCCTAGATATTCTCATAACTATGGCTTTTCTATCAATTGCTCGGTAGTAATTTGTTCACCCACCGTAATATATGCTATCATGAGAGAAGCCACTAGTGAAACCTATGCCTCCCGGGTCTATTTTACATCATATTAGTTTTCGTCAACTAGCCATTTCTGTTGCCGTTTATTTTGCAATCTTTACTTTTCAATCTATACAACAAAAATACCAAAAAATTTATCTTATTATCTTTATCATATCTCACTTTTGCAAGTGGCCGTGAAGGGGTTGACAACCCCTTTATCGTGCTGGTTGCAAGGCTCTTGATTGTTTGTGCAGGTACTGGGCGATTTGTGTGTAGTCTCCTACTGGATTGATACCTTGGTTCTCAAAAACTGAGGGAAATACTTACGCTACTTTGCTGCATCACCCTTTCCTCTTCAAGGGAAAACCAACGCATGCTCAAGAGGTAGCAAGAAGGATTTCTGGCACCGTTGCCGGGGAAATCTATGCACAAGTCAAGACATACCAAATACCCATCACAAACTCTTCTCCCTCGCATTACATTATTTGCCATTTGCCTCTCGTTTTCCTCTCCCCCACTTCAGCCTTGCCGTTTTATTTGCCCTTTTCCATTCACTTCTTTTTGCTTGCTTCCTGTGTTCTTGGGTGTTAGTTTGCCTGTTTGCTTTGATGGATCTACCAAAAAGCGTTGATCCTCACCTTAGAAGGTTGGAAGAAATTGAAAACAACGTTAGAAGCTTTATGTCTTTGCAATTTGAGCATAATAATTTCTTCAGAAACGAGCTTAAAGAACAGAAAAGTTTTATGGAGTACATGAACAAAGAGCTTGATGATATGTCTAAGGAATTTTACAGTTTGAAATCTCAGTTTGCTCATCTTGAAAATTTAGTAGGTCAAATTTCGGATAAGCAGGCCACCTTAGTTAATAAGATGGCCGCCAATCTGGAAGAGCTAGAGGATAATAATGATGAAGATCTAAAAGTGATTGATGTGTCTCCTATTAAATCTTTGTTTTCCAATATTGATAAAGATGGGACTGGAGATGAGTCAACTTTAGTTAGAAGGTGTCTGATGTCTACTACACAACCTTCTTCTTGTAGACGTTGTTGGGCCTCCAAGTGCATAGGTTTGTAGGACAGTAGCAAATTTCCCTCAAGTGGATGACCTAAGGTTTATCAATCCGTGGGAGGCGTAGGATGAAGATGGTCTCTCTCAAACAACCTTGCAACCAAATAACAAAGAGTCTCTTGTGTCCCCAACACACCCAATACAATGGTAAATTGTATAGGTGCACTAGTTCGACAAAGAGATGGTGATACAAGTGCAATATAGATAGTAGATATAGGTTTTTGTAATCTGAAAATATAAAAACCGCAAGGTAACTAATGGTAAAAGTGAGCGCAAACGGTATTGCAATGCTAGGAAACAAGGCCTAGGGTTCATACTTTCACTAGTGCAAGTTCTCTCAACAATAATAACATAATTGGATCTGTCGGCGTTCTGGGAACAGGGGTCCCCAAACTTGCCTGCCTGCGGCGTGGCTCGAAGGAGGCCCAGGACGGCCCATCTTCATCAACACAAGCTCAAGACCCTCGTGAGGGGCCAAGCCTCGCGGGGCGGACGACCAAGAGCTTCCTCAGGCGCAGCCTCGTCAGGCAGGCTCATGAGGAGGCGGAGAACTCAAGGCGGGGTACCTCGTGAGGTGCCCGTGACGTAAGCCATGACGACCAAGGGCGCCAGTCGGGCGCCAGCCCGCGCAGCATCCTCCTTTCCTATTTGGTGCAAAGGGGGCGAGCGCAGGCAAGGGCATCAAGCAAAGGCACCCGTTTCGGTGCAACAAGACCAAGACCAGCCCCAACGGCTGGAATGCAGTCATCGTGGAGCCCAAGCAGGCGTCATCACCAGAGCCTTTGGCAGGCGAGGACCAACTTTAGTTAGGATAAGTGTACCCGCTGTTCCCCTTCAAAATGGCCAATTGTTGGCGCCCTTCCCGCTCAATACTTGGGAAGAGGCCCAGGGCCTTCGCTTATAAATAGGGGTAGCCACACTCAGAGAGAGGGGGCGATCGGATCGGGCAGTCGGAATCCAGAGAGAGAGAGAAACCCGTTCCTCAAGCTAGAGCGATGGGGCACCACTTAGCAGTTCATCACACCCACCAATAACAGACCCTCACGAGGCTGTTCTTCCCTGTACTGTTCTTCGTCGGCCCCAGAGGCAATCAACACACCACAAACTAGAGTAGGGTATTACACCACAACGGTGGCCCGAACTAGTATAAATCTTGCGTCTCTTGTGTTGTTCTTGTTAGTAGTTTAGGTCCCTGCGATTCGGCGAGGTACGAGACGGTGGAGGGTTGGATCTCCGCGCGCACCCCAGAGTCCGAACCTTAAGGTTTTGCCGGAACCCGTGATCCGACATTTGGCGCGCCAGGTAGGGGTGCGCCGGAATCTGCCTTTCGTCGCCTCGTTCTTTCCCGACCATCGCAACCATGTCTGACGCTCGTCGGGCTCGCGCCGAGCGCCGAGCCGCCCTCGCTTCCCACGTCGCCCAGACGGCTCCCGCCGGCGACGCCCTCGTCGTTCCCTGTCACCGGCTGTCAACGCCGCCACCGGCCCGGCGGGGAACGAGCAGCAAGCGTCGTCCCAGCACCCGTCCATGAGGCGGGACGGCCGCAACGCCACGCCTTCACTCACCCCCGCTGGTTCTTCGTCGCGCGCGCCCCGCGCGGCCATGGAGGCCCGAGCTGCACTCATCACGGCCAACGAACTCCTGCGCTACCGCCCCGTCGACGACGTCTATGAAGAATGGCTCGACCACGTTGCCGAGCTCGTCCGCGCTGCGGTAGGGGACCCCGCGCCGTTCCTTTCGCTGCAGCCGCACCGCCTCGCTGCTGGCGATGAAGCTCGGGCGCGGGCGCCAGCCGCCTCCTCAAGACGGCGCCTGGCCCCAAAGCGCGCTGCCCTTGGCGGAACCCGCTCCGCCAGCGCCCGCGCTGCAAGAGCAGAGCTGCCAAGAAGTTCTCGCCCACAAGAAGCTGCCCGAGCGCCCCGCCCAAAGACGTCAAGACCCTCGCGCTGCCCCCAGCCAGCGCGCGCAGGAGGCCTGCAAGACCAAGCTCTCTGCCGTCCGAGGCCCCCCGCGGCCACGGCGGGCTGCCGCGCCTTCACCACTGAGCTGCGTGGCGTCGCGTGGCCCGCCAAGTTCAAGCCAGACCTGCCCTCGCGCTATGACGGCACGGCAGACCCTACGGAGTTCCTCCAGCTCTACGAGCTGGGCATCGAGGCTGCCAACGGAGATGAAAAGGTCATGGCAAACTGGTTTCCCATGGCGCTCAAGGACGGAGCCCACACCTGGCTCCTGAATCTGGCCCCAGGCACGATCTCTTCCTGGGCCGAGATGCGCACCCGCTTCATCGCCAACTTCCAAGGTACTCGCGACCGGCCACCCGCCGTGAGCGACATGCGCAGAATCAAGCAGCAACCAGGGGAAACCCTGCAAAAGTACATCCAACGCATCAACAACGCGCGCCTCAAGATCCCCAGGGTGACGGAGGAGGCCATCATCTCTGCCTTCTCCGACGACGTGCGGCGTCAAGATGAAGGAGGAGCTGGTGATGCATGAAGATCTGTGCACCTCCCTGGAGTTGTTTAACTTGGCGACCAAGTGCGCCAGGGCTGAGGAGGGGCGCCTCTCCCTCCTCGAGCTGCCTGCAGCAGATCCCGAAGAGAAGAAGTCCAATGCCAAGGACGTAAAGCGGAAGGGGTCTGCCGTACTCGCGGCCGAACTAGACACCAAGCAGGGCGGAGATCAGCCCGAGTCTTCCAAGGGCAGCCGGTACTGCGTGTACCACGACCTCCACACCAACAACACCAATGAATGTCAAGAGCTCCGGGCCGTGCGCGAAGGAAGGGTCGGCAGACGCCCTGAGCGCAGCGACCGGGGCTACGGCCGAGGAGGAGGAAGAAATGCAGGACGCTGGGAAGACCGCGGCCCGCGCCAAGGGTGGCGCGACCAACCTCGCGGGGACCGTTGGCAAGACTCACCTCGCGAGGGGGGCTGGAGGGATCAGCCTCGTGAGGATCGTCCGCAAGGGAACGCAGGCCTCCCTCCGCTGCCACCGCCCAAGGAGAATCAAGACCGCCATCGACGAGGGGCTGGGGCTTCAGAAGCGCGATCGCTTTCAGATCCTGGGCGGAGCCCAAGCCCCAGCCTCCCACCGCATCTTCAAGCAGTTCGCCCGTGAAGTGAATGCAGTCCTCCCCAAGCTCGAGTCCACACGCCCTCTCAGGTGGTCGGCGTGCGCCATCACGTTCAGCTCACCGGATCAGCTCAAGTGCGCAGCCACAGCCGGAGTCCTCCCAATGCTTTGCTCCCCAAGCATCAGCAACGTGCTGGTCACCAAGACCCTCATCGACGGCGGAGCAGGACTCAACGTCCTGTCCGTGGAGACCTTCAACAATCTTCAAGTGCCCTACAGCCAGCTTCAGCCAACCAAGCCCTTCTCCGGAGTCACCGACGGCTCCACGGTCCCGATCGGGCAGGTCCGCCTTCCTGTCACCTTCGGGGCCCGCGACAACTAGCACACCGAGCTCATCGACTTCGACGTCGCCCACATTCGCCGCCAGATAACGCCATCCTCGGTACCCATCGCTGGCCATGTTCATGGCCGTGACCCACCATGGCTACAACATCCTCAAGATGCTAGGAAGCGGCGGGGTCATCACGGTGCCCTGTGAAGAGAGAGATGCAGTGTGCTCCAAGGAGCGAGCTTTTCAGGCCGCATCGCTGGAAGACCCAGACCACAGCGGCAGGACGCCTCCCGAGGCAGCACCCAAGAAGAAGAAGACATCTACCGGCCCGCCTCATCAAGAGACAGGCCCCTCAGGGCCCGCGCCGGGCCAGGGGGAGCCTCCTTCCATCGCATAGGAAGGCGCGCCTGGTGCCCTCCTCAGGCAGGGCTCGGGGGCTCTCCCCTGGAGGGCCACCGACCTCGCCAAGATCTCGAGGGAGGCGCTTGGGCACCACGTGAGGCGTGAGCCAAGCACGTCTCCGCAAGTGAGCAAGATAAGGAGAACAGAACCTCAAGAGTTCATCAGCAAGGCCGCTCAGAGTTACAGGAGTCAAGGGTCATGATGGGCAGCCGCCGCCTGATGTGGCCCCCATCCAGCGAGGATGGTGGGTTGCGTCTGCATCGACGCACCAGGCTCAATCGAGCCAAGATCTCAAGAGTGCCTCGGCCCTCGCGAGTGGGACGCTATGAGGACCCGCCCACAGCTACGCACGCATGCCTTGTGGCCTGCCAAACGCGGCTGCTGCACACCAGCGCCTCATGAGGACCATCCCGAGGCTCAAGAGGTCGCACGCCACAGCCCTGGCGGAGATGGAGATGGCCCGTGAGGGGCCAGCCCGCCCCGAGCCTCCCGAGGCCCCTGAGCCTGGGGGCTCGTGAGGATCGTCTCCCGCAGCCCACCGAGTCTACTACATCAACAACCCTTCATCCCCAACATCACCAGGTGACATCTTTAAGTTTTATTTCCGGCCGGGAGCGCCTTCAGGGCCGCATTATTCCTGGGCCGCGTGGGTCCGTCCCTGCGGCATGTATCCCTTTTATTTCATGTCCTTAGCTTACCCTATTGGGGGCGCCCATCGGGCTGCATCATCCCCAAGCCGCTCGGGCCAGTCCCAGCGGCATGTATCCTTCATGCGTTTTCCTTAGGATTATGCTCCACCATGCTTGTTATTTGGTGCCTTCTCCTGGTTGGCGAAATCTTGCACGTTAAAGGGGGGGTGCCTGAGCATCGCGACTCAGGGCTCCTACCGGCTCTCCAGCCCTCACCCTCTGGTCTTGTCCATGGCATCGCAACCTGGCTTGCCAGCGACGGTAGAGACCAGCCCGAGAGCCGGGACCCGAGGACGTAGAGTTTCATCATCCAATCCAGCTTGCGCGTTAAAGGGGGGGTGCCTGAGCATCGCGACTCAAGGCTCCTACCGGCTCTCCGGCCCTCACCCTCTGGTCTTGTCCATGGCATCGTGACCTGGCTTGCCAGCGATGGTAGAGACCAGCCCGAGAGCCGGGACCCGGAGACGTAGAGTTGTTGCCTCCGACTCAGCTTATGATTAAAGGGGGTGCCCGAGCATCGCGACTCGGGGCTCCTCCGGCTCTCCGCCCTCACCCTCTGGTCTTGTCCATGGCATCGCGACCGGCTTGCCAGCGATGGTAGAGACCAGCCCGAGAGCCGGACCCGAGGACGAGAGTTGTGTCATCTAATCTTGCTTATGCGCTAAAGGGGGGGTGCCCGAGCATCGCGACTGTGGCTCCTACCGCTCTCCGCCCTCACTCTGGTCTTGTCCATGGCATCGCGACCTGGCTTGCCGGTGACGGTAGAGACCAGCCCGAGAGCGGGACCAAGATGTAGAGCACCGCATCTAGCCATTTTTGCAGGAACACACTCAAGATAAGGCCCAGAGCCAGCGCAACCCGCCTTTGAGGTAGGTCCTCGTGAGTCCTGCTGCTGGCTCACGGGTGACCAGATACACCTCGCCTAGCCCTACCGTGCCAGCCACGTGCTGTGGTGGGGCTGATATGCCCGGGGCTCCTCCCGAGGGGAGCCCCTCCCACGCTCCATTGAAGCACCATGCTCCGCGCTGGTCGACGACACTGCCGAGGAGCGGCTATGCCCGTACGCATGCGGAAGCGCTATGCTCCGCGCTGGTGATAAACAACTGAGGGTGGCCACCGGGTCGCATCAACCTCAGGGAGCATAGAGCTCAGTGTCTGGCCTCGTCGCAACGCCTCTTCTCGGGAGTGTCGCGCGAGGGGGCTGGACACGGGGGCTGCGCCTGGATCACGCCCAGATGCACGCCACCCAGCCAGGCCCCTCGGGCCTGGTTCGTCGCACGCCACTCCCCGAGCGGAGCCAAGGTATGAAGGAAATATGCCCTAGAGGCAATAATAAAGTTATTATTTATTTCCTTATTTCATGATAAATGTTTATTATTCATGCTAGAATTGTATTAACCGGAAACATAATACATGTGTGAATACATAGACAAACATAGTGTCACTAGTATGCCTCTACTTGACTAGCTCGTTGAATCAAAGATGGTTAAGTTTCCTAGCCATAGACATGAGTTGTCATTTGATTAACGGGATCACATCATTAGGAGAATGATGTGATTGACTTGACCCATTCCGTTAGCCTAGCACTTGATCGTTTAGTATGTTGCTATTGCTTTCTTCATGACTTATACATGTTCCTGTAACTATGAGATTATGCAACTCCCGTTTACCGGAGGAACACTTTGGTGCTACCAAACGTCACAACGAATCGGGTGATTATAAAGGAGTACTACAGGTGTCTCCAAAGGTACATGTTGGGTTGGCGATTTCGAGATTAGGTTTTGTCACTCCGATTGTCGGAGAGGTATCTCTGGGCCCTCTCGGTAATGCACATCACTATAAGCCTTGCAAGCAATGTAGCTAATGAGTTAGTTACGGAATGATGCATTACGTAACGAGTAAAGAGACTTGCCGGTAACGAGATTGAACTAGGTATTGATACCAACGATCAATCTCGGGCAAGTAACATACCGATGACAAAGGGAACAACATATGTTGTTATGTGGTTTGACCGATAAAGATCTTCAGAGAATATGTGGAGCCAATATGGGCATCCAGGTTCCGCTTATTGGTTATTGACCGAGAATAGTTCTAGGTCATGTCTACATAGTTCTCGAACCCGTAGGGTCCGCACGCTAACGTTACGATGATAGTTTTATTATGAGTTTATGAGTTTTGATGTACCGAAGGAGTTCGGAGTCCCGAATGAGATCGGGACATGACGAGGAGTCTCAAATGTTCGAGACGAAAGATCGATATATTGGACGACTATATTCGACATTGGAAAGGTTCCGAGTGATTCGGTATTTTTCGAGTACCGAGAGTTACGGAATACGTATTGGGCCTTATTGGGCCATACGGGAAAGAAGGAAAAGGGCCTCAAGGGTGGCCGCACTCCTTCCCTTGGTCTGGTCCGAATTGACTAGGGAAGGGGGCCCCCTTCCTTCCTTCTCCTTTCTCTTCCCTTTCCTTCTCTCCTACTCCTACTACATGGAAGGGTTCCTAGTTGACTAGAAAGGGGAATCCTACTCGGTGGGAGTAGGACTCCCCTAGGGAGCGCCATAGAGAGGGCCGGCCCTCCCCTCCTCCACTCCTTTATATACGGGGGCAGGGGGCACCCCATGGACACACAAGTTGATCTTCGTGATCGTTCCTTAGCCGTGTGCGGTGCCCCCCTCCACCATATTTCACCTCGGTCATATCGTCGCGGAGTTTAGGCGAAGCCCTGCGCCGGTAGAGCATCATCATCGTCACCACGCCGTCGTGCTGACGGAACTCATCCCCGACACTTTGCTGGATCGGAGTCCGGGGATCGTCATCGAGCTGAACGTGTGCTGAACTCGGAGGTGCCATACGTTCGGTACTTGGATCGGTCGGATCGTGAAGACGTACGACTACATCAACCGCGTTGTCATAACGCTTCCGCTTACGGTCTACGAGGGTACGTGGACAATACTCTCTCCTCTCGTTGCTATGCCATCACCATGATCTTGCGTGTGCGTAGGAATTGTTTTTGAAATTACTACGTTCCCCAGCAGTGGTATCAGAGCCTGGTTTTATGCGTTGATGTCATATGCACGAGTAGAACACAAGTGAGTTGTGGGCGATATAAGTCATACTGCTTACCAGCATGTCATACTTTGGTTCAGCGGTATTGTGAGATGAAGCGGCCCGACCGACATTACGCCAGACGCTTACGCGAGACTGGTTTCACCGCCGAGCACTCGTTGCTTAAAGGTGACCGCGGGTGTCTGATCTCTCACTTTAGTTGAACCGAGTGTGGCTACGCCCGGTCCTTGCGAAGGTTAAAACAGCACCAACTTGACAAACTATCGCTGTGGTTTTGATGCGAGGTAAGAACGATTCTTGCTCAGCCCGTAGCAGCCACGTAAAACTTGCAACAACAAAGTAGAGGACGCCTAACTTGTTTTTGCAGGGCATGTTGTGATGTGATATGGTCAAGACGTGATGCTATATTTTATTGTATGAGATGATCATGTTTTGTAACCGGTTATCGCCCATGGCAGGAGCCATATGGTTGTCGCTTATTGTATGAAATGCAAAAGCCATGTAATTGCTTTACTTTATCACTAAGCGGTAGCGATAGTCGAGAAGCAATAGTTGGCTAGATGACAACGATGCTACGATGGAGATCAAGGTGTCGCTACCGGTGACGATGGTGATCACGACGGTGCTTGGAGATGGAGATCACAAGCACAAGATGATGATGGCCATATCATATCACTTATATTGATTGCATGTGATGTTTATCCTTTATGCATCTTATCTTGCTTTGATTGACGGTAGCATTTTAAGATGATCTCTCACTAAAATTATCAAGAAGTGTTCTCCCCGAGTATGCACCGCTATGAAAGTTCTTCGTGCTGAGACACCACGTGATGATCGGTGTGATAGGCTCTACGCTCAAATACAACGGGTGCAAAACAGTTTGCACGCGAATACTCAGGTTAAACTTGACGAGCCTAGCATATAACAGATATGGCCTCGGAACACGGAGACCGAAAGGTCGAGCGTGAATCATATAGTAGATATGATCAACATATTGATGTTCACCGTTGAAACTACTCCATCTCACGTGACGATCGGACATGGTTTAGTTGATATGGATCACGTAATCACTTAAAAGATTAGAGGGATATCTATCTAAGTGGGAGTTCTTAAGTAATATGATTAATTGGACTTAAATTTATCATGAACTTAGTCCTGGTAGTATTTTGCAAATTATGTTGTAGATCAATAGCTCGCGTTGTTGCTTCCCTATGTTTGTTGCTTTCATATGTTTATTTTAATATGTTCCTAGAGAAAACTGTGTTGAAAGATGTTAGTAGCAATGATGCGGATTGGATCCGTGATCTGAAGTTTATCCTCATTGCTGCACAGAAGAATTATGTTCTTGATGCACCGCTAGGTGACAGACCTATTGCAGGAGCAGATGCGCACGTTATGAACGCTATTAGCTCAATATGATGACTACTTGATAGTTTAGTGCACCATGCTTAACGGCTTAGAATCGGGACTTCAAAGACGTTTTGAACATCATGGACCATATGAGATGTTCCAGGAATTGAAGTTAATATTTCAAGAAAATACCCGAGTTGAGAGGTATGAAGTCTCCAACAAGTTCTATAGCTAAAGGATGGAGGAGAATCGCTCAACTAGTGAGCAAGTGCTCAGATTGTCAGGTACTACAATCGCTTGAATCAAGTGGGAGTTAATCTTCCAGATAAGATAGTGATTGATAGAATTCTCTAGTCACCATCACCAAGTTAGTAGAACTTCGTGATGAACTATAGTATGCAAAGGATGACGAAAACGATTCCCGAGCTCTTCGTGATGTTGAAATCGACGAGGTAGAAATCAAGAAAGAGCATCAAGTGTTGATGATTGACAAGACCACTAGTTTCAAGAGAATGGCAAAGGAAAGAAAGGAACTTCAAGTAGAATGACAAGCAAGTTGTCACTCCCGTGAAGAAGCCCAAAGCTGAACCTAAAGCCTGAAACTGAGTGCTTCTACTGGAAAGGAAATGGTCACTGGAAGTGGAACTACTCCAAATATTTGGTGGATAAGATGGATGGCAAAGTGAACAAGGGTATATTTGATATACAGGTTATTGATGTGTGCTTTACTAGTGTTTATAGTAGCCCCTGAGTATTTGATACTTGTTCGGTTGCTAAGATTAGTAACTCAAACAGGAGTTCTGAGAATAAACAAAGACTAGTTGAAGGGAAGTGATGATGAGTGTTGGAAGTAGTTCCAAGATTGATATGATCATCATCGCACACTCCCTATACTTTCGGGATTAGTGATAAACCTAAATAAATGTTATTTGGCGCTTATGCTGAGCATGAATATGATTTGATCATGTTCATTGCAATACGATTATTCATTTAAAATCGAGAATAATTGTTGTTACATTTAAATGAATAAAACCTTCAATGGTCATACACCCAATGAAAATAGTTTGTTGGATCTCAATCGTAGTGATACACATATTCATAATATTGATGCCAAAAGATGCAAAGTTAATAATGATAGTGCAACTTATTTGTGGCACCGCCGCTTGGGTCATATCGGTGTAAAGCGCATGAAGAAACTCCATGCTGATGGGTTTTGGAATCACTTGATTATGAATCGCTTGATGCTTGCGAACCGTGCCTTTTGGGCATGATGACTGAAACTCCGTTGTTCGAATAATGGAACGAGCAACAAACTTGTTGGAAATAATACATACCGATGTATGCGATCCAATGAGTGTTGATGCCCGTGGCAAGTATCATTATTTTTCGACCTTCACAGATGATTTGAGCAGATATGGATATGTCTACTTGATGAAACATAAGTCTGAAATAGTTGAAAAGTTCAAAGAATTTCAAAGTGAAGTGGAAAATCATCGTAACAAGAAAAACAAGTTTTTGCGATCTGATCGTGGAGATGAATATTTGAGTTGCGAGTTTGGTCTTCAATTAAAACAAAGTGGAATAGTTTCATAGCTCACGCCACATGGAACACCACAACATAATGGTGTGTCCGAACATCGTAACTGCACTTCATTGGATATGGTGCAATCTATGATGTATCTTACCGATTTACCACTATCGTTTTGGGGTTATGCATTAGAGACAGCTGCATTCACGTTTAATAGGGCACCATCTAAACCGCTGAGATGACACCGTATGAACTATGGTTTAGCGAAGAAACCTAAGATGTCGTTTCTTAAAGCTTGGAGTTGCGATGCTTATATGAAAAGGTTTCAACCCGATAAGCTCGAACCCAAATCGGAAAGGTGCGTCTTCATAGAATACCCAAAGGTAACTATTGGGTACACCTTCTATCACCGATCCGAAGGCAAGTTATTCGTTGTTAAGATGGATCCTTTCTAGAGAAGAAGTTTCTCTCGAAAGAAGTGAGTGGGAGGAAAGTAGAACTTGATGAGGTAATTGTACCTTCTCCCATATTGGAAAGTAGTTCATCACGTAAATCAGTTCAAAGTGATTCCTACACCAATTAGTGAGGAAGTTAGTGATGATGATCATGAAACTTCAGATCAAGTTGCTACCAAACCTCGAGGTCTTCCAGAGTAAGATCCGCACAGAGTGGTACGGTAATCATGTTCTAGAAGTCATGTTACTAGACCATGATGAACCTACGAACTATGAGGAAGCGATGATGAGCCCAGATTCCGCGAAATGGCTTGAGGCCATGAAATCTGAGATAGGATCCATGTATGAGAAGAAAGTATGGACTTTGATTGACTTGCTCGATGATCAGCAAGCCATGTTAAATAAATGGATCTTCAAGAGGAAGACGGACACTGATAGTAGTGTTACTATCTACAAAGCTCGACTTGTCACAAAAAGGGTTTTTCGACAAGTTCAAGGTGTTGACTACAATGAGATTTTCTCAACTGTAGCGATGCTTAAGTCTGTCCGAATCATGTTAGCAATTGCCACATTTTATGAAATCTGGCAAATGGATGTCAAAACTACATTTTTAATGGATTTATTAAGGAAGAGTTGTATATGATGCAACAGAAGGTTTTGTCAATCCTAAAGGAGCTAACAAAATGTGCAAGCTCCAATGATCCATCTATGTATGGTGCAAGCATCTCGAGTTGGAATACACACTTTGATAAGTTGATCAAAGCATATAGTTTTATCTGAGACTTGTGGTGAAGCCTGTATTTACAAGAAAGTGAGTGGGAGCACTACAGCATTTCGATAAGTATATGTGAATGACATATTGTTGATCGAAATGATGTAGAATTTTTCCGAAAGCATAAAGGAGTATTTGGAAGGACTTCTTTAAAAGAAAGACATCAGTAAAGCTACTTACATATTGAGCATCAAGATCTATTGAGATAGATCAAGACGCTTGATAAGTTTTTTCAATAAGTATATACCTTGTCAAGATTTTGAAGTAGTTCAAAATGGAACAGTCAGAGAAAAGTTCTTGCCTGTGTTGCAAAGGTGTGAAATTGAGTAAGACTCAAATCCCGACCACGGTAGAAAATAGAAAAGAGAATGAAAGTCATTCCCTATGCCTCACCATAGGTTCTATAAAGTATGCTATGCTATGTACCGGACCTATTGTATACCTTGCTCAGATTTGGCAAGGAGTACAATAGTGATCTAGGAGTAGATCATGGACATTGGTCAAGAACATCCTTAGTGAGGACTAAGGAAATATTTATCGATTATGGAGGTGATAAAAGAGCCCGTCGTAAAGAGTTACATCGATGCAAGCTTTTACACCGATCGAGATAAGTCTCAATCTGGATACATATTGAAAGTGGGAGCAATTAGCTAGAGTAGCTCCGCAAGAGCATTGTAGACATAGAATATTTGTAAAATGCATACGGCTCAATGTAACAGACCCGCTGACTAAGATTCTCTCACGAGCAAAACATGATCATCCCTTAGTACTCTTTGGGTGTTAATCACATAGCGATGTGAACTAGATTATTGACTCTAGTAAACCCTTTGGGTGCTGGTCACATGACGATGTGAACTATGGGTGTTAATCACATACGATGTGAATATTAGTGTTGAATCACATGATGATGTGAACTAGATTATTGACTCTAGTGCAAGTGGGAGACTCAAGGAAATATGCCCTAGAGGCAATAATAAAGTTATTATTTATTTCCTTATTTCATGATAAATGTTTATTATTCATGCTAGAATTGTATTAACCGGAAACATAATACATGTGTGAATACATAGACAAACATAGTGTCACTAGTATGCCTCTACTTGACTAGCTCGTTGAATCAAAGATGGTTAAGTTTCCTAGCCATAGACATGAGTTGTCATTTGATTAACGGATCACATCATTAGGAGAATGATGTGATTGACTTGACCCATTCCGTTAGCCTAGCACTTGATCGCTTAGTATGTTGCTATTGCTTTCTTCATGACTTATACATGTTCCCGTAACTATGAGATTATGCAACTCCGTTTACGGAGGAACACTTTGGTGCTACCAAACGTCACAACGTAATCTGGGTGATTATAAAGGAGTACTACAGGTGTCTCCAAAGGTACATGTTGGGTTGGCGATTTCGAGATTAGGTTTTGTCACTCCGATTGTCGGAGAGGTATCTCGGCCCTCTCGGTAATGCACATCACTATAAGCCTTGCAAGCAATGTAGCTAATGAGTTAGTTACGGAATGATGCATTACGTAACGAGTAAAGAGACTTGCCGGTAACGAGATTGAACTAGGTATTGGATACCGACGATCAATCTCGGGCAAGTAACATACCGATGACAAAGGGAACAACGATGTTGTTATGCGGTTTGACCGATAAAGATCTTCGAGAATATGTAGGAGCCAATATGGGCATCCAGGTTCCGCTATTGGTTATTGACCGAGAATAGATCTAGGTCATGTCACATAGTTCTCGAACCCGTAGGGTCCGCACGCTTAACGTTACGATGATAGTTTTATTATGAGTTTATGAGTTTTGATGTACCGAAGGAGTTCGAGTCCCGAATGAGATCGGGGACATGACGAGGAGTCTC